>VCRD01000303.1:49750-175242 GCA_006783055.1 Trinorchestia longiramus
GCAGCGATTTGATGACAATATTTAGCGTTAAAAAATGGATGTTTTCTATATACATTAAGCCACTCATTTGGGTTGGACAATATAGCGAGGCAATACAACGTAGTGGTAGTTTTTCTAAGAAGAGCTATTGCAGTATTTTGTAGGCTGTTTGACATTTGTAAGGCCCAGATCGTATTTATTAAAATAATATTAACTGGTATATTTTGATATAGTTACTTTACAACTTCCACTAAAAAGAATGGTTTTAACTAGAATAAGAAAATAATGTTTTGTACCGATTCTAATGTGAGATTGAAAGACCTCAATTAATGTATGAAGCTGTCCATCCGAACATGTGTACTAGCTACCGTCGCCATTTGTCTTCTACTCTTTAACACGTTGACTCCGAAGTGGTACGTATGTGTACCACTGAGGTTAGGTTCTGTAATTTTTTCAGATCCTTCTAGTGACTATGCGTACAAAGGCAAGTTTTACACCAATCAGGCAATCGGAGCCAACGTGTTAAGCTGCAAGCCTCATTTGTAACATTAATCGCTAATTAAATTGCTATGTTATCATTTTTGCAGGGGTTATTTGTATAAAAAATCAGAATGTACTGGTCAATCATTTTTTACAGTGCAAAAAAATCGGGAAAGAAAACAGTTACTTTTCCAATGCATTTGAAGTCATGAATATTTTCCAGCTTGAAACTTACATTCCTCCCTTGAAAGGCAACACACAAGCTGGCATCCCATATGGTAGAAGTGTAGGGCATTGACGCATGTGAAGTAGGCAAGACTGGCTTCCATCTCGGTCAAGCTACGCTTGTTTGCCTGCCGTACAGCAGCCAGAAATCTATACTAGTAGTCTGTCATAGTGGTAGCATCGCTACTAGTTTGCTTGTCATTGTGGTAGCATTGCTACTAGTTTGTTTGTCATTGTGGTTGTTTGTCATTGCTACTAGTTTGTTTGTCATTGTGGTCACTCAAGTTAGGTTCTATAATTTTTCAAAGCTTTCTAGTGACTGTATGTACAAAGTAAAGATTTGCACCGGCTAGGCAACCACACTTAACGTGTTAACATGCTTGTTCAACTCGTTTTCTGAAGTCATAATTGGGGTTGTCATTTTTAATTTTAAACAGCAGCACATAAACTTAAATTTTTTTCAGTATACTTTTCCTCTGGGCTTACTGTGATATGATCATTTGCATTAAGATAAAAAAGGAATTGCATGTAATAAATTAAGAAATTGTAAGAACTGAGCACGTCAGTTACTCGAATGAAACAAAATTTATCCATGGCATGTCTACGAAACAGCTTTTTAACAAAAATAAATTATATTTTTAAAAGAAAACATTATTCGCATAAACATCAAATTTATGAGAGTACTTGAACTTCATCCGTAAAATATGCATCATTTGCGGATCAATAATTTTTGTGTACATAAAAACACAGTACTTAAATGTTGCGTTAAGACACCTGGTAGTAACAAAGAGAGGAAATGGAGACGCTGCAGTACGCACAAGTAACACACATGCACAGCTTCTCTACACAGCGCTAGATGTCATCATGCGTTCGCTTTTGCTGCTCTGAATATGAAGCATCCACAGCCAGCCCACGCTGTGGTTGTCTGTCCAGGACGCCCACTCCCTTGTGGAGTGTGAGTCAGTACTGCAGCATCAAAATAGAATAGAATAAAATTCAAAATAGGGTAGAATGAAATACAAATAGGATCGAAAAAAATTAAAATAGGATAGAACAAAATTAAAAATAGGATAGAATATAACTCAAAATGGGATAGAACAAAATTCAAAATAGGGTAGAATTGATGGTCTGACCTTCACCAAAAGTCTGATGGTGTTGCTGATAACGTAATAAATTAGTATTAGGTTGTTACAAAAATAATGTCTGAAATCGGCCATTATTTTTGTAACAACCTGGTAGTAGTTCATGCTGCTGTCATTACAACTAGGCCAATAGGGATGCTATCACTCGCATGTGAAAATATTCTTATGATCAATTTCTTCATCTGTGAGTATATCATGTGTGTGTAGAATAAATTTTTGGTCCTATACTCATCAATTTATGTATGATTTTGTTAACTAGTTGTACAAAAACTTATGATTTCTGTGACTGTAGGTAATATTGCATGACGCTGCAACGGCAATTCGGAACGATTGTTGTTTTTCTTCGAAAGGCAGCGAAAACATTTCAGTTGAGGTCAGGCGGTCGCGGAATGGCAGCCTGGAACCAAGATTCCTGTTGTTTTTAGGGCACTGTTTAAGCCATCAAAGTTTTCATGCGGTCGTTCAAGTTTTACACTCATTTAAAGGAACCACAAAGCTGTGGCAGCACGGAGGTCTGCTCCACACAACGCAAACAAAAATATCAAGGGAATAAATGGTGCAATAAGAGGAATTTGGCAGAGGAAAAGCGGGCTCTGCTCTACAACGCAGGTTGCATAAGTATTTTGGCCGCAGTTTGTTTTGCCCCAACATGAATGTCCTCGTATATCCAACGCCAGATTTACTTTATTCGCTCCATCGCCGCCACTGTCTTTGCTTTGGCTCTATAAAAAATACCCTAAAACAGGCACAAAAGTTACCTGGGGAGTTGTTTCTGAGCTGCTGAAGCTCCAGAAGAGAGATGTTTGTGAGGAGGCTTCTCGTGCTCTGACGATGCTGCGCGCTCTCTCTCTTTCCTTCTTGATAGGCAAGTAATTTTGACAAAACTTCACAACAGAGCGTCTAATAAAAACATATTTGACTTCCATTTAGTTGTGTGGCTTTTTCAATTAATATGATCTCATATTTTTCATGATATTGGAAAATAGTTTGACATACTTTAGGAACTATAGAAATTACAACAATTTCTCAAGACGATACAACAACAAGAAATTATTTTGAATATCTTATGCGAGTGAACTCATTTTAAAAGGTTTTGACTACTGTAGTTTTGGTTCACAACCCAACGTCTATGGAGACCTAGACATGGTTGGAGTCTATTACAATTCAGCTTGTCTTTATATTATTCGTGTAAAGTTGGATTAGAAGCTAGGCTAATATATTCATTAAAAACTTTATATAGTTCCACTTAAAGTATGTATTTCTTTTCGGTAAAAAAGATCACTGATTTCAATTTCATGTGTCGACGTTTTCATGTACCCGTACTTCCCTAACCATATCTGACAGTTGTTCATCGAAGTCACTTTGCTCTGTAATGTCCTTAATCCACGTTATCATATTTTCTGAACCAAAAGGTTTTCATCTTGACGATTCTGTACCTGAAGGACTTTAAATAGCAGGCGTTTTTTATGAGATTTGCAACAACTGGTTTCATTGTTTGCATCGCGAGTTGCCCCCTTGCTGGTTGTTCAGTGCGACACACTTGGGCATGTAACCCATAAGCTTGAGAAGTTACACAAAGCAGTTCTATGAAATTTAGATACTGTTTACTTTTTCTGCTGGTTCTTCTTTCCTCAGTATTCGACTCGAGGACTTCAGGTAGTTTTAAGAAAGCCGGCAGTTCATGGCTGCAATTCCGATACTAATTCCTTCTTGCTTATTATCACATAATAAAGCCCTGTTTTTTTCGCTGTCATTATCATTGTTTCTTGAATTTCTTTCGCTGTGGTTTTGCATGTTGAGTTGTTTTTTATTTTTAAATTTAAATTGTTCTTCATGGTTGAAGTCTCATGTACAAATACGTAAGAAAAATATTATGTGATTTCTGACACTCGTGCTTACACATGTTATAGAGTGAGAAAGTGTACCACACTTTCACCTGCCACGTGATAAATAACCTTCGATTATTTGCCGTATTTCATCTACATGCCTTCAATTTAACATCTCCTGTCCATTATTCAGACGCCTTTGCTCCTTACCTCTCGTCTCATGTCTCCCACCATGCACACACAGCTATTCTCTTAGCCTTGTTTTTAAGGTGCGTCTTCACAGCTGCTGTTCGAGAGTGAAGGAATTGATCTTTACGTCGGTTTCGAGAAATTTAGAGGTGGTTTACTACCTTACGCTGTATCAAGATGTTTCACTTTCTTCAGACATTTTGTCTATCTGCAAATTTGTCATTGTGTGTGTGTACCAGGATGATGTAAATATAACTTTAAAAATTTCATACGAGCTTTTTAATTAAAATTGAAGATTCGAATAATGAAATCGATTTTTACAATATCTACTTATTAACGCTTAAGTCTTAAGTTGCTCAAGCTGCTTAAGCAACCATAAGTCTTAAGTTGCTCAAGCTGCTTAAGCAACCATAAGTCTTGGTTGCTTACTTTGCTTTAAAATTTTAAGAACTAAATACCTAATTGTTTATAATTATGTACGATCGCTTTTTCAGGTGCGTCAAATTAAAAATGCAGATTGGAGAACTAAAAATATTCAAGGGCAAACTACTTGTTGTTTTTCAGTATTGTTTCATTATTTTGTTTGATAATTTTTTCGTATTCAACGTTCTTAAATAAGTTGGCTAAATCAAGTAATGAGAGATAAACGTATAATACGAATTACGAAATAGAAGACATTTTGCTTCATTGTATCTTTCTAAGCAAGTTTCAGAATCTCGTAATAATGCAGGTAGGAAAATGAAAAGTCGTTCTCAAGTGTGTAGCGATTAGTTTTACCTGAAACAACTATTTAAAAATCTTCAATAAACACTCAACAAAAGCTTTAGCAAGCGTCTTTAGAGTTTTTCTGTATAATTCAAAGTTTCAAGATAACATTAAAGATTCACAAATACAATTCACAGAATATATACATGCAAATAATATAAAGGTACGAATTAGTCCATAGAATAATGGAAGCCTCGACTGTTGTTAGCATTAATTGCCAAGATTTTGTCCCCGGAAAAACTTATGGGGCAACTTTACACAAAGTTACCCTATTAATGAACTTCGGTGCAGGGCAGCGGCAGCACCTGCCGGCACGGCGGGCCTGATTAGCTCAGTAAAATCGCTCTAGCTTCTAAACGTACCTCAATTTTAAAGCTTATGTGTATTATTGTCTACTATTACTGTTCACCTGATCAGTGCAAGAACTTCAATTGCGATTATTCGTGTGAGTTTTATCAGTTTTGTAATGATAATGTTTTGAAATTCGAGTAGTATTATTGTTTGGGTGCCGACTTCAGTTGGAATTGGTACGTTTTCATCTAATTCTTATTGGGCAAACATTTGAATTTTACTTATTATTATTGCTGCATTGTTTAAATTTCCGTGCAAACGAGATATGGAGATTGAACGAGAAGTATTTTTTCTCCCAAATTGACAATTTTTTGACAGAAATTTTAACCAAAATTCATATGAGTTCTGTAATTATAGAGGAAAGACTTCAGTTCCACCTCGAAGTTTCAAGCAAAGTAATATTGAGCACATTCTATTAGAAACAATTGGCCGTTTCTTAGGAAAGGAGTCTATTTCAACAAATATCTTTTAGTAATGTTCACACACCTCCTGCAATCGCTCATAGTGCTCAATGACGATTTATCCCTGAACTTCCGTTGCTTACAATCTTGTTACAGTTCATTGTTGTTTACATTCTTGTTGCAATATCCATTACAAATGCAACAGAGAAGATATTCAACTTAACATTGCTGGGTAGATGCAACGGAGGAGATATCAAGCAAAATCTTGCTGGATTGATGTAACAGAAGAAATATTCAGCAGAATTCTGAAGTTGAAAGTGTATCGTCCATCTGTCATTTATCAAAATGCTGTCGAAGTAAACTAAACTCGAAAAGTTTGTAGGAAAACTTGAAATAGTCTCGCGGAAGCTTTTTTACAGCTCAATCCTCGATTCATTCGAAATTCTGCAAGGTGTGTTGAAAGTATAAATCAACTAGCTTTAGAACTTCAAACTTCTTGGAACAAAAATAACACTCCTTGGAAAAGTGGAACTAATTAACCAATAAAATAACTTTTTTGATGTACAAATTTTGAAACGACGAGTTTCAGTTTGTAAGGAACGAGGATTTTGTTAAGAAATGTTTCTATTTTTGTCTGTAAAACAAAAAAAAAGAAAAAGTTACCTCAATTTTCATACCGAGTCTTATATCATTTAAACGATTAGCTTTTCAAAATAAGCTCATTAAATGAAATTAAAGTCGTATAATTGTGAAAGAAAATAAAATCTCGTTTACTAATATTACGCGTGGTAATTTTTTATGTGAGTTAGGCGAGATTCCAGCACTGCATTTCACCAGCACTGTACTAAAGTTACACACAATATCATTAGTAATTATTACGTCCAAAAATCCCGTGCTCGATGGATAGAGTGATGAGTTTACTACTTTGGAAGAACCGATCAAGCAACTTTGAGGCCCATATTAGATTTCTAGACATCGGGTCTCGCATGTGTGGTTTGAACTCTGTGATGTGATCCTATTAGCTAACAGTGGTGTTGTTCATGTTGGAATAATTGATATGTGTACATAGACGTAGAAATTTCCTTTTGATACCGAATAATTAGGTATCGTGTTAATATTGGTATGTGGAATTTTGTTCACTCGACCGTATTGTTCACTTATATACTAATCATCACTAGCCCGTTTTTTTTTTAAAAAGATATTTGAGCTATATACCCAATAGCTAGAAGTTATGCTGACCCTGTTCTTTACAACGCTGCATCTTAATACCACATTATTCCATTAGATGCATAAACAAATATTTTGGTTAACTTTTTTCATTTAGAAATTACTTTATTTAAGTTACGCTCAGCCTACAATATTTATTCCTGCTTAACTTCTAAGTATTTTGCTTAAATTATTAGTATTACAGTTTAACACACCATGACCTTGCTTAAATGTTATATTCTTTTAGATTACATTTTTTATACTGTCTCCAGAAATTGTTAGCTAATAAAAAAGTTTCTAAAGGAGTTGCTTCCTCAGCTTCAATCTTGTAGTACCGGCTTCAGTAAATAGTGTGCCCTCATTCCGTGGACTTTCCAGAGATTGCAAAATGACATTCTTCTTGCCAGTATCTGCAGCACGTGTTCCTCATATTGAAGTGAGCGCTTACCCGGGTAGTATATTTACGCCTTGCTTGCGTAAGGAAAACTAACTCCATTAAATCGCCTCTTTTGACGTTTATCGTACTCGGGAGACAACAAACGGGGCGGACGACACGCAGTAGTTACACGAACGTTTAGCGCCTCCTGTAAATTGTGACTGTTTCACGGTGGGCAATAAGAGCGACATTGCAGCGTGTTCGGCTGCTCAAGACATAACATTAACGACACGCTGTGTGTCATCCAATTCTCGCCGTTTGTACCGTTCTACAGACTTGGCTCCTCGTTCAACCAAACTGAACGGATTTTAGTTACATATAAAATCAGAGTTGGTCTGTGATTGTATTCAAGTATGGGCATACACTGTATTCTTCATGTGCTGTCATAAACACTTCTCTGTGACTTCAAAAATAGAAACCAAATGGATGAAGTGGAGATTTCCATCATAGTTCCATTAGCTTTATGTAACATATGAAAAATAGAATTGAGTGTTTAGTGACATTGTAGACAAGAACACTGTAAAGCTACTAGAGAGGTTAAAGACCAGTCATCCACTGTGAGCTATTTGATATTGTCTTATTTGTATAATAAGTTAATAGCATGAGTTGGAAACCCTGCATACTATTATCTCGTGAAAGTTATGAGTTTGAGAAGCAGTCAGTGGTAAATCAAGGCCGAATTTTGCAATGTATTCTATAGATTGTCTATGGCTTCTGAAGTGCAGCCACGCGCATTGTGTTGTGGAAGAGTGACAAACTCAACTGCTTATTATTCAAGATGCATTTGACCCAAAAATGGGTACGGGTAGTGAAGTACTCTTTCTGCATGTGGTAAATTACATTGAACTTTTAATATAGATGGAGAAACAAAAGCAGTTGATAGTACGAAGAATTAAGGTTAAGGGGGAAAGAAACAATTTTTTTCAATAAAGGTATTTTGACTGCATGTATTTTGAGTTCATTTGACAGTGAAAGGAACGCAACTGAAAGTTTAGAATTCATATTCTCACATTCATCAACTCTAAGTAACACAAACATCTCCTGTTTAAGCGAGTCGAGGCACAAACTCTATAGTAACAATTGCGACATGGCTTAGTGTTAAGCTGGAATTGGACACCTCGCAGTGATCACCGGAATGGTTCTTGAGTGGCGCGTTAGCGCTGTAAAGCATCGATTTTGTATGTAGGCTACCTCGCTTCCCGTGACAAATGACTGGTGCAACAAGCACCAGCAAGCGATATGAGCTCACTGCTTCAGCGTCAGCGCCCGACCGTCCAAGAAACCTCGTTGGTCGGAAGGCATCTACAGTAAACGTAGAGGTGGGAGGGATGAGCAAGTATGATGATCTAAGTATGCGTTTTGGCTGAATGGAGACCATTTGATTATATTAATTGAACCCCGGAGTGTTGTTCTTTATTAAAGGTAAGCTGATAATTGGAATGAAAATATGAGAATGATTACAGAGAGTGCTTTGATTGTGCACTAATCCATATAATACAAGTTTTTCGCGATCTTGCTTGTTGATTGTAGTCTTTATATCGCAGCCTGCAATAAATATAATGTTCAACATTACCCATTTTAAATACTTTTTAATGCATTTTTTTCAGCTCAACATAAAATTCCTAAGGATTGGCTGTATAATCGTACTTCCACAGTTTACCAGTTTCCACAATTTAATAGTTTATCTGTTGGCCCATAACGCTAATTTAAATAAAGACCCAAGTACTACCAAACTATGTACTGCCGCATTCTACTGACATGTATAGTTGTGTGTATGTGTGGTTAAACGTTAGAATGTTATCGTGAATGTAAGAAAATTAGGTCCCAGGTTGTAGAAAAAAGTACGTTTTTATTTTGTGTCTGTTCTTTTTTTATTTTTACCGTTCATATTTAAGGAAGAGTTTTCATGATCAATGTTAATCATTCTGTAATCTTTCTGAGGTTCTTTATTTCTTTAGGATTTAATGCCTAGAAACGAAGTGATAAGTGGGTGCAGACAAGTTGCTCAGGAAATAATTAAAAAAAGGAATAATGTTTTTTTGGTAAAATGCACAAATATTGCAGGTAATCATTGTTTCATTCTCTCACAATACTCCACTTAGAATTTCATGCCATAACATTCCATAATATTTAACAACATTTCACAATATTACAGAATATTCTACAATATTCCCTCCATAATATTCGAAATACTGCAAAGTAGTATAAGGTCAGTTCAGAAGCTGCAGGTTTTTATCAATAAAGAAAGTGTTCGAGAGTAAACAGAAATAGTTCGTTCTTTCACTAATTGGTACCATGAGATCGTCTAGCTGGAATTATGCAGCTATTGTAGCACTGTTCTTTACAAAAGCGTTTTTCTAGGCATGGGAAAATTATTACTTTTATTTGACTCAAGTTTACAGGTAAAGAAGAAGACAATGCAGTGTAGTAAACCATCGTGGGATTGCTCTCTGGGGAGCGATGACCAACGCTGCTGCTGTAAATGGATGCAGCTACTATTAATGGTTACCACTACTGCTGCTGTAAATGGATGCAGCTACTATTAATGGTTACCACTACTGCTGCTGTAAATGGATGCAGCTACTATTAATGGTTACCACTACTGCTGCTGTAAATGGATGCAGCTACTATTAATGGTTACCACTACTGCTGCTGTAAATGGATGCAGCTACTATTAACGGTTACCACTACTGCTGCTGTAAATGCTTACAGCTGCTACTCTTGCGTTAAGTGCTACAGCTGCTCCTGCTGTTAGTGGGTATAGCTGCTACTCCTACTGATTAGGGTTGCTGATGTTAATTATAAAAGTTAGTCCTGTTGTTAATGGTTACAGCTGGTACTAGTCCTACTGGCAGTACACAAATACAGCTGCTGCTGGGTCCTGTACTGCTGTTGCTACCGCTTCTGACAGTGTTGTCCCATCGCTTTTTAGTTGTTACGACGCATTTTTATTGATGCTACGTATTTTAGTAGTTACTGCATATTTTAGTAGTTGCTACTTATTTCAATACTATTTTTCATGCTAACTCGACTAATCATATTCCAGTTACTACTTTTGTTGGCGATATGTTACTGTAATTTGTACTAATGTTATTGATGCTCTGTTAGCACTGTAATGATCATACTATTTATACAAAATGAAATTGAAAGTTAATTTCTAATATTTAACTTACGCTCCCACGTCTTTAAGTATTAGTATAGCTCATATCTCAAAATCCTCAACAAAAATCTTTTAGTTGTCTTGTTTTCAATGGCATCAAATATTTTGTTGCGCTAAAAGTCTTTCAAGCTCTCGTATGAACACTTTTCTACCTAAAGAATCACACTCTGTTTATGCACTGTTCCACTACATTAATTGTTAAGACAAAAAACCTACGCAATAAGAGAAAAATTCTTGAGTTCACGAGTTTAAATGAGCCTCAAATTCTATTCAGAGCATAGGATTCAGTTAATATTCTTGTGAAATGCTGCGCAAACAAGATCTATAGTCTTCATGGTATAGCGGCTGACGTGCGCACTCCATTGTACAAAGAAGCTGGCGTTGAATTCTTGTTCGAATTTACACTTTTGAATTAACTGGAGAAATGAAGCGAGGTTTCAGAGTGATGGTCCGTGCTCTTGAGGCAATACTTGAATTTCTGATAGCAAGCCTAAAGCATCAGAGAAAATTGTGGCTCATGTAATGGAAGTATTTGGGGCGTGAAGATTGCACATTAAACACTGTGTGTACACTTTCAATTTATAAATAATTTCAATTAATGTTACAGAAGTATGAGTTAATCAGCTAACTGCGTATTTTCCTTACGGACTTTTGGTGCAAACTTGTGTTTCCAAGTTCAACATCAACAGTAGATTGCTCTAAATTTCAGTAAACATACGGGAATTTTCGTGGATAACCTGAAAAAAATTCAGGAATTATTTTAAGTCTGACAAATGTAATCATAAAAATACAAGTTAGACTTCTCGTAGGACCAGAAAAGAAGTTAAAAACATTCTACCAGCTCCGATTCAACTCAAGAATCTTTCAACATGGTCTAATTCTTCTTATAGAACACGTCATCAGAGTGAGGTACAGTGTTCCTTCACTTATCGCGGGTGTTATATTCCATGACCACCTGTGATGAATAAAAATCTGTGATGTAGGGACGCTATATTTATTTTAATATCCCTTCATTATATGGTGAAATACCTGTATCTTCGGCATGAGACGTAGTAACGTTTTCAGGTACAGGTACTTCCGCAAAATTCGTTGGCGTCACAGACATCTTTGTGCAAGTATGAATGTGGTTATGGGGAGTTGCTGGCGCTGCTTCTTTGCCTGGGTTAGTATGGTTTTGTTAGGAGACATGCAGTTATCAATGGAATTCCTACTGTTCATTTCCTACCATTCGCGCAAATCCTACTGTTCGTTTTTGGTGTATTCATCCACTGAGTAAACACGCCATTTACTGTAAATTGTAATTTTTTTTGATTTATAATATTCTTTTAGTGTTAGAATTAATATGTTTAATATATTTTTACACATTTTGTGATTTTTAAGCAAAATTCATCAAATGTATACATTACTCTACAACACGTACCACGTTTGGGCAGAACGAGTACTGCAAAAACTTACGAAACAGCGAAAATACTGCGATAAATATTTTACATTAATATTTTTTGAAAACCCACGAAATAGCGAGTTTACGATAAACGAAGCGCGATGTAGCGAGGGAACACTGTATTGTGTATTTTACGCCTGTAAAGTGTGCTCAGTAACGTCTCCCATGAGCACAGTATTGTGTATTGTACGCTTATAAAGTGTGCTCAGTAATGTCTCCCATGAGCGTAGTATTGTGTATCGTATGCCTATAAAGTGTGCTCAGTAACGTCTCCCCTGAGCGCAGTATTGTGTATTGTACGCCTATAAAGTGTGCTCAGTAACGTCTCCCATGACCACAGCAGGTACACACATCCTAGCCAGCACAGCGTTCTTCTGAAGCCCTGCTTGCGTGTACGTCAAGTTTCGTTGGTGACTTTTTTACGGCGTGCCAAAGACGGCGTTGGCCAGTCGAGGGACATGCAGTGTGGGGAGTTAGCTGTAAAACTGGAAAACGAGTGAGGTAGCTCCGCACGATGCGGTCGCTGTGCTGCAATGGCCTTAACTGCCCGTCACTGGGCCATTAACGGCACAGTGGCTCGTTTGCTGCTTGTAATGGCAGGAATATGACTCATAATTGCATGAAGAGTTCCGCTGATGAACGTTCACGAGATTCTGAACATGTCAAGTTCTCCCGATTTCCATTTAGAAACTAGCGTCTCTAAATCAAAGTTCATGACACAGTCGCATTCTTAAAGCCATTAATTCAAATTTTAAATCATGCAAAAATAACACGATTACTCCAAGTCTGAAATCTACCATGTAACTTTCTTACATTTCAGTTGAAAAGTGAAAATTTAATAAATGCTAGAAGTATTAGATAAACTATCAACAAGAGTTACGCATAGCTCTGCCATGCAACACAAGAGAAAATTTTGTATTCAAATGGATATTGTATATATGTTTTGTTTTAGTAATAATTTATAGACGCTAAGTTTTACCAAAAGAAAAGTTTCTGCAAAACATCTCAAGAGGGAAATGCTCAGGTTTTTGCCTCCTCAACTAACACGCGTGGAAAAATAACTCCATGAATTGACTATTTCATAGCTTTTAGTTCAAAATAATTATACCAAATTTTTAATCAACAACCGCTTCAAGAAATTTCTGTATAAAAAATCATTTTCTAGTACTGTCACCCATGAAGGCAGCAAAGCCTATCATTGCGTTATGTGTTTCACATATCTTATTAAATCATAAGTGGAAATACCATTTGCGAGTTATTTGAATACGGAATTAAAGAAAACGTCTTTTCGCAGACCCAAATGTATTTTAATTTATGCGACGTCAAAGATATTTATACAAACAATTTAACGATCGAATTATTTTTTAGTGGAAAAAAACCATTTGAGGAAAGGCCTGTGGAGAGGATGTGTCTATTTTTATCAGTTTGATTGCTGCATGCAGTCTTATGTTATTAGTACCAAACTCTAGCAGTTTATCAGACACAGTCAGCATATAGGAATTCCCTGTAGGAACAGCTGGTAGAATAGAATAGAATAGAATGAAGCTATAGGAACGAACCGTCTGGCCCATTCTTGGGTCGGATAATTACTTCGATAATTATTCAGTTGTTTACCCAAGTCCTATGCCGTATTTCTAGCCGCGTCAACCATGTCGGCAGTGGGATTCGAACCCGGGTTTTTCCGCTCGCAAGCAGGTTCGCTCACCAGTCGACCAAGCTGGTGATACCAGTCGACCAAGCTGGTGATGGGTTCATCTCAATATCTCAATAAATAATTCATCAAATTTTAATCATCCATATAAAACTGACTGCTGATTTTCTAGCCTTAGTTAAAGTAAATCATGATCAAAACCTCAAACTTTTAGAGTTTATTTTTATACTTGACCATTCACCTAATTTAAATAAAGATCACAGTGCTATAAAATTATGTATTGCTCCAACATACTAACATACATAAATTTTGTGTGTGTAATTGTTTAGGAGAATTAAATTGTGCTCATCAATGTAAGATAACAGTTTTACTTCATTGAGACAAATGTATGATTCTCTTTGTTTGTCTTATGTGTATTTTAAGTTTGGCATTTCTCTGATTTTTACCCTGAAAACAGAGTTTTTGTAATCTTAAGAAATTAAAGTTATAAAAAACGTTTCCTTTGACGTTGGTTCTTCGTTTCATTTTCTGCTGCAAGGTTCCCCCAAAATCGACCAATTAGCTTAATATTGTACGTACATTTAAATTAACTTAATTTTATTTTGAATACAGCCAACTAAACGACTTATCTTCTGACTGATTTTTCAGATTATTCTGAAAAATGGAATGAATTTTACAGAACAGAAGATACTGCCACAATCAACGCATCAATCAAGGTCCCCTAGCTAGAAATGTTTTGGTTAGATACGGGATGGCAAATTGCTAATTTCCGAGTAAGGCATTGTAGCGTTGCTTAGTTCGTGAACTAGTAGTTACTAAGCACTTCCAAATGAAGCGCTGTACTTACAGATGACTCAGTGTCACAAAATAAGAGAAATTACAAAATCTGAGGGAAAATTTTTTATGGTCAGTGCAAAGTTTCAAAAACCATCATGCAGTTGGTATGTGAGTATTTTATATCATCGCGTGAGAATATTATCCTAGGAAGGTTACAATGTAAAATAAGTCCTCCGTTGAGTTATTGCATAGTCAGAAAAAAAAACTAATCGCAAGAGGAGTTTTTCGAGAGTAGTTCTAGGAAGGATTGGTGCCAAAGATGTGCGTGCAGGACAGCCAAATAAGGTGGAAACTCGTAAAACTTGGGCGCTTTCTTCCTTAAACTTCCATGAGCGTGAAATGATAAGGCCTAGCCGCCCTGCACTACGAAGACGCGTTCGTTGTAAGCAGACACTCTACGTACGGGAGCGTCTTGCAAGCAAGTCTTCTTACGAGTGCGCCGCCTGACAAATGTGTTATTTTCTCCATTGCTTTACGGGAAAAACAAAGCACGGTCGACCCAAAATTGTTGAGACGGAGACATTGCTGTAGCACATGCAACGCTTGCTACAGACTTGGCTCAGTTTCTGCTCTATGTTCTTGTTGCAGCAGGTGGCGTCATTACAAGTGGTCTTTCTAGTCTCTCTCCTTATTTGTGCTATTTAATATGTTCTCTCGTTTATTACCAAGCATTTAGTTGTCAAACAACAGAAGGTGGAAGTGAAAGGTTTACTAGATGTTTGGTCAATTAATTTAGGCGCTAGTTATGCTACTAGAAAGACTACTAAACCCTCCGTAGCTCGCAATGCTTTTACTCCATCATCAAGCCCCTTCATAATTGATAAACTTCCTAATTCACCATGAAAGTAAATAACTGGCAATAGTAGCTCACTATCAACTCTGAAACACTTGCAGTACCATGTCACTATTGAAAATTTTAGAAAGTTTTCATTGTCATGTCATACCAGGGAACTCTTTCTTCCGTAATACTGCTCAGGAAAGAGCAAAAAACGCCGTTCACAAAGTGCATCATAACGGCGGTCGGATAAAGTTCGACATTTCTGGTCGCAGCAGCAGCAGCCTCGGTGCTCTACGGTCGCTAAATCAAGCACGCTCTCTACACTCCGGTCGCTCGCTTCCTGGAGCAATCACCGAAATGATCCACACCATCGACATGGATCTGGGTCAGAATTTTGTCCTTTATTATATCTTATCCTGGAAAATCGTCTGCCTCCCGAATACTGCAGCTTATGGGCCTCACTCGAAAAATTGACACGAAATCGACAATTTCGTCCCAAACGAAAGAGAAGGGCAGAGGGAGCAGGGCAAACTTCGTCAAAAGCAATCGCTTAGATTGGCTCGAAGTGTGAACCAATCTCACGCCTGAATCATGTCACCAACGACTGAACCTGCTTTGGATTTGAGTCTGCTGGGGACCTCATCTGTCAGAGTGACACATATGCAGCGCTAGTCGCGGTCTCCAGCACTTGAAGATTAACTGAGCTTTGTTAACAACACTTGACATCTAGCCGCTGGATCGCTTTCCAGCAAAACTTTTCAACAGTGGTGAATATTGAAGTAAGTGGGCATATAAACCTCAGTCCGACGAGGCAAGGCATTACAGATATTGATTCTAGTTCTGGTTTCTTGTTGGCTGGCATTTAGAAAAATTATGACAAGCTCCTACGGTACAAAATATTGAGAAATTAGCTGCTTGAAATCAGTATGTAACTCATACCTAGCAGCACAATTTTATCTCCTCTGCTATAAATTTCTTGCAGGTGTGGCTTCAGGCACCTGAGAACCTCTGAGATTTTTTCCTCAAATCAACATAATTTATTTTATAACTCTAGTGTCAGCAACTCTAGAACGGACAATAAATATAATACCAACGGCCGATTGTTTCTGATACTGTTTATGATTGTGTCTATTCACCTGAAAAAATCACAATGCAAACTTCAGGATTAGGAAGGACTGGAATTGGTAACAGAAATATTGTTAAATATTATATACAATATTTTTAAATATTGTATTCATTTTGTCATAGATTTTCTTAATAAGTCATGTGGATAAGAATTTGTACTTCAGTTTTCAGTTGAAAATTATTGACGAAAGATAACCATGAAATTGGTTGGTATTGACGGTAGTGAGTGGAAGCAGTCAGTTCAGTAGAGGCTGTGGGCACGAGTGAGAACTGATGCTCAAGAAGTAAGTTAAGTACAAAACTGAACAGTGGGAATAGAAGAGATTGATTAAACAGTTATCTTCAGCGGCAGTTCCATTGTGAAGATTTAGAGTAACGGTGAAAATATTGTTAAATTTTTTTAAATGAAAATTGACCAACAAATTTGTTTTATAAACTTCCAAGTAGTTAAGGCAGAAACTAAGTTTCACTGGGCCGGTGACTTATTTTGTCTAATGATTTTCGGACGAAATCTTAGGTTTTATTTCATCTAAATGTTTAATGAAGTAGAGACATCGGTAGGTACATAGTTTCAAATGCAAGTTTAGTTTAGTTTCCGTCTTCATTGGAAAATTTCTTAGGCCATGGTAAGAAAATATTCTACGGGTATTAAATTTTACATTTTATAATCCTATTATGCGTTGGCACGCTATATTTTGAGCGATATTTAATGTACATGATGTAATGCTGAACATAGACATAGTACAGATTTCACGCAAACACGTTAATGAGAGGCAAATACTTCAGATGTCTGTGAAGAACTTTGATTTAATCGTGATTGGTAGCATGAGGAGTCTAATGTAAAATTTCAAGCACTATGAACTGCCCACTGCTAGCCAAACCACGTTATTACTGATGAAACTGATACCAAAAATAACGGAATAAAACAAGGTTTTGATACTGCACTTTTTGAAAATATGTCCTCTAAAAAATTGGTTTCGCGACACACTTTTGTTCTACGATATGTGGAGACAAAAGTTATGCACTTCAAATTGAGAGAACGATTACAGTGCAGAATGACATTATTACGAGATTTTAATGAAAAATTCGTGAAATATACAGCAATATTTCATAAGTAGAAAATTTGTCTTTAAACTAGGGCAGTCAAGCTATTATTCTTCTGCTTAAGGGAAGTGAACTTTTCTGTGTCTGTTATTCTACCCCCACGTCGCAAGCCTGAAAGTGAAACGTTACAAGGTGTAGTTTCTGTCAACCTTTCTGTAACTTAAACCAAACCACCATGCTGAGTCATATGTTTTGAGCACTTTCGCGAAATTATTTTCAAAGAGCTCCATCGCGGGAGAACTGTCAGTGCCATCGTTTTTAGCTTGGAAGTCTCATCAATCGACACTCAGGGTGCGGACAGCAAGCGTAGATATTCCCCCTGTGTTCACTACAATGGACTCAAAAACAAGATAGGTGCCGTTCCCTAAAATGGACGTCTATTAAGCGGAGGCTCCAGCTGTGGCTGCGCAGCTCTCTTCTTTGTCACTTAGTTACTGGATGGTCTACAGAATGTCTTTGCTGGAGTTTGTTACCGCGTGCAAAAGCACAGCGCAGTTACGCGCTGGTCTGGGGGAACGTTGCCGGAGTTTGCTGCCATGTACGACTTAATTATACTCTCCTTCACAAGTCTTTGTCTGATTTTCTGTAGTGTACAGCAGCACGACGTAATTGCTAGCTGTTATATGAATCTACGCATAATTTTGTGACCATTTGGCACGGAAATAAACTGATTGATTACTAAGCTTACGTTATTTTTAATCGAAATTTGTTAACTTCATATACTATCACATAGCTCTTTTTGAATTGCTTGTGAATTTTTTATCAAAGACTCAAGACTTTTTTTATCAAGATCAATATCAAAGACTTTGATATTGAGTCTCGTGACGTCCCTGAATTGATTTGACGAAATGTTTGAACTTTCAAATCATAAATTTTGTGCATTATCTACTGAACCTGGGTTTATTCAAATTACTTCCTGCGCAATTTTTTGACACGTATCTATTAAAATAGTTATCATTATCATACAGTGAGTTTTAGAAGTTTAATTTCGAATATACTCCCATTTTAGAGTCAATGTCATTGTTGCCACCTATTGGGTCTGTCATCGAATTAATAAGTTTGGAACGAGTTTTTGCTGCAAAGTCTGGTTGAAGTTACCCTTAGTTTGATAACTGCGACAGCACAACTGCTCCAGCTCGTTATGAAGCGAGTGTCTCTCTGTAGCAGTGTCTCGCTAGTCCCTGCCTAATTTGATGGCGCCTTTACTCCTGATTAGATTACTGAGAGCAAATGGTTCCACAGCGCTCGCTGAGCTCAGCGCTACAACGCAGGTCCGGCCGATGTGCAATAGAAACTTCAAAAATATTTTCATTTAAAATTATTTCTTCGCCTTGAGCAAAAAACGAACGCTCAAAAGTTATTTTGTGTTCAATTCAGCGAAAGTCTTGCATTCAATTGAATCAAAAATGAAGCTTTAGCTTTAGTGGCACCTGAAGATCATAGCATAACCCTTTTCAGTGAAACGGTTACTCTAGCGATCGCTAGCAGGATACTTGGAATAACAATGTAGCTTTTAAATGATCATTATTGGCACGAGAGAAAAAAAGTTTAATCCATCTTTCAATAGTTTACATGTATTTTACTCTAAACATATGCTTTGAGTAATTTTGAACTTACTACAATAAACTGAGCTTGCAAAGAAGTCCTGATAGTTCGATCATAGTCTCAGTCATTTCAACAAGATGGGTGAGAGGGACAGGCTGGAGTCCGTGGGATACCGCACCATCGCGATTCCGAACTTTGTCTGTGCAAGGCCCTCGCAAGGCCTGCCTAACTTAAAACTCAAGACGTTTCTTCGGACAGTTTCTTTCTCGACTCGCCTCTGGTTTTAGTTGTTTGGTCTTCGCAAAGCTGGGATTGCGCTCCAAAAAGTTTTATTGTGCATGCGGGGATCAACGGAGCCCTCAGCTCAAAATTGTCTTAAGGAGTTTCTAGAATTTGAGCAATATTCTCCAAAATTGGATCACGGAACTAAATTACCCCTGCCAAATATGAAGGCTTCAGACTAAATGGGAGGGGATTTTTTCTTTAACCTAAACTCTTTAGCTTACCTCCTGACTGCTACGAAAGTGAAATACTCATTAAAGTCTTGCAATGATAGAAACTATCAGTGTAAATTGCATTCCTTTAGTGAACTACATGCAAAAAATGTAGTTGTGTAATCTAAGTACGTTTGTTTATTCAGGTGGAAATGCTTTCAGTAACTCAGAAATTCCTTTAAAATACCTCAGAATTTTGACGAACTTTAGTATAATGACAAAGTCGATATAGCACATTGATGGGTAGATGTAAAGCAATATAATCTGATATGTTATTATTAGTTGTATAAATTTTGAATTGTGCCATCACATCACATTTTAGGGATATTATATAGGTAGCTGAACTTTTTAAAAAAGACAGCATAACTTTAAAAATACTGAAACACCTCACTTTCTCAAGACATTTCCCGGTTATCTGAATACGAACGTCAAATTCGGAAAAAGTTATCAGACATTAATCCTCAAGTTTTGAACACTCTTCAGTACTTTTTGAAGATGATTATTGAAAAGAGCATACACTGAGGGTTGTGTAGCACTCAACAACTGATGCCTGATGACTGCAGAGGCTTGGCATATCAACGCTGGTGGTTCTCCGTGCTCATCAAATGCATCAATATACATGGTAATGCAAGAGCACCTCAGATATGCAGCCTGGCTGCCAGAGGCCTCGTTTTAGGGCAGGGGCATGTGAATCTATGGCTGAGGTGAACGGAGGCAGCGTATGGTGTAAGGATTTCTTAATGTTACATGTTGTTGGGGTGAGAGAAGAAGCACAGATGAAAAGTAAGTTAAATGTTAGTATGAATATCCGTAGAGTTTACGCGATGCATGAAGGGGGAAGTAAGTTAAATGTAAGTCTGAATGTCCGTAGAGTTTCCAAGATTCTCACTTTTTTTTTGTACGATGTGCCTGAAAATGGATAGTAATTTCAGATCGAAGGCATAACTTTTTTTTAAAGTAGAATCTGAGAAGAATATCATTTGACCCTTTTAACTGGATGAAGCCAAAACTAGTATTGCCGAGTAAATTAAGTATTGAATCAATAATTTAAAATATACAATATATATTCAAATATATATTCAACGACACTCATTTAGGGCTAAGTATTGTTTAAAAATAGCGACAAATTTTTCCATATAATCAAAATGGGATGTGCTAATCCGAAGCTATAATCTTTTAAAGCAAATACTTTCGTCCTGCATTCCCAAACTTGTCAAAATCATTTAGCGTGAACTGAACACTCAATGAAGATGTACGATTTATGTGCAGTATGCATTTGGCGCAGTGGTGTTTCTTTTTCTCTGAAAAGATTTATTATTTATTTATTTATTAATAGTTATGAAAATTTATTCATTATCATTAGTTATAACTTCACAATTTTCATTACTTTCTATAACTCATTCATGGGTGAGTCTAATTCCACTCACGGCTAAAACTAAGTCGCGTTATGAAAACTAAAATGCCTCTTTTTACAGTTTCTTTATGCATCTGGCCAGCTGTGATCCCGGCTACTAGTGGAAATTACCATTTAGTGTTAAGTGTGAGCAGGCAGCAACGAGAAATCGCAGCTGTATATGTTGGCTAGAGGCCGATTTTCCAACAAGACTAAGTTCAAAACGAAAATACTACTAAAATAAACCTCGCATAGTATTCAAAGTTGTGCATGCCAGAAGTTTGTGTTCAATAGACCTGCATTCCCCCTCAGTAAAAGCGTTCGTTTTGAAGTGATGTGGTCATGCTTTCCTTTTTGTTCTTATCGTGTGGACTTCTTGTGCATATTTACATCACCAGTGACCAGCAGCGATTGAAACGAGCAGCTTGTTTAGGACCCGTTATCAAATTCATGGCAGGAAAGGAGATGGTCGAAGCGGGCCAGAAATTGCAGAGAACGACATCAGCGTAGGCTTATTACCAGCAATAAGCATTAAAGTATATGGAACAGGCTTGGGTCCCATTAACCTGTACGCTGAAAGCTTTCATTCTAGTCAACCAACCTGAGTTACTCGAAGTCAACTGGGAAGTAGCAATTCTTGAGATGTCGCCGTGCGTTCATTAATAATGAAATCGCAATACACGGACCTTCCTAATCAACAAAATTGTTTTCGTTCCTATTATTGTTTAGCTACGGTCAATAAATTCGTATATACGATTCTATGATAGGAGCCGCTGAATAAAAAATAAATAATATCATAGTTCTTTATGTAAGTTACTGAAAGCAAAGAGTATCATTATACATCGATGAGAGGTTAAAAGATGACTTCACCATACATCGATAAGAATTATGACGGATTTTCACCGCGTAAAATTAGGTGCAATCTTCTATCTTGTGTGCTCATTTTTTAAAGTTGCTTGCTTATTTCTCAAATACGAGTTGATTTCAACTTTGAGTGAAATTTGGTCACCAACAAACCATTATATTGCTCGTGCGTGCCTGCAGATAGACGATCAATATCGCCTCAAGCAGTGAAATAAACATGCAATTATGATATCATCATTGAGCTCCATGCGAAAAGAAGATATTCCTAAGCTTCCAGCTTTTGAGGTACCTATATTCTTACAATTTATGCAGAAAAGTCAAACACAATTGGATCTGGCTTGTCCTGATAATCAACATATTACATGACATCTAAGAACGACATTCTTGACGAAGTTTGTTGCGTTTGCTGGGTGAAATGAACTGTAAGTATGTCAAGGGGTTAGTAAAGCCATCACCTCCATGCATACTCAACACCGCTGAGCTTTTACCATTCTTCACACCATACGGATGATGTGAGGTACCTTCCTTCCACTCAAACCCGCATCTTGTGCACTGGATGTTGAAATAAGTAGGGACAAAAGATGTTCCAGTGTCTGTACTACTTGAAGTACTCTGCTAAATTATTGGTAAATGTTTTGACTTTTCCGAATATTTATGCCTCGTCTCCAAGCGCCCAGTATCTCACTTGTAAACGTTAATTTCTACTCTAGTGTACATTCTGTAATAGATTCTGATCGTTCACTGTAAACCCACAGGTTATTGGCGCTAGATCCCGTGCCCGTTACAATGACGGTACAACCTGAGACCTTTACAATGACGGTACAATCTGACACCTTTACAATGACGGTACAATCTGAGACCTTCACAATAGTGTTACAATATCAGACCAACAGGACATTGCTGCACATGTGCAGATGATCGACATCACACGAACAAACTGTGTGCGGTCCACAGTCAAGCGCCCATGCTGGGGCTGGAGGGCTGCTGTGTGTATCAGACAGCGACACAAGACGCAGTCTCGCACACTCCATACCGCCAGCTCAACTCACAACGAGACCCGTCAACTCGAGCGTTTATGCTACAAAGTTCGAACATAAATACAAGGCTTTGGCAGGCTTTAAAAGAGTGAGTGCAAAAGTGGCGCGGCGTTCCGGAGGGGAGAACTGCCATGATTTACGATGTTGCCTAACGCCCTCCACACTTCCTGCAGCACAATACTGCGTTCTACTGTGTTGAAGTTGTAGCGAGGTGGTCTGATTAAGCGTGATGTAGTGATACAAGGAGACTTGGTGTCATGTTGTCAAGTTGGTTGTCATGTTGTTTAGTCCCTGTTACAGAAAGTGTAAAACAATGATGCTCGAATTAATTTTTAGAATATTTGATGTTTTCATTGATAAATTTAGCGTCAACTGTCGTGAAGGGTTACGATGTGCATACGTATCGGAGAGATGGTATTCTTCTTGATTATTTGAGCAAAGTTTTACGCGTAAAACTTGTTCATGCTACAGTTGAACCTCGATTTAACGGACATCCTCTTCCCCCTATTAGTCAGTTAAATCGAGGTTCAACTGTACTTGAACCGAGGTTACACGAATTTTGATATAATTTTCAAAATTTGTGAACAAAATCAGTGTGCGGCAACATAACGTTGCATCCAAAATTCGTTGTATCGGGGTCCGTTAGATCGAGGTTTAACTGTAATATGGTTTAAAACTTGAAAACCTGTTCGTTTGACTTAATTGACTCGACGTAAACTTGGGTCCAAAGTAGAAGCTTCATCCAAGTTAGAACATTTAAGAGTTTTTTATGGTACAAAGAACTACTTTGTAGTGTTTTTTATCAGAGTGAACTAAAACTGCATTAAATAGAACATTTATCATATAAATTCTTGCCAAAATTTGAAGACAGGTTTGCAGAAACAGAGGCTGAGCAGCGCAGTAGACTGAAGACCATGATCTACACACTGGCTGACAAAGTCCGGCCACACTTCAAAGCTCTCGGTTCACGTTTATCTAAAGTAATAAATAGAACTGACCAGTCATAGAACTAACACCATAACAACCCGGTGAAAATATTAGACATAGCCCTGAAAGAACAGCGACACATTTAATGTTTCACTCAATATCACTAAGTAAGATCCAACGAAATAACGATTTGCGTAATTGAAAGTTTTATATACTTAACCTTTTTTCTCGTATGAATAAGCTCTCGACTAAGTAAATAAATTTACGTGAGAAACATGATATCATTTTATCGAACGTTATTTATAGGAACAACCTTATGCGAGCATTTAGTTGAACATCCTTCATAAACAAAATTACGAACTGTGTATTTTCGATAATTAATTTTCCACTGATACGTTAGTAATCATGCGCAAGAAAAGTACAGTATGCATTTCCTTCTATAAACTTTCAGATGATTGGAAATAAACTGAACTGCGCATTTTTTAAGTTGTTTTGATATACTGTAGACAAGTTATAACTTGGATGTTGAAATTCAAGGTTGGGTAACTATTTAAAATTAGTATGTATGCCCGTTAAAAATAACGGGTTTTAATATCATGCATTTGAAGGACGAAGTTAAAGCAACAGATTCTCTGACCAGATCAGAAAGTCTACGGATTTAACGCCAGCGGTTAACAATCTATGTACTTGAAAGTCTACAGATTTTACTACCAGTATTTAATGGAGTCTCACATTGTAATAACATAGGAGAAATTACATACAAATATATAAATTTATTTATTTAAGGAGACACCTGGCGTTTCATTATATAGTGTTGATTGATGATTCTATATTATTTATTTTGCACGATTTAAAAAATAAGCAGGACAAAGTTATTATCATAGTATCGAACAGTATTCCTATTTTCTTATTTAGTTATTACATTTCTAATACAATGTCGGTTATGCAAATGATCAATCATCTTCATAGCATAAGCGTAAGCTATAGAGTATTTGGTAATTTACAAATATTTTAAACATTTTTGTTGCACCCAGCAATGCTCATTAACTTATTTGCTAGAAAATATTGTGAAACTGATCATTTGTAAAACACTTTTAACTTACTTCAGTTAATGAGATAATTTTCTGAAGCCGAGCTAAACAAACTTTTGATCGGAGAGAGCGTGGGCATTGTACTCGTAAAGAAACTCAAAATGTTTTAATCATAAACCTATCTCTCTCCACTCAACTTTCTTAACAAGATGGTGTAACTAAATCCCTGCTCTTCAAAGCACTCTGCGTGAGCCAACACAACCTCAAAAATTCACGACTTTTGCCTCACACTTAATAGATTTGAGCTTTTTTAGAACGAACGGGGAGCTGGCGCGAGGGTCTTCTACTCTTTGTTTCTCTGCAGAGCCAGCGCAGCAAGATCAAGTCATAATGAACTTCCTCACCGGAACATAATTTGTCGAGTGTATTGTCGACAGTTTCTGGCCTCATGGCCTCTCAGCTCGGACTCCTAAAGAATACGATAAAGTTTTGCAGGACTTCACCTCCGTTGCAGTTTACGTGATGTTTCTTCAGCTTCTTTAAGCTCCTCCTAAGTTCGCTAAAAACACAGGTGTTCGAAATACAAGATAAGTTCGGCTGAACGATGAAACTCTCCAGGTGAAGGACGGTGAGATAATAATTGTTGCTGTATGTTAAAAAGAATGTACTCTAATCTACACTAACTAGGAAGGCTTTTCATGCATCTACTAGTTTCATCTTGATTAATATGAATGCATTAGTAATACTTTTTGGTGTTTTCCTGATTTTGACAATACCCCACTTTGAATTTGAATGACTTCTGTAAAATGCTGGTAATACATAAAATTGGATACCATTTTGACAAATTAATTGTAGGTTCACGATTTTCAGCCTGCCAAAGTATTTCTATCTATTGAATTCTACAACGTACGGTCATTTATGTACTTATGCTATTAGAGACTTTTCTCTGTCAGACTTCTTAAAGGATTCTGTTAATCATCAGGTCATCTATTGAAGGTACTCTGAGCAATAATATGATTTTCTGTCAATATCTATTAACAGCTCATATAAATTTACACGAATCACAACATTTATGTGCGAAAAAATGGCTGAACTACGGGTTTAATATTCCTTATACCTTAACATAACATTTTGGAATCCCGACCTAACTACTCTGGGTGACTCGTGTGTGTGATCTATTCATTTTATCATGACTACTAGTAACTTGCCTGCAAAATATCAAAAAATGTATCCACTCTTAATGACAGGTTCTCGTTCTATCCAAGTATAATTAACAGTTTTACGGCTTTTTCTCGAAAATGAATTAACACATCTTCTGTAAATTGGCTTACCGGTGAGTCACTCAGGTTAGGTTCTGTAATTTTTTCAAAGCTTTCTAGGGACTATGTGTACAAATTAAAGATTTGCACCGGCTAGGCAATCGCAGGAAACGTGTTAATGGAATGGTTAGCACTTAACGACTTTCAGAAAGTCCTGGTTTGTTTTTCTCAGTCTTGCGTTTGTTGGTGTTGTTCAGAACCTGAAATTTATTTCTGAGGCAATGCTAGGGTTCCAAAAAGGACGATTTTCACATAGTGAGCTATGGTAATAATCCCCTTAGGTGCCCAAGTGTTCATCTTCATCTCTCTATTTGAACTCTTTGTCTACCAGCAGTACAGCTACCAACTGTCGCGTTCACAGTGTGCAAAGTAACTTTTTTGTTATAAACACGACGGTTAGTAGTGGTGCCAAGAATTACCATCAGTAGACAAAGTGTTAATAGTTGTTAGGCTCGCTTTCTCAAGCTTCTGTTTCGCCTTCATGTACCTTAGGTCCGAATATTTCAGCCAATTTCACTCAAAAAAAGTTTGTTGAAAGTGTTCAGCTGAATTCAGAATGCGTCTACATAAATTTTCATATCCTTCTGACAAAACACGCACATCTAGACATCATTTCTTAAAATGTTGAAGCCCAGAGACCATGAGTGACAAATAAAGATCTCCAGATTGGTGCTGAAACACTATGAAATCGTACAACACAAATCTGGAGATAATGTACTCTAGAATGATTTAGCAATCCGTCAACTATAATGCATGCCAATTCTAGGTCTTATTCTCCCCAGGAAAAAAAATACAAGCACTGGTATTTCTTCTCCTATTAGTGTATTTTTACAATTTCCTAAGACTATTTCAATTCTGAAACTGAGCTACGCCTTTATCCTTAATCAAAGGTTCTAATTGTATTCCGAGCAGGAATTCAAGCACTGAAGCTACGGGAAGTGTCAGTTCCCGGCTATAGCCGCACAGGCGACACAGTGACGCTGCACTGTGATTTCGACCTCGAGGGCGACCAGTTGTACAACGTCAAGTGGTACAAGGGAGTCAAGGAATTTTTCAGATACGTCGCCGCAGACTCGCCGCCTAAGCAGGTGTTCGATCTGCCTGGCGTAACAGTTGATGTGAGTAGAAATTGTGTTCATTTTTAGTTCGTGTGCACTACGAAGACGTTAGTAGGAATGATGTGACACTTGATGTTAATATTTTCTTTCTCTTATTCTCTTATTAAAGAAGAAAGATTATTGGGCCTATACGGTCTCTTCCGGTAGATAGGAGTAAACAAGAGATTAGGCGGTAAGATTAAATGAGATTACACGAAGGGTTTGGGAAATGAAGGAATTTTATGGGACGAGTAGACAAGGCAATTTGAACTATTATTAATTTCTGAAGGCAGAATGGGTCGAGCCCATAAACTAGGACTGTTTTTATCAGAATAACTTTCCAATGAACGGTTGGATTTCCCGTCATAAACTGTATTGTAAGGGTACAGTCTCTTGTCAAAAGCATGTACACAATTTTGCAATTTTACTGTTTATGCATGATTGTAAGTTACAGTTCAAAATAACCTTTATTTTGGAGAGACTTTCGTCGTAGTATTTTCCGTTTTTGAAACTATGAGAATCGGAGGACATCTATTTATTGTAGACCTGTTTCTATAATACTTACCATATACATTACTGTACTTTGATTTTAAAGTGTTCATGAAAAAAGCTGCCATTGTGTCGGAGTCTTAAATCTTGAGTAGTTTCTGTTTGAAATATCTGAAGTTATTCAGTATGAGTATCAACAAAGTTAAACATTTCAAATTTATCATATTTTTAATTTTTGTACATAAATAAAATTCATTAAAAAAAATGTTTTGAGTGTTAGGCTATGACCGTGCCTAGTTGAGTACAACTAATTCGTGTATTCGTGAGAGCGTTTACTGAAAATGCCCAAACATTTGTGGGTTTGGCTTGAAAAAGTGGGTAAAGGAAGACATTTTGTACACCACAAAAGTGGGTAAAGGAAGACATTTTGTACGCCACAAAAGTGCGTAAAGGAAACCAGTTTGTGCACCACAAAAGTGCGTAAAGGAAAACATTTTGTACACCACAAAAGTGCGTAAAGGAAACCAGTTTGTGCACCACAAAAGTGCGTAAAGGAAACCAGTTTGTGCACCACAAAAGTGCGTAAAGGAAACCAGTTTGTGCACCACAAAAGGGCGTAAAGGAAGAGATTTTGTACACCACAGAAGTGCGTAAAGGAAAACAACACAAAAGGTTCAGGACGCCTGCCAGCGTCAGAAGAGATTGTGGGAAAACTTGTGACAACTTTTAATATCATTCAGGAAATCTTCATACCTGCAAACTCTACTGGCAAATGTGAATGATATAATCTTATTTTGTTCATTAAACATGTTTATTTACATGCCCAAGAAGTGTGTAAATATTTAGGTATATATTTCAATCACATTGTATGATTGAAGATTGCTGTCAAGTAAAATATTTTGAAAGTAAGAAACTGAACAAGCGTCCTCGGGTTGAACAAAAGTTCAGTGTGTTAGAGAAACACCAGACAAATCCTTTATATGAAGAGCATAATTTACAGTCTCTTTTCAGCTTTGAATACGTAAAGTTTCTGTATGTGTGCGTCAATAATATTTGAAGCTTTAAAGTGTAATATTTTTTTTAGTATTCTTAATAGAGAGACGCTATTTCTTTGGGGTTAACAACTAAACAGATAATATCTCCTGTCGTAAAAATCTAAATTTTCGACAATAGTGTGGAATGAAAAGAGAGAATGCAGTTATGAGAGCATGAATGACGTGTTAAATAACATAGTAGAGCTTCCCTCGTCAGCACGCGTCTTGCTTTCTGGGGTTAACATTTTTGAAAAAAGTGAAAATTAAATTAAAACATTTACTAATAGGTTTGAAATAGATGAGAATTCTATTCATATTAAACTATATTGCACATTATGAATACGAAAAAATTAATTGTGGTTCTGGGTTTATTCTTGAATTTTGGTTGCTGTGGGTGACAAGAATATTCTTGAGCTAGCAATGTTAACCTTGGGGTGTGCGGATGGTGATCTGCTTATCATGTGGTGATGCAGCGCGTGTTAACTTTAAATTATTACTTTTTCTATGTACAGAATTTTGCTCACCATGCCTCCTTTTAGACCCTTTTACTTTGTCTCCGGTCATCTCTCTTGAGACAGGGATACGACATTGTAGGTATAAATATACATGTATTCAATGTAAAAACCGAAAGACTGCCGCAATCATCTACAGAACATGGCGTTAGATTTTATATGCTAAGGGCCTAGCAGTTGTAGTTGTAAAATTCCGAAGTACGAAGAATCTGTCGGAATAGTCACAAAGCCAGTAAGTTACTGGCACAGTTAATACCGTGACCTACACAAACGTAGGCTTTGCGTGACAACATAGAGACTTTGTAAACAGAATGTAAAGCTTTAAAATATTACTGACTGTTGAAGTTAGCTGGAGACCCGCTTTGCAATATCAGCAACAATATGCATTCAAAATTGTAACGATTCCATTTTTATTCTATATGAAGAATTTAAAAGCCGTGCTAAACAATTATAATATTGAAAATAACAAACGAACGAAAACAGAAATAGCAGTAAAATGTAAGAATGTAGGAATGCAGTTGCAGTTACACGGAGCAACAACACCTCGTAAATCATGACCTTAAGACAGGTGTTCGGGTTCACATGCTACTAATTGTGGCCTTTCATCATTCTCTGACAGATACAACTCGCTCTTACGCTCTCTCTTAAACTTGAGAGCATTCTCAGCGCACATCTTGAATGGTTCACCTACGATGATCTGTTAGGACAAACTTCACTGTCACAAATTTACACGGCAGCTTGATTAACGATGGCTGTTTGGACGAGTTACCATTTTGTTGATAAGAATTGTAGGTATGATAATCATACAGGTATGTCCCCCTCTCACGTATTGTGACCGAAGTTTGCACAGATGTTTGGAACTGCATATCCGCTATATTAATCGAGTTTAGGCGCTTGATCAATACATAAATTCTTGGTTTATAAGCCTCGTGGAGCATTTCTACTCCGTATAACAAAATAAAAAATGTAAAATCTTGACTCTTAATTTATATGCAAAAACTATAGACAATAAAAAGTGAACGAGTTCAACTTGTGAATGTTCATTTCAATGTCGAAAAATATCTCCATAGGTAAACTGATGTGACCATCCTTGTATGATAAATTGAAATAGCAGTTTCGTTTTATAAGAGTTCAAACTTTGATCCTTTTACATTTTCCATATAGAGCAGAATACATTGCTCATACGACTATTCTTCTTTTTCAACAGAATTAAGTTTGCTTAATCCCAGCGATAAACGGAATGCCTGACGTACAAGTAACCTCTTCTAAGGAATTAGTTACTCAAACTATGGTGTTAGTATTGTTCCTAGTCGTAGTTTTGCAAAGAACCAACATGCCTATTCATGTGACAACATTCTGGTGGTATCAACCTAGCGTGAAATATTTAAATGCAAGTTTTCTCTTAAAAATTGGAACACAATAATTTCAAAAATGTTTGAAATTTGTCAGTCGGTTCTCACGTTCAACAAATAGTGACTGCAACATCATTTACTTCGCTACTCAATAGCTGACTTGACGCTCCAGGCCAGAAAATTATGTTCATTATGATCCTACCATGAAAACAAACTAAATATTTCAAGAAACTAAACATTTAAGTAAAAGACGAATGTTTGTACTTCTACGTTGACTTTGAAAGTGTAAGCAAACTGATGTACTCTTTATACCTTTATGATAACGATGAATCATTCAAATTTAACTAGAATGATCTTGCAAATTTAAAATGCTGAACATATCTCCCCATTAATATAATCATCATTAGGCACTGTCACATTGTATAATACTTTATCATGATCTTATTGTGTTTCATCTCATTCCTACTTACACTAAACATACACGCCATTCCTCTCGTATTTCAACGAATAATTTGGTTTTTATTTTTGTTAATTTTTCATATTTTTTGGTTTTGGTTTGTTATCAGCGTGACCGGAGCTCGATGGACAAGGTAGTTCTGAGCAGCGTCACGCCCCAGAGCTCGGGGAACTACAAGTGTGAGGTGTCAGCAGAGGCTCCCAGCTTCCACACGGACTCGGGCTCCGGAAAACTTCTTGTTGTCGGTGAGTGAGTCCATCGAACGTCAGCCGAGCGAAAACAGTCGCACTTGCAAGGTGTACAATAGAAATTTTTACGTATTTTAAACAGTCGCGCTTGGAAGGTGTACAAAACAAATTTTTCCATATTTTTAAACAGTTGCACTAGCAAGGTGTATAATATAAATTTTTCCATATTTTAAACAGTCGCGCTTGCGAGATGTACATATCATACAAATTTTTACGTATTTTTAATCAGTCGTACTTGCAAGGTGTACAATACAAATTTTTCCGTATTTTTGTATATTGTCTGCAATGAAAATAGTCATGGTGTGAAGGTATGGTTGCTTTTATTAGGTACTTGCACAAATAAATAGTTATTTACATAATAAAATATTTCTTGAAACAGTAGAGTGATGGGCATACCCTCACGTGTTGCATTTGAGACAAATAATATTATCAAAATTATCTTCTATTTGTCAATTCTGATAATGGTGTGGGGCACTTATTTATTTAAATACTTTTAGAACACAACAAGAGGTCAAAGTATACATGAAGAATTCATAAACATTTCAATTATCTGTGTAATAAAAGGTAAAATTTTCACTCCTGACTATGCTGGAGTTTATTAATAGAACTTAATGTAAAATTCTTTGCTTTTCTGACTTGTGTCAAGGCATCCCAGAGACGCTGCCTCAGTAAAATCATTATTATTATTTATTATGTTTCTTAAAGGTTAGAAAAGAGACTCACCTGATGGTGTTGTATTCAGCAGCGTCTACAATAGTACACACGAAGTTTTTATTCTATAATTATAATTTAAAATAGTTATTCAATAGACTTAAGAAAAAGCATGAAAAACCTGCAATCAAAATAATGACAGTCGTCCGGCTTTCTTTTAAAGCTGTCCCAGTATCAGACAGTAATTCAATTGGACGACGGCATTTCGCTTTCACTTGGTGTTCGATGAACATAGCTGACGTAATAAATGCATCAGAGCAAATAATTCTACATGACAATAATGGAAGCCCAGCTCACCCTACAACTCAAAGAACAATATAACTCAACAGCTCAGTTTTCTTGTCAAGTTCCTCCGTTATGAGAAAAACTTGGCCATCTTAAAAGTGTATGGAAACTCCTCTGACTCTGTCCATAAAAATTACTGTTGAAACAGTGCTTCATCAACCTACTCTAAGCATTAGCATGATTATATTTTATTTTTAACTGACTTTAAAATTGTCAATGAATTGAATAGAAGATCAAGGGATAAAGTAACCTCTTCACCAACACTTCCGGTGCAGTAGACGTGCATTAAACCAATGCCAGTCAATAAACCTATTTCATTAATAACGTTTGTAATGGGACTAAATACAATAGCGGTTAAATGTCCTAGCAAATATTCTCATAAGCGAAGTACTCTCGAGGTGACTGTAAAAGTTGACTTCCTTCGCAGTCACATATGAAAACAAACAGAGCCCAATCTGTAGTTCTAGTCCCCTGCTGGTGCTGGTGTGGCTGTATGAGTGCAGACGCTGTAATCCAAGGGGGACTTCCGAGTGTCGTGGGCGCGATCAAGAGGCTTACTTGTACAACTGATGGTATGCAGGGCCTGGTTCGGAGGAGAGGGGCTAGGCATGGCCTCACCTGTCTGGGGACCGGCATGAGATATCCAGGGACTTTGAAAATTATGAAAAAACATTGAAGAAAATGAAATAATTTCGTTTTGGTGTACGATCTGCGATACTCAGGGGAAGTTTTTGTTCTCAAACGATTGGGCGTGAAATAGTAAGCCTTTTTCAACATTTTTGTATCAATGACCTACTTGGTACTTTAATTTATAAGCACATTACGGCAAATACCTTTCTAACTAAATCATTGTGGATATCCAAAATCGTAGCCATGGGGATTTTCTAGGGACAGTACATCCACCTCTGAATTCAAGAAAATACTCATGAAATTGAATCTGTTTCAAGTCTGGTGAGTGGGCATGCTAACTTCTACGCTACAGAGGACGAGAACTATTTCTATTTTGTGTTATAGCATATTCAATATATCATTTATAACTGCAGACATTGAAACAATCCCAAGAACTCATTTCCCTTCCGAGGAAATAGTCGCCCTCAAAATCATTTATCAGTAGCAAGCAGACTTCTAAAAAAATTGATTTCAATACCCCGCAAGAAAGGGTTTATCAAGTACAATTGTAATGAACGTTCAGAAAATAAAAGTCACTTGAGGAGCGCTGCGACTGTACTTGTATAAAAGCATAAAAAGCGTCAGTAGGGGAAAAAGTCAAAAATGCGAGCGGGATCCTTGGTTTCATTGCAAGAAACTTTGGATACAAGTCAAAAAACATAATATTACTGCTCTATAAAGCGCTAGTCCGGCCACATCTGGAATATACTGCGCAACTGTGGTCTGTTACAGTACAAAGAGACATTAACAAATGTAGAAAATATAGGATAAAGAGACGAAGTGGATTTCTAAACTCCGTAATCTCAGCTACGAAAGGCGTCTTCGGTAACTTGAACTCATCTCTCTAAATAACTCATTGAAACTTAGAAATATTTCAACAGTTTTAACGATGTTACCCTGGAAGGGCATTTCGATTAACGATAACGTGCAAATCAAAAATAACGGCCAAAAACTTACAAGAAGATACTTCAATATATTCCAGGCTCTAAACTTCTTTCCTGTTAAAATTGCCTGAACCTGGAACCAGATGCATGGCAATATAATTTCTGTTGGCAATGGGAACACATTCAAAAATCGTCTCGATAAATATTGGTTCAAGCACCTCTCAGTTTTGTATAGTACTGACTCTATATCTTTCTTAACTCGTGGTGCCTGTGTATGATTTTTGTGCGTGTGCGTGACTGAAATACCTGTGCGGGATTAAGGTGCTTGTTGGTGATTTATTCCTTTACCTTAGATGGTGTGAGACTTGGGTCACAACCCAAAAATGAAGCAAACGGCTCGTTCCTTTCGGTATATTTTATTTTATTCCATTCAGTAGAGCAACGAATGTCATGTCATCCCTGTGTTAAATACGCAGAAGAAACAGTTATTTTACCTACTATGACAGACAGAACTAAGTTGTTGTAGCAATATCCACTTTTATTTTTTCTCAGAAATAGAATAAGTTGTTAGTATTTCGAACAATTTCGTTTATTCATTGTGTAAGTTCGTATGCATATAGCAGGTGTATAGGATTATGGTATTCAACTTTTAATTATAGACAAAACATTCATTCAAAATACGGTCTACTCATCCAAATTTAATTTTTATCGTGCTAAACATTTTTCCTGGTGGTAATTTCTTATATTTCTAAACAATTTCATGTAACTAATTTGTTCTTTTGTGGTGGCGTAAACTTCCCCCTTAGGCGTCTTATTGTCTTGTGTCTTTGTTCTAAAAGAAAAAGAAAATACAGTTTTTTGTTTACCAATGAAACAGCTTCAAATGTACTTCACTGAGTGAACAGAAAATGACTCCAAGGAAAACAAAACAAACAAAATATAATGCCTCTTTGGTTGCTTCTCTTAAAAAATTCCTAAGTAATTAAAATTGACCTCAACAGTAGGCATTTTTGTAGGTGATTTATGCAGTAGTTCTCAATTTGGACATAGTAAACATAAGCCATATTCAAATGAGATATTTCAAACGAAATAGATTGTTTTCCGAGCTAAGACTTAATTTTAAAAAAAACGAAATAGTTAATCAATTTTTAATCATTTGTTTTTAGATCAGCCATATTGGCTGTTTTCTATTCAGTGCGAGTAAAATTGATGTTTTTTTTAGTGAGACAACTTCCCAATAGGAACTAGGTAAAATTTTTCCACAAAAAAGACATGGACACAAACCGCGTGTACATAAGAAATGAAATGCAATGAGTATTGCCTAAGCAGAAGAAGAAAAACTCAAGTTACATTCAAACTTTTACGCAATAAGGCATTTTGCTTCTAGGAGCCATTTTTGCCACAAGGAGGTTGGTCTCGAACCAAGGACAGGAAGAAAATCGGAAGTCCGCTTCACGAGATCGGCGGGGCCGCTGTCGGGTGACTGTCACTCTGTGAAGTGATCAGGGTCTCCTGACAAACAACGCGGATTTTCTTGTCCCATGTCGTGTATTTTTTTACTGAGTTTAGGCGCACACCACATCTGTGTGAATGTAAAGGTGGTAATAATGTCAATTTTCGGCGTAACTGTTGAGTTTTATTGCCGGACGGAGAATAAAAAAGGGACATACGTTAACACATAACATGTCGCCAATAATTTTCTGCCTGGTTTCACTCACTTATTTTTGGGAAGTTGAAGGCGGCAATAACGTTTATTTTAAGCATTAGAGTTGAGTTCTTATTACCGGAGCGAAACAAAAAGAATATGACGCGCACATCAAATTCGAAGTGAGACTGCGATGCGATACTTAAAAAAAACATTTACTGCTCTTTCATCTACCTGTATTGGTCACAGCTTGACTAAAATACAACAAATAAGTACTAGAGAAGCAGGTTCTGATGTTATATGAGCACGTTCTCATATATAGTCGAAAACGTTCTTGTTGAAATGAATTAATGTGTTGGAAAATTCATGTAAGATATTGTATGTCTTGACTGTTGTCATCTTGTCTGTATATACACATAATATTGTTGTAGAGCACGATTTTATTTTGCTCAATAAACACTTTTCGTACATTCTAAGCGCAAATGCTCACCCAGAGGTTGTTGATTACTAGCATTAACTGGTGTTTTTTCCTTTACTTCATAAATTACTCATGATTAGAGCTGGAAAAAAGTTATTTATTTATTTATTTTAGTTCAAATGAGTATGTAAATGGATGCTTAAGCAGCTGGGCTCAAAAACTAAATTAAATAATAAGCTCTTCACAATAATGATTTATTTGAAATATGAATGCTTTATGCGTGGCATGTAGCTCAGTTGGTGCGAAAAGGAAAGTAGCTTCTTACAAAAATGTTGTGTGTACATCGAGGACAAAAGGAGAGAAAGCAGTCCGAGGGCTGAGGCAGCGCTGCAGTTGCTGGCATTACCCCGCTATGAAATTTGAAGGCAAAAGCGAGACCAAAAATAACAACAAGACGCGCTGTTTCGAGGGAACGACCGCACCGTCAAAGAGAGTTATGGAAAATTTCCCCGCACAAATTGAGCAAAACAACGCAAGCTAAAAAATTGAGAGAGGAACTTCTCGAAAAACACAAGCAATCGCCGGCTTCCGCTGCTGCTTTGCCTCTCCCTTTGAGGCGAGTGCAGGATGGAAATGAAACGCCGTGTTCGTGTTGTGTTCTGGAGTATAATTGGCATTTCTTTAATATACATAATGCATGGAACGAACTGCTCACCATAAATTTGGAATAGTGATCAGAGCGAACAAAGAACCGAGGATGTTTCAGTCAAGTCAAAACGGGATTATCATACTTAGTTTTTATTATTAAATATCTGATATCCATGGATCTCATAAACCTGATATCACAAGCCAATTTGATGAATCATCTTGAAAGTTCCATTCATGATAAATTTTTGAGCGCAGGGTTTGTTTTCATGAATTCAAATGATGGAAAGTGTTTATTTTATTATTTCTTTTAATTTAATCAGTGCTTGTAATTCATAAGTGTGTACCTACATCATGAACCAGTTTAGTCGCGTTCATTTTTGTATAAATGCGACGTAAATGCTATGTCAACTTATTCCCAGAAGCTTCAGAATTCTGTTTGGACGTTCAGCAACGGATGTGAATTTTATTTAACAAGAACTGATAAACAACCATTTCCAAAATTTCCAAGACTCATTTGGCTATAAATAGATGAAGAAGCTATTAGGCATCGACTTCAACTTAAAAAAACGTATACAGGGTTGGTGGTTATTTGACACAAGAAAGATGGCTTGTAGAAACCCATCTTGAATATTCAGTGGCAACGGTTTGCCATGAGAAAGTTTTGTTTATCTTCAATGAAGATATTTCAACACCAATGAATACAGTCAGACATTCTTAATGATCAACCTAAGGAATACTTAAAGCGGCAGCTACGTAATAATCCATTTATGAACAATTCAGTTTTTTTTATTCTTTGAATTGGTCACTCATATTCACCAGCAGAATAATGCGGACAAAAAATTTCCACCAGAACTCTTTTTTAACTTAAAAAATTTGTCCCCTACGAAATTACCTGTCTCTAAGGAAAATTTTATTTACCATAAATTTTCGCGGAATGGCTAAATTAATTTAGTGGCAACATATCCTCGTATGATAAGATAGAAGATGCACTGGTGAATCTGATTTGCGAAATTTTCGTTTCCAGTTGGATTGTTGTGTTTCATTTCTTGTAGACTTGCCGTCATCGCCACCTCGTCTGTCCGGGGTGAAGCGCCAGTACCACGCTGGGGATTCTGTAAACCTCAACTGTTCCTCAAAGTCCAAACCTGCAGCAGCTCTCAGCTGGTACATCAACGATGTCAAGGTGCAGTACAGCACAGTAGCTTTGGTCTGATCTGATGAAGATGTTAGCCATCAATCGGTGTTGGAACTCTCAATTTTATTTAGCTCAGAAAAAAAACCAGTTTACCGAGTCAAGGAACAAATTGGGGGTTTGTGTTCCGTCATAGTAAAATGAATCCAAATGTGTACGATTTTAAGGCGGTCGTTGTTTATGTTCGCCTGATATTGTTCGTGTTGAATGAACACGTAAGTCAGCACAGAGTTACATAGGTATGTACTCAGGTTTGGACTGTTAGTGAAGCAAGCTTCCTCATCTACTTGATCAAACTACAGGTCCAAGCTACGTTCAGTTATAGATTTGAACATTGAAACGACAGCAACGATAACAATAGCGCAAAAGTTTGACCAACAGTATGAACTTGTAAAGCTTCTGAGGAGCTATATCAACAGTGTCTGTGTTCTTGTAGAGCTGAGATCAAATACAGGCTCTTTTGTGTCTGTTGTCTACTGTGTGTATATATATACGAGTATATATACATATGTATACATGTATATATCGCTGTTGTATATATATCAGCTAATAACATCTTGTAAAACTACCGTTGTATCAAATATTTTCGGCAAACTATTTTTACATACAACACGTATACAAGGGTACATAAACATATTGATCCTGCTTTCTCTTTTATTAGCATCTATCACTTGCAATCAAGTTGTGCTTCCTTGCTTTCGAATAAACTATCTACACTATTGATATTCCATATGGGGAATATACAGGAATACTGTTTACTTCAGTCAGTAATGATGTTTTAATGAATAATAACACAAGCCAATAAATTTGTACTTTTTCTGTCGCCCAAAGTTTAAAACCTGTTCTTGGGTAGTCTGGGGTTACCGAGTTTTAAAATGACAGCAGTTTGTTCCATGACGTCAGGTTTTTATCTATGTGCCGCCCTTAGTAACAACATATATTATAACTAATTACAAATTAGTTCTGTAATCTTGCTTCTTACGTGTGTTCCATAGGCAGAACAAGCTTATTTAGTAGACTACGCTCCAGTCCGCGGGCGATTTGGGCTCGAGATGTCAACGCTGGGACTCCAGTTTTACGTGAGGCCTGAACACATGCAGCACGGGGTCTTGTCATTCCGTTGCACTGCTACCATTGCGTCCGTCTACTACAAGGAGAGCAAAATAGACGTCCGCGCCCTACTCAGCCCCAACCCGAGCTCCCTGAACGGCAGGGAAAAACTCACAGGTGAGTAGTGCCATGAAACGGTACTTGCTTTTCGGGTACGGATTTTTCAAATACATGTAGTAAAGTTGTTTGTTGTTAACTACGCGCCGTGTCATCGTTCTTCAATGGTTTTCTTCAGGGAGAGATTTTTAAATGCTTGCAGAAAAGTAATTTGAGATTTGCTATGTGTTGGGCATTGTCTTCAATGATGAATCAATTTTTCTCTCTAGGAAGGGATTTATCAAATACTTGCTGAAAAGTTGTTTAAAGTTTCATACAATTTGTTTCGTGGGTTGCTCTTTGTAGTGTTTTTAGAGCTTCACTTCATTGTTTTTAGTAATGCCAGGTTAGATTCATGATGTTATTAACGTTTTCTTAAATTTATTAACTGTTCAAATTTTGAATTATGACTACAATTATGACAAATAACGAGGCTTGGTGTGTATGAATATAGTTACCTAGATTAGTTAAAGAATATCATATAAGGGACGTGGTCGAGGACGCTTCCGATTCGAATTCATTTCAATTCTGATTCATTAACCTACAGTATGAATGAATTATAATTATTTTTTAAAATAGGTGTTTATTTGTTCAGGTCTATTTTAAGATGCAGTTTTAATGCTGGAATGAATGTTAAGTATTGACGCTAAAAAAACTTTACCTCTTTGAAGTGCCAACAAATTGTTTTCATCTTTCGCACCATTGTGTCTCAGATAATTAACACATTCCAATAAAGATCAAATTCAGCATAAAATAAGACTAAGTTGATCTTTATACAAGAATTTCACAGTAACGCACGAGTGTATTACAAAATTAAGGAACATTTTTCAGGGTGCACCATGGATATGCGCGCGTATACATATTTACTTATATTCATATTTATGGATCTGTGCATACGTGTATGTATTTCAAATCATTGTGTGGTTGATTTTTTACGTACATGATCTTTTATATCAACTCGTTATTTTTCAAAAGTGTCCTTTTTTTATGATGTGTTCGTGAAGTTTATATGTCAATGTTAGAAAACGTTTCATAAAAAGAGGTAAATGTGAAACCTTAGAACATTTGTTGAGCTACAACTCTAAAATAAAAGTATCGATGTTTTGACTGCGATAATTCTGAACATGATCATCTTTGGGATCACATTTTGTTGCCTCTTTCTTACCAGTGTTAATTTCGATTATATTACTGGCATGAAAGCGTTCAGCAAATTACAATATAAATATAGATTTCAACAATTACTATCACTTGACGATGAGCGCCTGTCCATCAAATTTAAAATAGCAACTTGAAATTTCATCCTAAGTTGCATGTTCTATTTTACGATTTAAACCCTACTTTAATAATCTGAATTGTAATAGACACTTTTTGTGACTTGTTTCGGAATAGACAACTTTTTTCAGGTTTTGAGTACGAGGAGTGTTATTTTCGAGCGGTTTTCCAGTGGTCCAGTAGTAGTCAACGCTATTATGTTACCCACTAACCATACCTCAATTGAAGAATTTTATAATGATAAATTCTAAAAACTATTGTTATATCATTTGAGCCTCAGCTCTATTGGAAATAAACTATTTTTCTTTCCTTTATTTATTTTCTAATGATTTAAACTTCTGATTCAGAATTACTATAATAATTTCAATTTTCTACACATCTTGCTTTCTGATTAAAGAATTCAGTTTCGCAGGTTTGGAAATTCGTAATAGAACGTCATGACAATTTTTTCAACGTGGTCATGCTAACGAGTAATAAACGTTTTCCCAAATTCATCTCGCTAATTGTGAAGCAATTCTTTCATCTTTTTATTGACGCTCTGTATGAGAGAGCAGCGTAAAATTGCCACCCGTAGTCGGCTGAGCGCAACATCAAAGATTCATTGAAAATATATTTTTTGCACGAGCCTGCTAAAGCACGTTGTTATTAAGGCAAGATAAATGTCTTCGTGAAGTTCAAATTTTAAACCTTTTTTAGTCCTTCACCAACATAATAATTCAAAATCAAATTAGGATGTATACGTTGTAACATGGCGAAGTATCCATAATGACTAGGATCTTTCAGCGTAGATGGGCCGCCTGCTATAGAGTTCACTGGAACATATATACGTATATCTATGTGTTATCAAAGATATAAAAATGTATGGAGATTTTCTGAGTGGAAATGGTGGAGTTGGGAGGTGCGGGGAGCGCTGCAAATATGCCAAAGTCTCCATCAAACGAAAGCGTTCACATCAAAAGCGGGCACAGCAGGCAATACTGGGCGCATTTTTGCCATGGCCTCGTCCGATAACAAAGCGATCATTTGGTGGTGCGTGCTGTCCTCAACCTCCCTGAAATTTTTCACGAACATTCAGCTATAATTTTTCTGAAACCCTTTGTGCTCGTATGGGTTTTCAGAGCATCTGTGCAGAATCTCAACTCTCTAGCAGTATCAAGAAAAATATGACGCCCATGGGTATCATATGGGTTGTGGAGGCATGAAAGAAAAGGCTCCTAACGAAAAAAACATTGGTGAGAATTTTAACATCAAGTTAAACATTGGGGAGTTGATCAGAGCAGTCCATTGTCAGATTCACCTTCTACGTTATTTATTCAGATCAAAATTGAAACAAAGTAATAAGTATTTGGTTTTAAAGTTGATTAAACCAATGAAAACCCGAATCAAAACAAACAAATTTTATATGACAGAACCCGTAGCGAGTAAAAATCGGAAAAAGTTGGGGAACTTGTATTTTTATTTAACATGTCAGCTTCAAACTCTTACTCTACATTCACAATCTCTGCTGCCAGTTAAGTTCAAGCACAACTTAAAAAATAATGCATTTCATGTACTCTAAAATTTCACTGCACTAAATTTCACCGCACCCAAAATATAGCCAGTCTAACTTGTAGGACAACTTTTTCAAAGTTACACTAGTTGCCACAGAAAATTTTGAAATAATCTATGTACTTTTTCACAATCAGAAATACAGCTTCATATCAACAGAACACTTTTGTAAAGAAATTGAGTTGAACATGTGGTTTCTGACACGCAAAAGCTGATGTAATTAGTCTGGCGTTTATAAAAGCGTCCAGCTATTTGACACTAGCAATCAGAATCGGAAATTGTCATTATATTTAATTTTATATCATATTAAATGATATCCTACATTATGTGCACCATTTATTTTATTCAATTCTTCACTTTTGACTCTATAAACGTTTTATTTAAACAATAACTTTGTATTTAATCCATTGTATAATGAAAATACTTGAGAGTACAACATTCGTTCTGATCAATTTTTAAACAGCAGAACTAATTTATGAGTTATTGATTTTCCATAACCTTTACCAACCATAAACTAAAATGAATGTTTCTATTTATGTGTTAGCATATGTTGTCATCACAGGTGCCAGCGCTGGCGGTGGTGTTCCTTCACAATCACTGGGCAGTGGAGGTGATCTGTGGTGGTGGTGGTGGTGGTGCAGACGCCTGTCCCTTCTTTCGCTGCTGCAAGTCGCCAACCTCGTCAACTTGAGATAATGTTGTTGGAGATCCTGATGGGGTTCGTTAGAGGGAAAATTGTTGACGCACCGCTACAGTGTGCCAATCTTGGTCCTTGAAAGTGTAGCGAGATGAAACTAGAAGAAAATTTACAGACTGAAAGCTGAACTGTGAAAAGTGAAAAGAAAATGTATCCATAGTTGACAGTTTAAGAAAGTGTGGTATTTTGCAGCACGTGTTCTTATACAAACAGAGTGGTGGAAGAATTGATGAGTCCCTTACCAGTGACGATAATTTGTTCTAAACCAATGCTAAGTTTTTTCACTTACCAGGTTTCTCGATCCTAGTTAACGAACATGTCATTGATGTATGTGCATAGGAAGTAATTAATCTATGTTAAGTTATGGAATAAGGTATGTCAAAAGCAATCCAAAAGCTCACTCACTGATAATCATAATGAAACTACACTTTACTACAGCAAAAAGGTACTCAAATGAATATTTTCAAACAGGACTACATATACTCGTATTAGACTCAACCTACGTAAAACTGTTTTTTTAGGTCCGAACTTTAGATTTACCTATCCAAGCTAAATGATGCATCAGAATCGTGTTTATTTCGATGTGAATTTACCTTCATGCACAGCGCAGTCTGCAAGTGCATTAATACAGGGTGTCTCAAAAAAATGTACTCACCCTTTAACCGTTGCTAACATGCTGTCTTCTTTGTGTTGCAGGTGTGAAGTTCGAACCTTTGCGAACATGATTCTTTAATCACATTTAATCATGTTCGCAAAGGTTCGAACCTCACACCTGCAACACAAAGAAAACTGCATGTTAGCAACGGTTAAAGGGTGAGTACATTTTTTTGAGACACCCTGTATTTTTAAAATTATTCCTTGACTAATTCTCATAAGTGAATATGACCTCAAAATCATGTTTCCTCCAGGGTTTTGTATTTAGCTTTAGTTTGCATGATATTTCTGCTGCTTGCAAAACAAAACTTAGGTTAGTGAAACTGCGTGCTTCCCTAGAAACATTTCTAAATTAGTGTGTTTGAAATGAATGGAAAATGATGCTCATCGAGAATAAATATCAAATTTAGCAACACGTCCACTTCGAAGTGCTTGTTATTTCTGCTCTCGTTTACTGTGCCTGGTAGTTCAAGAGTAGAGAGCTTCCCGTAACTGAGATGAACGTTTTTCTCTTGCATATTAACACGTTGACTCCGAAGTGGTACGTATGTGTACCACTGAGGTTAGGTTCTGTAATTATTTCAGATCCTTCTAGTGACTATGCGTACAAAGTGAAGTTTTACACCAGTCAGACAATCGGAGGCAACGTGTTAAACATCAATAATTCTAGTGGCAACTGTTCAGTGCCATTCTATTTTAGAAACAAATTTTTTCGTTGTGAAAAGTAGAATTTCCTCTACAAAAGTTAAACATCACCTGCTACCGAAGACGTATGGAACAATGTACTCGTACGTTTGCCATTGACCAGCGTTTTTATTGAATTCTAATATCTTTTGATGCTACAAATACTTTCCTCTTCAAATAATAATAATGTCTGCGCCTGCAACCTAACTTCGTAGTGAGATCAGTGGATTATAGAGTAACTGATAAAAATCAGCCCGAGTCTCTAAATAAAGTTAGACTGGGAACATGACTCACTCGATATTGGTAATTTAGTACAGTGTTGTTGTCATTAACTATGACGTCTGTGCTAATTTTTTTTGCACTCTAAGTCGAAATCAAAAATTTCTCCAATAAATATTGAATGTATGATAGCCAAAACAAATCTGTAGTATATTAAAATTCTTACGTGTCTACTCGAAGTGTAAACTAACTTGCTTTCCCCATTATTTTGTGTTAAATTTGCAATTACTAGCTAAAACCATTTAGCAGAATTAGAAACAAGAAAATTTATAGGTTAAATTAATTATGTTTTGAGACTTCCATTGTCTCGTGTTCAAAGATTTTAAGCACTGACCCACTACACTTGGGGATGATCATTCAACGGAGATTTTAGTGAGTGAAAAATGAACTCGAGTGTAATCTAATAGTTTTACTTACATGTCTTCGTAATGTTTACTGTAACTTACATTGTACTGACTACATTTCTATGGTACCCAAAGCTTATTCAAATAATGAGAATATAAATCTCTTTAATTCTGTATTGATTTTTATACAACTAGATTGTAGTGTACTGTACTGGAAAACCTTTATGCATTCATTCTATACAGTTATGTTATTTTAAATGAGACAGGTATGAAATACATTACTTATATCGGTTGAAAATTTTCAAACCGAGTCTCATTGCTTCAAAATTATTCCAAATTAAACATCAGTCCAAATACAAACTTGGTGAGTCTCTTTTAGAGGATTCCTTTAGAAATTTTGACGTGTGAAAGCCATCCCAAAATCGCGTTTCCTCCGGTGTTTTGTACTTAGCTTTAGTATGCATGATATTTCTGCCGCTTGCAAGAGCTTCACTATTGTTAAGTCACTATTGTGAGACTATATATTTTTCTTTAGCATATACTTTACTCTGATAAAAAACCAAACAAGAAGCTACTCTTGAGGAAGCCCATGCTCTGTTGCCGCGCTTCTAGCATTTGATATTCAGGAATTCTTAGATAATTGCATCATACACCAGAAATTTTACTCGCCCATGATGATTTTCAGTGATTTCCTCTTAGAATTAGATTAATTTTTTTTTGCAATATTATTGCAAGCTTTGCTGTGTGCAACTATGAAGTTCGGCCTAATCTTTCGTCTAAATACTGATGTTATAACAGATTTTTCTATCTCATGTGATAAAAAAATGTGCTCATTTTTTCACAGAAGTAAAATTTTTGGTTGTAAAATTCTGTCATCCTACACCCAGAACGTCCTCCACCCAAATTTACTTACTGGCAATTTGAACACCATAGATCGCGCATGCTCCTACACCCAGAACGTCCTCCACCCAAATTTACTTACTGGCAATTTGAACACCATCGATCGCGCATGCTCCTACACCCAGAACGTCCTCCCACCAAATTTACTCACTGGCAATTTGAACACCATAGATCGCGCATGCTGCTACACCCAGAACGTCCTCCCACCAAATTTACTCACTGGCAATTTGAACACCATAGATCGCGCATGCTCCTACACCCAGAACGTCCTCCCACCAAATTTACTCACTGGCAATTTGAACACCATAGATCGCGCATGCTGCTACACCCAGAACGTCCTCCCACCAAATTTGCAGAGGCTGACCGACAAAAGAGGAAGGCAACCTCACTGCTAGCTGGTCGGTCCGCTTCAGTCAGAGCAGTTGTCTGCAGTCTAAGTTTAAAACAACTTCTGGACAACTACAACAACTGATCCCTCTACCGAGACAAAGGCAGATGGAATAATTTGCATCCCTTCAAACCTTTGTCATTGCTTACCATTGCATTTGAAATTAATTGTTTAAAGTAACTCGATTGGTTCTAATGAACGACGTTAAATCATTTGGAAGCATCGTTTACTTTTTCAGTGTTCACGAATTCTCTTTCTGTGTATTCATATCAATTTATAGACATTGAGACGTGTATCATTGTTTTTCCAGATTCTTTTAAAGCAGTTTGCTAAATAAACTTCCGTCTGTTTCAGTTAAATTAGAGGGTTGATATTGAATAACAATTAAAAAAGACTTGATCGATGAAACCTTTCTGAATAATCGAAAAAAATGTTTCTTGTTTTTGAAAAAAAATTAAACTAAAATGTGCATTACATATATTTAAATGTATCAGAGCACAAATTTATAAACTGATTTGAAAAGTTTTCATGTCCTCAAATGCAAAAATCAGGATGGTTGGACATAGAACACTTCAATAATAATGCTCCTTTCGCATTTCCCTAAAAAATATTGTTATGGAGATAGAAAGAAATGAAAGGCTTTCATAGCTTGTAGAGAAGGGAAAAAAGATCTTACTCGTCCATTTTCCTGTAATGTATATATTCAAAGTCAAAATATTAACGAGAATATTTTATTCTGCTGGGACTCTGTGCGCATGAATAGTAATTCTAATTATATAAATTAGAATAGTTTATCCTACTGTGACTATGAGCACATGAATAGTGATTCTAATTTTGATGATGATGACTCTATGGTGCAGTCTTATGGAGGAATGATATACTGGTTATTTCTCTTATTTCCTCATTGCTGACTGGCTGCTACACTGCAACCAAGTGTTAGATAGTTTACAATTCTGAACCACTTCGGGTGAGAAATGGAGGTGAAGTGTTACTCCCTCTGGTCGGAAAGAGTTAATGCTTATAACTTTTGAGGTTGGTTAGAAACAGTTGATGCAGAGGGAAAAAGTCGCGAAGTTTATCTCATACATTATGTTCTCAGCGTTATACATTACATATACTTTAAAAAGAACAAGAAACAAAAATAAGAAATTAATGTCCCGAATGGTTTTACGAATATTAATGTTGAAAGGTTTTCCAGACTGTGCACCGACTGTATGCCACTAATGAAAGCATATCGGGATGTGAAGGTTACGGCCAGAATCGCTATAACTACCAAATTCCACATTTTCAAGTTTTTTCAAGCTTTGTGTTGGTTTCTGTTCATAGCAACAGTTTTCACAGAGCCGATGAAAAAACATTAGGTTTAACTTTTTCGATACCATATAAATTTAATGAATATTTATACCAAGTCCCACGCAAATTTTGAACGCCTTAGAGGGTAGATGTAGATTAAGTAGACGGTAAATGTACATATGAATTTTTGAGTTTGGTGTACATATTAGTGAAGCACCCATGGAGGCAATCACCACTCTATTTCTAAAGCTCAATGATATTATCGTGGCTATATTAGCCTGGAGCTTCAAGTCATTTCATTAGTGTTGGAGTTAGCCAGCAAGTTCCCTTGAAAACTCTTTCGTTTGAGGCCGTCAGGATAAAATATTAAAAGATATTCTGAGAAGCAATGAAAAACTTTGAATTAAATTCGTAAGTAAATGGTTTCTTCAAAGCTTCAAATGTGTCATTTGCAAACTGTGACGCGTGGCTGTGACAAATCTTGCACCAAAGATTAAGCTACTTGGATGTTGATCGGCAGCGTATATGTCGTGAAACTTGAACATATAAAATGGTATACAAATCTTATTATAATACCAATATTGGCTTAGAAAAATGTAAAATGACAAAATATCCTGTTCAAATAATGGGCACAGTTGAGGGGCGACAGAGGAGCATGACGTACGTCTCGACTTTTTGGTGATTTTGATGTAGATCACAACATAATACGAGCGCGCTACGTATTTATTGTACATACGTTACGTGCTAAGCTTTGCAGTTGCGTGCACTGTTCAAAAGTGGATGAAATCACTTGTAAGAAATTTTAATAGGCGTTGAATTCACCATATTTCTTTAGTGTATCTAGCGGCAATCTCTTCTCGTAAGCTTTGCGGGAAGATTCCGTTACTCATAGCTATTCATAGCTATTACCACTAAAATGGTAAATAATGAAGTTTTTTCTTCTAATGAGCTCTACAGATTGTACGGAAATTTGATTGTAATTATCTACAGTAGAAACTAAGGTATTAAACTCAATATTTGTGAGCAGGAACAAGATACTTTCATTTCTTTTGAAAAGCTGACAATGGAACGGTCGTTTTCACGACACTCACCATTGTTAGGTGTAGATTCTGTTTCTATTTGATCCGAACTTGAACTACTTCACCTTCGAGAGACTTCCCTGAAGCCATGTAGTTTTTTTTAGATTCGTTGAACCGGCTGTAGACGTTAAGTTTAAGTGTAGCATTTGCTAATGTGTAAGTTCTTATAAGTTTTCTACCTCTGAAAATGCCTGACGAAAAATATGTATTCTCTATTCAGTTTCTATCAGATTAACAGTATCCTGCTGGACTAGGAGATTCTTGGCTGAAATTTAGCGTAAGATGGACTCGGTTAGGTGCTGTTCTCTGTCACGTGCGGAATTTGGAAAAAGAATTTTTGTCAATTGTGGGTTATCGCACAACCCCTTAAAGTTTGAACTTTGCCCTGAATTTTTCTCTATTTAAACTAATCAGCAGATGCATGCCGCTCAAAGCTACAACTCCCACTTGATCTGCTGTCTTGTACAGCTGTACTTGTGTGTCGTACAGTTGTGTGACACACAACTGTTGTACGATTTGTCCTACTGCTACCGAGTCAAGAATGGTGTACATGTCAGCTTAAATAAGTCCCAAAGAACCCTCTAGCATTTATTGTAGCCTAAAAGTACACTAAATCCGTATTGCTTTATATAACTCAACAGAACTGCTCTGCTGACGCTTCGTCAGGTCCATTCTGCATTCATTCTAGCTTCATTAGATTTATCCCTAGCGTGACATCGGGACAAACTAAAGTGTTGAATTTTTTCCCTTGAAGCGCACGTGTGCTTGTCAAGAAGATCTTAGCGCTCTCTTTTGTATTTATTTCTCTGAATGTTAACATTTAAGTGTTGCCATATTTACAAAGCATACTCCATTGGTAATAATAGTACTGGATGGGAATATTGCCTCAGGGGAATTCGTCCAAAGTTGATTGATTATAATTCTTTTTTCTCTTTTTAAAAAGTGGTTTTGTTTCCCGAGTGAAGATGGATGCTCATTGGACCTTACTGATGTTTCTCTACTAACGATGAGAAGGTACTAGCTTTCTTCATACTTGCACCGCTCTCTAATAAATGTCTCTACCATTCTGACTTTTTTCCCTTCGTGAATAAGTTATTCTTGACCATAAAATCTTAGTCCGATATGTAGGTATACATTATCATATAGGTTGTAAAATCTTTTGTTAAGGGACGGTAAAAAGCAAATTCCTTGCACGAATATACTTGTGCACCACAATCTATGGAGAGAATTCGGGCATGACTTTACATGTCTCCACCCCTGAACTTTAATCCAGGAACATTTTATGAGCGAATTTTAGCAAACCTCTATGGCTAGTTAGAGATAATTGAATAAGTGATGAAATCAATTTATACCGTACATGCTATCCAATAAAATAAAAACTTTCAAAAGTTAAAATTTTCTATAAGAAAAATTGTGGTTGTAGGAAACATATTCACGTACACGCAACATGTATGAATGTTGCTCTTATTTATCAGAAAAATTGTACATGTACGCGTAGAGAATGATGAACGCGCATTGGTAAAGAAACATTTATAAGAACTGTTCAAAAAATCTACAGAACATGTAAGAAATAGTCTACCGGTGGCTGTTGCTTCAGTTTCGCTGAAAGCTTTAGTTTTCAAGTCATTGCTAAACTCTGCATCTACTGAGCTTAAACCTCTGAAATTTTTGTAGCAAACTCTGCCTGAAAGACAAATCTACACCGAAGCAATATTCTTACTCGGTAGGGGTAGTAAAAGGGCTGTCAATCAGTAGGATAATTAGACGAGAGTTGCACTCATTTTTCGCAAGAGTTGCGGCAGCAGGCGTGGACAGATTAGGGCCAGCTCAGGAGGCCACGCGTTTGCTGAACGACTGCGAGAAGGAGCGACAATTTCGTCTTTCTCCTGCTGTGAAACAAAGAATGAGTACTCGACTTGTGATTTACTTTGCACAATAAGTTCATGAATATTATCGTCAGAATGAAAACTAATTATGAGAAATGCAATCATCTGCGTCTTTCCAAAGTAGTTGAAAGAGCATGAACCTTTAATTTTCAAACGTAAAAAATGCTAGCAACACAACTCCTCTGAATTAGTTGACGCATCTTTTCAAAGAAACAAAACAGAGACAATAATACTTTATTCAAATGAATTTATGTTACAGTGAAAGTTACAGAACTAATTTATTTCTCGAGTACCTCAAGATTGGACTAATGTTCTCACTTATCCGGTAGGAGTAATGAAATTTTTGTAATTCTATACAAGCTTTGAGTACGTACATAGGCATGTGTCATAAACCCCAAAGTTGGCCCGATGAGAAGAAAGTTATGATAAAACTAAACATTTGCTTGCATATAACACTTGAGCAAAAAGATTACTTCTGCATAAGAACTAACCATTTGAAAAATATCGAGCAGCTTCTTTACGTAATAAAAGACTGTGTCGTGGAAACAAGTCTGCGACGCCCACAGTAATTTTAACGCTGGAACTCAAAGCTAATATTTTGAGACATACGTAATTCGTTTTTAAATGAAATCGTCAAAAATTTAGAAGTGTTCTGCAAAAATAACTGTCGAAGTGTTGTGAACCAATAAATTTAAAATCATTCGTGCAGCAAAATTTGAAAAGTATGAAAAGAAATTACATAAAATAACTAGTACATAACTCAGTTTTGGAAGAGAGCTAGATGCAATTCTCGAGGAACTCCAGAATAGAGTTGCATAAAAGTTTCCCACGTGTTTAAGCCTTTAGCATTGGTTCGCGTTTATAACATAGAATCACAGAGCCGATCCACCTCTAGGTTTTAGATTTGTCGTTATAGCCGTTTATTTTCATAAATTTAGAAAGCGTTAAGCATCGTCTCTGTACATTTTTTCGCGGTGGACGAGTGTGATTTGAAGCCTAACTGGTGGCATCGGCGCCATGCAATGCAATGGGTTGATTGCGAAATACTTCTACTGATGAGGGAATTATTTTCAGGTTGCAGTAGTTGTATTGATTATTTAGAAACTCAAGGGCTCCATAACAAGAAAAATGTCTTCACTGTACTACAGGAGAATATAAATTATAGCGGCGAATAGCTCTAACAGTTTTGATAGCATTAAAATTTTATACATTATAGTTTCACTAGGTCAAATAGACTCTCGATCTCCATGCATTAATGCTGTCATGTAATGAAATTTTAAATGGACTTTTGAAAGAAGGTTTGCTCTAAAAAATGCAGAGACGTGCACGTTCGCCTTCATACAGCAATCCTCATGCACTTTTATACATGAAGGGCTATCATTCGTGAAACTTTCCAGCTTAGAATTTAGAATGACCTCGTCCATGAATTTAAATCTTCACATTATACAAAGCACTCTGAGTAAGAACTTTTGCATGATGCCTTCTCTTCGTGTCCAGATTTCTTCATAAATCTAATAAGATCGAGCGTTGTTAGTTGCATTGTTGAGTTTGAAAATCGCGGTAATACAGCACTATTGATTCCGTAGGCCGGGACGCTTCCGACCATTTATCAGAGTGACACGAGTTTGCGGCTGATTGTACCGCCTATCGACACTGCGCCTTGTACCAGGAAAAGAAACTGTTTATATTGAGCAGGATGGAGGAACAATGTGGAGATGTAAAGTAAGTAGGAGAACCAGCAATTGTGTCCCAACCTGTAAACGAAGCTTTTCATTTGGAGCATGATGTTGAAATTATTTGCAGGTAGAAAGTCAGCTAAACGTGTAGGAAATATCCTACATCGCGCTTTGTAAAAGAAAATGCTAAAATTGTTATCAAACCCTTGAGAAAAACTAGTGAATACTCAGCATTATTTATTGTAGGAAATAAAGAGTATTAGTACAATTGACTAAATTTCTAAAGACTGTCTAACAAAGAACTGCTTGAAATCTGCACTTTACACTACTTGGTAGTATTTTTCAGGGAAATATGGGAAAAATTCTACTGAAAATTGTAGAAACAGTTTTTAAAGATTTACTGAATCTACCTAATTATAACCTGTAAATATGTCGACGCCTAATTTCGTTTGAGGGGCTACAACAATGGTAGGGTAATGGCAAACCTTGGCAAGATAATGGTCAACCATAGCAAGATAATGACCAACTATGGTAAGGTGATTGCCAAGCATGGTAGACTAATAGCCAACGCTGGTGGGATAATGGCCAACCATGGTGGACTAATGGACAACCATGGTAAGATAATAGCAACCATGGTAGGATAATAATCATAGTAGAATAATGGCCAACCATAGTTGCAGTCCGCATCCACGTTAGTCAGGAAAATTTAAATATTTTTGACGTGAGGCAACTGGCCATTGAGGCTTAACACGTGTGTTGCGATGCGACCCACCGGTGGGTCACTTAGGTTAGGTTCTGTAATTTTTTCAGATCCTTCTAGTGACTATGCGTACAAAGTGAAGTTTTACACCAATCAGGCAATCGCATCAAACGTGTTATGTTTGATGTGCTGGCTGACCAATGAATACTCATGTATGACCGACTATGATCTTGAAGTGAGTTAAGAAGGGGAATTCGTTAGAAGCTTTTGAAGCAAAAAAGTTACCTAACAAAAATTTGCGAATGCGATTTTTATTGTAATTTTGCAATACAACCACGATTGGTAAAAATATGTAATCGTGTTCATACGCGTGAGAGCGCACGACAGTTTTTATTTAAAATACTCAGAGTTGCATGCTTCAGTCGGTAACTGACAATTTGGTGAACTTCTTTAGTATTGCCAAACTCTATTGATGTCGACAAAGAACTCAGATTTTTAGGTTTCGAAAAAAATTCATTCGGCTTAGTTTTTTATGCACTTCTAAATCACTATTTAAATTTATTTGCAGTATGGTCATATTAAATCACCAATAAAGTTTTTGTTGTAAAAGCCCTAATTTTCAGGTTTTCTGTTTGTCGGGCCAACAAACGAGGTTGGAAGGATGAGAGCGCTGTACTCCTACTCATCTTCTTACTCAACTAGGAGGTGAGTGGTAAAAAGAGGGAGTATGTGAATACTCTTAATCTCAAGACAGGATAATTATAAAGTACCTAATATAATGCTTGAAAATAGCTACTGTATGTCTACGAAATAAGGATGTGCACGGGTCCCAGTAATACTTCAGGTAATTTGTATGTGAAAATAAATAACCCAATCTACTGTTTGAGAAACGCTAAAAGGGGATTTTAATAAAAATGGATACACGTTCGAATTACCAAAAGCTTTAAACAGCAGAAGTTATTTGCATCAATTGGAACATGTGAATCGTTTTCCAATCCTGCTATCTGGGTTGAGTGTGAGTCGAGTTTTCGGAATTCCCAAGCTAAGTTCCGTAACTGGTGAAGCGCGAGCTTAAACTATAAGTGATTTCTGCCAATTATGAGACTTTTTTGGAGCAGTTGCAGTAAAATACTTTAACACTACAGTTGCTAATACACTGCGCCTGAGCGGTGCATATGTTTTGGTGAAACAGAAATTTGGTCGAGTATCTTGCTTGCTATCATTATGTCATAGAGCTTCTTTTTGTTGCAGTTTTGAAACCAATATGGGTGGAAGCTCTTGACTTGACGTTTTAATTTTTCAACGATTTAAAGTTCAATAAAATCCATTCATTCTACATCTTCTGAACTATGGATCCCACAGGACAGTATCACTACAGTGATCAGTTGACATTAGACATCAAATACTAAAGTTTACAACTGATAAACCTTAGAAGATAACGACCCCATAAATATTGCCTTTGACTTTGGAACTAGCAATTTGGTTTCTTGAAGACGTCCTATGTCGGAGGGTTAGTTTCAGCAACCCTGGACAAGTACGTAATGTTCGTTGGCCCACTAAATTTCTGCACGCTCTCGAAATTTGAATGTTTCAGAAACAGCTCAAACTCATGGTCTAAAGAAGAAAGCTTTTAAGAGGCTTCGTATTGTTGGAATTCTACTTTACTTGTATATTGAAGCAGTGATAACTACTCCATATGCACTAGAAGCCCTTCGACGGGATTTATCTTTAATGAAGTTACATTTTTAACGTCTCTGTACAGCAATATACAGAGCTATATCGGAGAGATGTCAAAGAACATCTGGTATTAGATACCAGATGTGCTTGGACATAATTATCATCTTTTTTTAACGATGCCTCTCCTTTAGACACAAAGCACCGCATGATTGTCAAGCTTAAAGGTGAAAACGTAAAGAAATCTCTAAAATTACTTCAGAATTAGGCTTCTCTCGTAAAAGAGAAACAAATAAAAAATGTTACTCCAGAGATATAAAAATTCTTCTAAGAGCTTCGATTGCATACAAACTTAATAAAAATCCCAGTTCCTGGTTGAGGCAAGAAGGCTTCTAATCTGTTCAAGTGATTGTGAGCAGTTTTACAGCAGTTTAAGGTAATGCAGAACAAGAAGTTGCCCTTGTGCAGTCATGTAATCTACTCTTCACGAAAGATGAAGAGCAATTGTAGTTCCTACTTCAAGGGGCTCTGAACATCGATGCATCTTCCTGGATGTATTTAAAAAAGCCCTTAGATAAATCAACCTATAATAATCAGAGATACACCTGCATTGAGCAGATAATACAAAATGGGAGGACCCATTGGCTAAGCTTGAATACAAGGGGCTAAAAAAATAGATTTATGATGATGACATTGACCTTTTTCGAACGCAATTTAGTACGCAATGTACGTGTAAAGACGTGTACTTCAGTACTTCTGAATTAAAATTCCTCAATCTTACTGCTGTGTCTTTGAACTAAGTGAATCCTATAAACATTCGTTGGGCTATAATGAAAACATGTTTCATTTTAACCCACATGGAAAAGCCACTCTAATGGATGTAACACCAATCACATGTATATACACCAGTAAACTAATGTTTCGTTGCCTATAATCGTGATCAGTTAACAAAGTTTCACGAGTTTTGCAACATTGACGTAAAAATTGAAAATTTCTTAAGGGTTCTGCATCTTTCTCCAAAGTTAAAAAATTGTAAATCAATCATTTTCATTGTGGGTAGAAATCTCAATATATATATTCAGTATATTATTCGAATAATTCGTATTCATGCACTACCCGATCAAATTTAAACCTGTAAAGTAATTTTTCGTTGTCTATAATTGCTGTCTGCATTTTATGCAAAGTTCCATGAGCTTCTTAGCGCTTGATCAAGAAGCCTAAAAAATTTCGTAGGTGTATACCGTTTGTATTTTTCTCCAAAAATCGATGAAATTTTTAATAATTTCATTGTTGTCTCAAAATGTTTCGTGTACGAATATAATGGATCACGAACAAACAGCGTAGAATTTGAAAATAATTGACGTAACATCTAAAGCATGATACCTGATTGAAAGAAAGTTTATGTTATGAAGTTTGAATAATTTTGTATGCTACTGCAAAATATACCGGACGCGATGAGGTCACTTCCTGCTGTAATAGATTAGTTACAGTAATTCTAAGCAAAAATATTGTACCTGTATACAATGTTCAAAGCAATAAGGATTGCATTCCTGAAAAAATTCGTAATAAATCTTGGCAGTCTAGGAACCGTCTAATCTGAAAGTAAGGGAAATAGGAATTTGGCGTCACTGAAACACACCAAACATCTAGCCTTCGTGTAACTATTTTTTAATATAATTATCATCTTTGTTACTTTAAAGAATGGATGATATGCAACTCTTGAAGGCATAGCTATTCAGTGATAGTAAAATTAAATAGCCCTCATAGCTATAAATCATTGTTATAATTTCTTACGACACACAAGGTTTTTACAACTGAACCAAGTACGAAAAAGGAAGTGTTCTCGATCTTTTTGTTCTGTTTCATTGGTTACCTACTACATAAAAGTATTAAATGACCCAAAGTTAACCGCTATTCTTCTGCTTCTTTGAAATCTGTGTACGTGGCAGCGTATAAAATTGTTGTTTGTTGTTTCCATCGTACTGAAGAAATAATTAATCTTTTAAACACACAATCTTCCAACATTTCGCACAATAGACATATGTTCACAGAGCTCCAAGGTAAAATTTAACGAATGTTTGAGAAACAATAAGCGCACAGAAGTGTTAGTACAGGACTAACTGATGCATGCATCAGGGCATTTTTCCTTGTGATTGTCACTCCACAGTCCACGCCTGCCTGTAGACTTCGATCCTTCTGAGTAAACCTTTGCTTAATTTAGGAAGAAATGCTCGGCTAAATGGACCATGTAAATCCAGTCGAAGATCCTCCAGTAAGCGGATTACACGCAGGCCCAACAAAAGCTCATTCTTGACGCTGGGTTGCTCTCAGATCTCAGGAAGTGGATGGATCACAGAGGAACCACAGACTCTATCATTGCTTCAATAGAAACAGTCGTAAATGTCTTGAAGACTTTTGCGAGCCTATTCAGACAATCTCAAATGTTTTCCAAGTGCTAGACACTCCATGGGGGCAGTCAGTAATTCCCTGATGAGTTTCGGAGAGTGTTTTCAGAATGTCGGACATATTGTATTTGTGAAAATACTAAACCCATGGTGACGACCCTTTTTACAATTGAAAAAATATTTATTTGTGTCTGGTCAATCTCACATACTTTCAAAATCCTGTCTGATTCGTGACTTTCTTAAGACTTTCAATAAAAGCAACAGAAAGTTCCGAGACAGTGAATTGTCTTGTCTACATGATGCTGTGGGCGAGGTGCGTCACCGTAATAAGTCAATCTGAGTTTTTACTTTAGAAGTAGTGATAATAAAAAGATATAATTTAAATAATTAAGATCTCTTCGTTGCTATTTTTGCTTCTAAAAGATAAATTCTAAATAAGTTTTTCTTTATCACGCCACTCATCAACACTCAAGTAGAATGAAACTGATCACTACAATTGCTATTAGCTTGACTTTATCTTATTGCTTCTATAATGTGTAACGAGCTTCTGATCCAACTTCTGATTAGTTTATTCCAACGAACAAACTAATTTTTGCAATAAGGACCCACTTCTTGAGGAAACAGAAAAGCAACGCTTGTTCTTGGCATACGGTTCATTTAAGGGTTCCCATATACACCATTGAAGGTTAGTATGGCTTACTAGCTAGCCTGGGTTCAGAACAGCTGCCCGAGCTCTACGCGTTTGGCGTGATGCAAGGAGCTCCAATATGTCTTGTAGCCTAAACTTGCTCTCGCATTTTCCAGAATTATTTTAAGATCTGAGTCACCTGAGTAAGTGCACCGGGCAGCCTCGCATCCGGGGGTATAAAAATTTAGTCACGCCTCAATAATGTCAGTCTCACTGAGAGAAGAAGTTAAGGAAAACAAGCGGCGGACTTCGGGCGTTAGCAAGGAGTCTTCGAGAATATCAATTTGCCAAGAAACATTGGCATTAAAATGCAAAGTTTTTCCTCAACTTCAGTCTGTGAATATTGTTGTGCATTTATAAAGTAAGAGATGATATTGTTTTAAAGATTCAAGGGAAAAAGGTCCCTAACAATTCATAAATAATATTGCTGCAACCCAGCGCTGGGAAGAATTAAAATTTATGCTAGGATGGACGATGTCACGAATTTGAAAAGTCCTGATATCAGAAATAGTTTTTTCTTATTTTTGTGGATAATCTTCAAGTCAGTGCTACTCTATTCATCCGTCAAATTTAATGTACAACATCATCGACATCTCGATTTCGAATAAATGTTGATTAAAATGGCACACTTTTACAAAGCATAGCATGACATAACATTTGCAACTTGCAAATTACGATTTTAGTTTGCAAATTAAAAATTTCATGAGTTGTGCATCCATGAAATGTTAATAAAGTGGAGGGAAATTTGTACGTTCATGTAAAAAGATAAAATTTGAAACTTCAGTACTACTAAATCCTAAGAAATGGAAGATTCATCAAGTTTCATTTAGAAACGAGAAAATAGCTCCCTTTTATTCACAAACCATTTCGTATACCATGTTACTATACTGTATAATTCGTACGAAAGATACACGCACGCATTGTAAGTTACAGAAGTGCAAACTCTGCCAGTAGTAGTGTTGAAAAGGACAATTTTTTGAAGCTCAGCGTGTTGAAGGTTCGAATATCACAATACTGTTTCTCACATTGATCGTCATCGTCAGTAAATAAAGGACTTTTCTGTCAAATTTCTGTCAGCAATTCAAGCAGCAACTCCGAAAGTCATGAGCTTGTGCGTGCGCCGTGTACATACACAACCAGTGTTTCTAATAATTATGCTACAATCATGCGGAATTAGCCCTGATCACTGTAGCTAAGATAGCTCCTACCAAACACCTCTTCAGATCCTCTCATCAAAAGTACATCAATGATGCCCAAGCTTTGAATAATGATTGATGTCATCTAATTGTGCCGACTCTCGTTCACTCTTATTTTCCAGCAGATCGAAGTTGCGCCAGGTGACTGAAGTGCTCAACTGTTGATTTCAAATTCTGATATCGGAAGGTACAACATGGATGAGAATTATTTCCTATAAGTCAAGAAGTCAGAGATACCTCGGAATTATTTCTTCTACCTCTTCCAATACCAGGAGGGTAGATAGTCATTCAAATTCTCAAATTTTATTCGACATTATTCATATAATGATGTTTACATTCGACGATGATATACAATGATATAGACGTTGATCTTCAACTAGTGGTATTGTTGAAAGCCAAGGTGTGATATTTCACTTGAATAAATATTGAAGATTGATAAAACTAGCGCAATGAATGATTATAATCGAACTCGACAGAATTTAGTTCATATGAATTTTAATTCATATTTCCTCTATCAGTTCATAATACCTCCTTGTAAACAAAGCAAATTAAATCGACGCAATATTTACAGCAAAATATCATATATAAACACCTCATGCATCTGGCTCTATTCTTTAAAAAATTGCGTGAGAAAAAATCCGTTAACAAAACTATTATAGAAATTTAGATTCATAGCTAAATTTCGTGCTTACTTATCTCCCCTGTGTCATTTTTCTCTAACCTCCATGAGAAAGGAGAGTTTGGGTTTGCTCATATCCCTAGAAAAGGGTCCCGACGCTTGCATGAGCAAAGACCTCGAGAGAGTTTACACCATCGTACCTCCAGCACCCACGGAGGGCCGTCAAAATGTAATCACCTTAATCAGTGATCGACGGTAGGGGATGCGTCGACACGATCAGTCTTGAAGCGCGTGATCACATCGTCGTGCTACCTGCTTAACAAAAACTTATCTAGCGCTTTTTCCTCTGTACTCTGATCAGAGTGAGGTAGTGTGTCTTGGGTATTCTATAAAATATTCAGACAAAGTGCTGGTTCGTTTTCTGAAACTTATGTCTCATGGGTCGCTGCAAGAATTTTAAAAGATTCAATAAATTTTGAAGAGAATGAGAGAATAGATATAAGCTTCGAAGTGAAGGGTTAATTTTCTGTGTTTGCTGGGCCGGTGCTGGTTCGGAGTGTATTATATTTTTGTACATACGAATTATTGAACAAAGGCTTTCCAAAAATTCAGAGTAAACGTTGAATATATTAGGAAATGTAGCTGAGATAGTAAATGTGGCATTCCGATGGAGTGCTCCTAAATCTACTATTACATGAAGTACATGAAAAGCTGCAGTAGCATTGAAGAGTTCTTACATACTAAGTGACTTCATGGTCTTACTGAAATGTTTAGCTACGTAATCAAGGATTTTGTATTCGCTTGGAATATTAACACGTTGACTCCGAAGTGGTACGTATGTGGGCCCCTTAGGTTAAGTTCTGTAAATTTCTAGTAATAATATGTACAAAGTGAAGATTTACACCGGCCAGGCAATCGGAGGCAACGTGTTAAGGCAAGAATGAAGTAAAAAAATTTCTTAAAAATTAGAGCCTCGTTAATGAAGGTAGCTTGAAATCAAAATTGCAATACTGAAGATTATTTAGTTCAATATAGAGAATTTATCGTTATACTTAACCTCTATTTATTGTGTTTTAAATGGTCACATTATCCAACCTACTTAATTTGAAGCAAATCTTTTTTTGAGTGATTTATAATTGATCTAGACTTTGAATGTATCTCAGAGTGAAAATAAGTCAATTGTAAAGAATTTCTCAGGGTACAGTATATCACAAATTTGCCCTCGCTCATTTAAAAAAATAAACTAAAGTAATTGAGTTCAACATAAACAGTTCCGGAGTCACATTCCGAGTAAATTGCCAGGGATTTCATATCATATATAAAGAATGATAATAAATCCCATGAGTTACGTAAACAGAAGTGACTTGATGTCAGAAAAATTACATATTTTGTAAGTTATCGAAGAGAAAAGTCGCGTTAGTGACGAACTTTTTCTATTTTGAAATGCATAAAAACCAGTCACTTAATTTAAAGCTGTGTTTGACAGTCCTTCGAATAATCCCTACACTCCCTCCTCAACGCTAATTCTGACACTGCAATTTGTTAACATTTTAAAATATTCATATCTGCCTTGAGCGAGCGCGCGCTATTCTGAGTAATTTAGAAACATTTTAAGCAAGAAGCTTACATTTCAAAATAAAGTTTCGAGTTTGAAGTCGAGGTTTCAATCTACTTGGACAGATCTATATACAAGTTCACCCTAGCAAAAATTAAAATCAAACCTGTTTATAAACTTGAGCTCATATTTCAGGTTCACACACACAACCTGATCATTTATTTGACTTATTTTACGGTAAATTCCAATGGACTAAAAATTAAATTGTCTAAATTGTCTAAATGTCACATGATTCCATGTAGACTAAAGACTGAATTGTCTAAATGTCAGATGATTCAATGTAGACTAAAAACTAAATTGTCTAAATGTCACATGATTTAATGTAGACTAAAAACTAAATTGTCTAAATGTCACATGATTCAATGTAGGCTAAAAACTAAATTGTCGAAGCTAAAATCAAAGTTCTGTGTTATCCTTATAACTTAGTGGTTACCACGTATCCATTAAAAGGACATCCCTAAACACTTAAAGCTAAGTTAACTAAGTTTTCTTGAAGACGGAAGCACTTGGAGATGAAGGGGATGCGCCTGATGATAAACATCAGCGACCGGCTAAATGCCTCCCGCTGAAGCTGCTGCATCTGCACTGACCTCACATACACAGAGCTCTTCAATCGTGCCCCGGTGGTCCAGCAGTCGGCACAAGGGCGGCCTACCGAGTGACAACCGCGACTCTTCCTTGTTCTCCTCAGCTCAGAAGGGCGAGGAAAGTCGAGCTTTGGGTTGTCTGTCAGTCCGTCACTCGAACTAGAAGTGCGTGTTTGCGACGTTCTTCCAGAGAGATGCGTGCGCTATCTCGCCTCCATCTTAATGGCTCCCCAACTCCTCCCCATCCTCCTCCTGTCCATGCAATGAGAGCATCTTCCCCTCAGCTTAACATCCACCTACTAAAATCCTTTCCCTTTTTTACGTTTCTTCATCCACATCAGCAAAATATTTCTCTGTTTTGGCTGGGAGCTTGGATTTTGTGCTGCCACACTATTCTCCGTGTCTCATTTAATGTTTGACATGCTATCTCTAATCCCTGTACAGATTTTTAGTGAAATAATCTCTTCATTCGTTAAACTGAACCAATAAATGAATTTTTTGCCCTATGTTAGACTCAGTGCTACAGCTGTAGAATTAACTAAAGTTTCCCTCAGGGACAACGATCGAAGTTCCATCATGCCTCACAAGACGATGTACAGCAAGAGTTGACATCCGTTGTAAAGTGTTAACAGACTTTGGATTGTACCTACAATTTTCTACTAATCCTCCAAGCTAATTTTTGCTACAATCGTTTTACTGTTGAGTTTTAAATCTGCTCAAGGTATTAGGAAGGTAAAATAAAAACTTCTGACTACAGCTGCAGAACAGCAGCTGTAGTAACAATCTATAGTTACACTCAATTTGGAGCACACAGACGACAACATTGTTACAGAAATGTTCTTCCACTCCGTTTGATACTCCGAATACCGCATTGATGAAAACCTTCCATGGAATTAATGTTAAACTCTAGCTGAGTTTCGAAATTAAATTACATTTTCAAGCTCTCTGGCCTGCCTACTGTTTAGCAGTGAAAAGTAAAACACTCAGAAGTTTTGGCATCTCTGCGATACTAGGATATTGAAAGAATTTTTTCAGGGCCTTATCGTAAAGACTAAGACGGCACGAAATTAAAGACATCACTTGTGTGAGTCTTAGCGCGTGGTTTGATTTCCGACGACTAGGACTAGCAGAAAACTTTAAAAAGATAAGAATAAATGAAACTTACGAGGGTGGTGACTGCTGAATGTTTCGTGATCTCTCAATGAATACTTATGCATTAGCAATAATTCCTTGAACTTTGAATTAGCAAATGCAAAGCTTCTATGCTTGAAGATCGAGAAAATAAATAGTGTATTGACACATGTTTCTATGCTTCCTAACTAAATTTAGTTTGTGGTTTAACCCTTTCCACTATGATGGGACTCAGAAGTCCCGCCTCAAATTCGTGATATATTGTACTCAAATGTTTCAAAGGTGTTAATTATCTACATTTATTGGAGGAAATTCTTCTATTTAAATTGTTGTTCCCTAATTTCAAAATTCCACGAAAATATAAAATGCTTGGAGGCTACTGTAGTAGCCGTCAGGACGAAAGGGTATTAAATGGGCAGCGATATACAACAGTGATTTCGGTTAAACAAATAAAATTAAATCAAAAATCTTGTAAGTTGATGTGAGAGTCATTTCGCGAGGACTGGTTCTAGACACCTACAAAAACTAATAGCTTCTTAGTAATCTATAGAATATTTATATGTATTTTTGATATTTAATTTGATTGCAAACTATAAAATTAAACACCATAAAGTATCAGATTGCAAAAAAATGTCTTCAATTTTATTTACCATCCCTGAAATAATATTGTGCGCAATGCCAAAACGTATTGCTCCAATGATTTGCGTACTAAGTAAGAACTCTGAAAACAGAATCACGGAAATAGACGAATGCGTTTTTTAAAACAAAGATTCAGTGTTACTCCCACTGAAACTTATCTATAAAAAAACAATTGCATATATAAAAAGTTTCATTGAATGTTCAATTTGTTAATAAAAATATAAAAAATGTTTCGTGGGATATCTCTTCACGTGCTATTCTTGGTAATTCTTAGAAAATATTTTTAATGTGTTGATCAAAATTCATACGTTGTTCATTACGAATATAACTTGAAACACCGATGATGTCTGTTAAAAAAAACACTAAAGCTGTTACAAACTGACATGCACATTTTTATCGAACAAAGATTATTGACACGAGTGATTTGCGCTCATAAAACATTTTAAATCGAGTATCTTGCAAGGTAACATATGCGCATTTTTGCGTAACAATGCTTTAGGCAATTCCAGCAAACAAATCCTTGTTAATTTTGTAATCTACAAAAAATATTTTTGTATTAGGACAAGCTATATATCATCAAATAAAATATTCACTCAGGGATTAGCCACTAGAAAATATTTATTGTCGTGTTTGAAAAATATTCGTCTGTTTTATCTGTGTTGAGAGAACTCGCTGCAAACATCAGGAGAAAATTAGATTTTAAGTTCCTCTGCTTATGATATCAGTCCCAATATAATTTCAGAGCTCATCTAACTAATATATTATATCAAGAGCTCATTAAATGAAAAAAGTTACAAGACATTCATGTATTTTTGATGATAAACTATTCATTATAATTGCAGACAAGAAAGGAGTCTCCGGCAATAAAAGATACTGAGACACCTCGTCACCTTTTCTGTCATACAGTAGGGCCTTGATTGTTAATAAAATATTCACTGGTGAAAACAATTTTTTCATCTTTTCTTGCAACTCAATGATGACATGCAGAAAAAAAATAATAAGCCTCTGTTTCTTACTTGGATCAGAGTGTGACTACCTGCCATGCATGATGGTCTGTTTATTACAGCATTTCTCAATGGATTCGATTCCCGTAGCCGCTGTGGTCTGTTTGTGCCTGACCATCGGCGGACGAGTAACATGTCCAGCAGCTGCAACGATGGGTGCAATAGTAGACTATACCTTTATCTAGCTCATTAAAATGCACCTACGATCCTCCACTTCAAGTTGCAACACGGAGGACGGGGAATTTGCTTGGAATATCATCATCATTACTCCCCTTAAGACCTTAACATTAGGAATATAAAAATATATTGTATCTTTACTGTATACTCGATTAGAAATAAAGTTTCTTTCGTTTCGTTGATGGCCTATGCTCGCCAATGGCCTATGCTCGCCCTTCTCTCTCTTAAGTTGATTAACACTCGTGAATTCTCTGCTCTTCAAAAACTTCAGTATTTACAGTTTTTCAGCGGGCAGCTCATGACTTTTGGTCAAAGACCTGTGGTCTCCTTACAGAACTACAGGCCCACGTTGAGAAACACTGATTTGGGACAATCTGACTTTCCCAGTGACGATCTCACTTAGCTGATTTTTTTGCATGAAATAACTCAGTGTGATTCTTGAGAAATTATCTTAGATAAGCCTGGCATACAGGCAAAAACTCTGGGACACCATCTTGCCATATGTATTTATTTAGAAGGAATTAAAGGCCGTTAGAGAGGTCTCAAATGCCGTCGGCCCTCAATTTAAAGTTAAAAAGTTAAAGTTAACAACAACAACAACAATCTTTATTTCCAATCGAGTACACAGTACATAGACATTAGTACATTGGTTTTTCAAATTCTTAAGGTTAACATTCTAAGAGTAAGGGTGATGGTGAGCTTCATGCGACGATCCCGGGAGGTTGATGGGCGTCGTCATGGTTCAGTGCTTAGCGGGTTGAGCGCACGGCGCGGCGTACGAGAAACAGCTCGTGTCCATGGCCGGGTTCGAACCCGGCAAAAATGAGATAAATGTATGTTTCCAAGTCATTAGGGTCATAATGATTCTTGACTTCCAAAATCATATTCAGTCATTCATTTCATTATCTATTAATGAGCACTATTTCATTTGTTCAAACGTGTATAATTATACAGTACGCTTTTTCGTAATGAAATTCACAGGTCAATTCAAGTCATTTCATATTTCTCGTGTAAATGTAAAAAAATCAATTACAATAGAAATTCACATACATCTATTCTGTTCAATCATTAATTAAAAGCCCAATAATTATACCATACATGACAATTTCTTCTTAAAACTTCATGGTATTTCGTTTTGGGGTAATATTTATTTTTTGAAACTAAGAAACTAAGGCAAAATAAGCCCAAGTCATTCCGCAACTGCAAGCGCAAGTAACATTTGCGTGTGGCTGTTGAGATATCAACACCTTTCATTGCATAATTTGTGTTAACATTAATATGAAAAAATTTCAGCTTTGTTAGTGTTCACTTTTACTGCATTTTATATTTGACGAGAAAATGGGCTGTCAAAAAATCAGATGTTGTGCTCAGAGAAGTTGAAGCTTGTCAAATTTAGTTCTGAATTTCTTTAAAGATATGTTTGGGATAAAAAGTTCTAGCCCTGTAAAAATCACTATGAATTAAAAACAAAATACTTTTAATATACCTATATTTTGGTTATTGTGCAGAAAAAGAGAATGTTATTACCATTATTAAGATGTTAATTCTCAATGGAAATTAAAGAAAGTTCGAATCATGTTTGCATGCCATATACATTGGTTTTTCAATGCTCAATTTTAATATCTCGAGATGGTAATCATGCTTCCAGCAACTGTCCTGTCCTTGTGTCTTATCTTATCTCAAGATAGAGATTTGAAAAAACATGTTGCAATAATTTGGAAGTTTGAAAAATTAGTTTTAGATGTTGTTTCATGAGTCTTTTATGTCAAACTAAGAACCTAATTCAGGCCACTTGATTATTCTACTATAGGAAGAGCAATACTTCATATCATTCGTTTTAGGTTTATACACAATGGCTATATAGAGTGTCACCTATTGTACAGGGTGCAACATGACTTTTTTTTTCAAAGTAAAGTGCTTTGAAACAAGGAAGTTAAGTTGCCATGCCCTATACTTTTGTAAAAATTTTTGAGGGCACTTACATCTATCATGAAGTGTTATAATTTTCTTTGAGTAACAGGTATTAATATTAGGTTTCTGAAGATATGAAGGTTTCTTTTAAGTAGCTATTGGTGAGATTGAAAATTGCTGACATGTGTTTGAGCTCAGAGAAAAGATGCATAAAATTTGAGCAGATAATTCAAGGTTTCATATATTTTGCAAGCTTCTGGATTGTAAATTTAGCAACTTTATTGACTCAGTGTGCAGAAGGAAACTAATTGTCCAACTCAATATAAGTTGTGGTAGGTAATGAAATGCTCTCATAACCTTGTAAGATCTAAAATATTATTACTTGCTTTGTGTTAAATTTATAAAGTGGAAAGTTTACTCTCTCATTTTGTTAATCTAAAAATAAAATGTAAAACTTTGATTGTTTGTACATCATAATTTGCAGACTAAATTTATTATGCATTGGTAGCCATTTTAAATTTTCCAGTTAAAGGACAAGAGAAGAAAAACTTTCCCATTCATATTTCAAATGAGATAGCTTAGAAAAAAAATTGTGCATCATTGTGTGTGTGAATAACTGTTAAACATTACTGTGTGGGGAGATTGAAAAAAAAATTTACCCATTAAAATTTCATAGTTCCATAATTACTTCTGGAAAACAACAGTAATGTATATGTATGTGCATTTATTACTGTATATCAGATTACTGGCTGAACTCTAGGGCCACAAGGTGGTGGTGGTGGCAATGCCAACAAGAGAAGTAAGGAAAACTAAGAGTTTGCCGCAGATTGTGACTAAGAACAGAAGAAGGAGAAAATGAAATAGATAGTAGATGAGAAAGGCATGTCATACATGCATAATTGGCTGGTAACAGTCTGTTGTAGGTCAATTTTGTGTTTAATTGGTTTGAAACTCCTCAGAGCTTTGTAGGCTGATAATATAAATGTGAGTTATATTTGTGTGATTGGGCCACAAGGAAGTTTGTCTGTTTTTATTACACTTCTTTAAAAAAAATTCCTTTTTCAGAATAGAGCTTTTTTCATCATGACTACTTTAGAGCAGGATCCTACTCTCCAGGATGATGATGTAAGTAATGAATAAAATTTGCTCTATCTTGTTGAATATTAGTTAGCTTATTTTCATATATGTACTATTTTTTCTGTATGAAGGTTACTATAATTTATATAAGATCATTAATTTGATTGTGTAAACTTTTTGTTAGTAGCTCATGACTAATCACAAGCAGCAATTGTGAGATGCTGAATCCAAAGCAATCAAGCTCACAGTGTTGGATGCTTGTGTGTTGGTTGTGTAGCATAGAGCTGGAAAATTCTAGTGTATCTATCATGACATTCAATTATTCTGATGCTACTGTAAAATTTGGTCATTTGATGTCAATGAAATAAATGATTCGATTTATAAGTTGTTATTCTTAGTACTAGTTTAATAGTGTTTATTTGTATGCATTAAATTGATCTTCTTTTTCTTATGAAATTTTAGACAATCAAAAACATATCAATATGATATTAAATAACAACATATCCATTTCGACTAAAACAAAAAAATTTGTTTTATTTTAATGCATATTTTCCTTTTATTGAAAGCTAATGGTGTAAGGAAAGCAAATTATTTACTATCTATGCAGGCACATTTGGTAAATGGTGTAAGAATGATGTGCATGTTCTTATGTTTACTGTTTGGAGGAAATTGTTGCTATGACAAAGACAGGTTGAGGAAACTGTATATGCAAATAGTTTTTCTCAGTTTTCAACTTGTGTTTTGACAAAATGATAGCCAAAAATGGTGAAGTATAATTCTAACTTTAATGCATTGTGTACCATACAAGTAACTTGCTACAGTCTGTAGTTACTTTTAGTTTTAGAGCACCAATTTAATTCATTTTTATTGACCAGCCTGCCATGAGGGATGTGCTGTCAGCGTCAGCCGAGGACGTCAACTCCCGCACCAGGCTGCTGGAGAATGAGATCAGAATCATGCGGCTTGAGGTCACGAGGATCACTCATGAAATTCACACTCAAAAGGAAAAGATCAAAGAAAATACAGAGAAGATTAAAGTAAACAAAACCCTCCCATACTTGGTGTCTAATGTCATTGAGGTAAGTCTCAGCTAGTCACTTTCACCTCTTAATGTAGAAATGGATTTAGGTTCTTGTGGGTCATCATAATTCTTTTTATTTAATAAAATCTTATAAAATAGTGGGAATAATAAAAAATTGCCATTCTTAACTAAACTGTGTGCAATTTTCTAGTGCTGGTTGTTAGTCAGCTTATTTATGCATTTTATCTTACTTGCTTAATAACAAAAAGGAAAATGTTGAAGTAATTGTAACTTGTTAAATACTTGTGCAATAGAACTGCAATTATTTAAAGTAAATGGTTGTTTATTTGCCCTAGTTAATTACTTCCATTGGGAATTAGTAGCTGCTATAGTAGCTCAATATTTTCTTTTGAGGATTGTGAAGTACTAAGACTCATGAAAATTAATTAAATTATTTATAGGATGTAGTCTGAAATGTTGATGCTAAAATTCTCATTCTGTTCATGGATGCTTATTAATGCTTCATTTTTCTATTATATCTGTTTAATTGGCAATAATCAGGGAAATGCTTACTGTGGCAGTACATGTTAAGTGGGGGTGAATATATAATGACATGTCTTATTGATTTAATGCATATAAAAGTACAGTACATGTTAAGTGGGGGTGAATATATAATGACATGTCTTATTGATTTAATGCATATAAAAGTACAGTACATGTTAAGTGGGGGTGAATATATAATGACATGTCTTATTGATTTAATGCATATAAAAGGTAAAAGTTTATCTGCCTACTGTCAATTGCATGATGATTGATTGTTGATGCGTTCTTTTCTCTCTCATCATTTACGTAACCCAGGTTCAATACATGGGTCTTTTGCATGCTGTCCTACCACCATATTTCAATTAATACTTGTAATTAACACAATTAATTTAATGCAACAACACACACACATAACCGCACTAGAGGGACTTCTGAATACATGATATGTTAAAAGATATTCCCAGCACTTCTTTTCAATGGCAAGATGAGGGTAATGATACACACAGAAAGATTTAACACACGTTATTCTAACTTCACGAGGTGAGAAATGAGTCATCTACCACATTTGACATATAACGCACAACATGATATCCTATTAAACAGTGCATGAATTCACGTGGACAATAATAATATTAACTTGCCATTACACTGTAGATTTGTTGATGATGATAGGCCTCCATGTCAACACTCACAATTATGATACATAAACAATAACACTGATTAATCCCCTTCCCGTCTCTTGATACTTTGCAATCAATTCTTCCTTCATCATACACGGTTGAGTGTACGTGAGAAATCTGCTGCCATTCGTCGGTGTGAGGCTAACTTAATTCCCCCTTAATTACCTTTCCACCTATTCCACTCATACCTCTAAACTTATACCTACCCCCTCCCCTCAATACCGATTTGACTGCACAAGCCTACATTGCTGTTGAGATTTAATTCCCCCAGTCTAAGTCCCCGCTGTGGAATTGTTGTCGCTCCTAGCACTGTCGTTCGCACTTATTACCTTGCTGTAATGACCCCGTTGGTTTCCTGAATCCTGCTTATATACTCCGGGTATTTTCTAGAAATACGCCTCCTAACTTTTGGCTTTTCGTACCGTTTCCGGAACGGAACCGGAATATGCGGTTATGCTGCGCGATGACCGTTGGCTTTTACTGGGTATGTGGCCCAGCTGCTCGCATTCCCCACAAGCCTATTCACCTTCCCACATCCTGTATAGTGTATCCCCTACATCCTTACATGTTCACATCATTCAACATTACTATGCCTTAACACTACTATCACCACATCACTACTATCACCACACTTACTGTTTCAAGCTCTTTATTTGCAGATGTTAGTTTGTGTTAAATAGACCTAATTTATTTCATTTTTTCCCTGTTCCTCACTTTACTTGTTTCATATCCATCTTTTGTGTCAATTTAGACTAAAACAACTTCATTCTACTCTCATTTTCTCCTTTTTCTCTAAAATATCATAAATTCATAGACACTATTCCCAACTTTTGTCTGATACAAGTAGATTATACTAACATTTTCCTAGAATGCCATGAAAAAAAGGCAGTAGAATGGAGAAACTGTAGCACAAAGTAAAAATTTCTGTTCCGCAGATCTTAGATGTGGACCCCACCGAGTATGGTGAGGAGGATGGTGCCAACGTAGACCTGGACTCCCAGCGCAAGGGCAAGTGTGCTGTTATTAAGACCTCCACCAGGCAGACATATTTCCTCCCTGTTATTGGGCTTGTGGATGCTGAGCAGCTGAAGCCTGGAGATCTGGTTGGTGTCAACAAAGATTCTTATCTTATCCTCGAGCCTCTCCCTGCCGAGTATGACTCCAGGTAAGGATGACTGTATTAAAGTTCTATTTTTCAATTTCGTTTAAACTGGTAATGAATGTGTCATGTTATGAGGAAAAAGCTAGCAGTTTTCTACCTGTTTAACAGGGGAACTGAAGTAGGTGGATTCTTACCAGCATCATTAGACCTTGAAGCACATGTGTTATATTCACTCTGTTGGGAGTTCTATTGTTGACTTAGAGATTTGTTCAGAGATTATCATTAATGATTTGTTTCATTTACTTTTTGATATATGAAAAAAATTGAGCAATAGATTAATATGTACTTAATTATTTTTCTAGGCACTCTCCTGTACCAGGGAAATTCACTTTTTTATATTAATGATCTTATGAGTTCCTTCAAAGGAATGCCCTGGTGGATAAACTCGTTTTGAAAACATTCTGCTTTTTGCTCACCATTCCTGCATTGAAAGTATGTTACTTTTATAAATGGCAGATACCACTTGTTTCACTCACTATGAGTTTAGTCTATTTCATTGAAAATGTCATTAATAAGCTCTGCTCCACAAAAATGTTGCTGTATGCAGAAGCTTCAACTAGAGCATTGGCTTTAACTAGAGCAACGCATTGGCTTTAACTAGAGCAACGCATTGGCTTCAACTAGAGCAGTGCATTGGCTTCAACTAGAGCAATACAGAGGCTTCAACTAGAGCAGTGCATTGGCTTCAACTAGAGCAGTGCATTGGCTTCAACTAGAGCAGAGCATTGGCTTCAACTAGAGCAGTGCATTGGCTTCAACTAGAGCAGTGCATTGGCTTTAACTAGAGCAACGCATTGGCTTCAACTAGAGCAGTGCATTGGTTTCAACTAGAGCAGTGCATTGGCTTCAACTAGAGCAACGCATTGGCTTCAACTAGAGCAGTGCATTGGCTTCAACTAGAGCAATGCAGAGGCTTCAACTAGAGCAGTGCATTGGCTTCAACTAGAGCAGTGCATTGGCTTCAACTAGAGCAGAGCATTGGCTTCAACTAGAGCAGTGCATTGGCTTCAACTAGAGCAGTGCATTGGCTTCAACTAGAGCAGTGCATTGGCTTCAACTAGAGCAGTGCATTGGCTTCAACTAGAGCAGTGCAGAGGCTTCAACTAGAGCAGTGCAGAGGCTTCAACTAGAGCAGTGCAGAGGCTTCAACTAGAGCGATGTATAGACTACAACTAGAGCACTGTACAGGCTTCAACTACAGTAATGCATTGTTTGAATGAGCTTCTCTTGACAGAGTGAAGGCGATGGAGGTGGATGAGCGTCCCACGGAGCAGTACAGCGACATTGGAGGTCTGGACAAGCAGATTCAGGAGCTCATTGAGGCCGTTGTTTTACCAGTCACACACAAGGAAAGATTTGAAAATCTAGGTGAGTCTCTTTAAAAATTGAGCTTCGTTAAAGTGTTTCTTACCATGGCTTGCTTATTTTGTGTTCATACTGGGAAACTTCATTATGCCTATCAGTTACTCTTTGTCCTTGTCTGTATATACTTTTAATTTTAATGTAAAATAAAAGTTTATTGTTAAAATTAGATGCGTTTTGCCTAATCCTAGTTATGTGGGAGCAAAAATTCAACAAATGTGAACTTTTCCACTTTTCATTTGATTGATCTTGAGCAAATTTTGGAGGATGTTGAAATAGCCAATGAGCTTTTGTTATTCATCTCAATAGGTTATGTTTGTGTTTGATACTTATTGATATACACCCATTCCAATTGATACACACCCAGTCTAATTGATGGGCACCCAGTCTAATTGATGGGCACCCAGTCTTATTGATGGGCACCCAGTCTAATTGATGGGCACCCAGTCTAATTGATGGGCACCCAGTCTAATTGATGGGCACCCAGTCTAATTGATGGGCACCCAGTCTAATTGATATACATCTAATCTTAATGATGGGCACCCAGTCTTATTGATAGACATTTAATGTGAATGATGTTGTTTCCAGGCATTCAGCCCCCTAAGGGCGTGCTGCTGTACGGAGCACCAGGCACCGGCAAGACACTGCTGGCGCGTGCATGTGCTGCTCAGACCAAGTCGACATTCCTAAAGCTGGCTGGGCCACAGCTCGTGCAGATGTTCATTGGTGACGGAGCAAAGCTCGTCAGAGATGCCTTTGCCCTCGCAAAAGAAAAGGCTCCTGCCATCATCTTCATTGATGAACTTGATGCTATTGGTAAAATGCGCCCAACTCAAGTTATGCATGCTTAGTATAGTATATTGTGTTGAAGAAAAATGTGTTTTCGCTGGTATTCACCGCGGGCCATATAAAGGTCAGAGATTGAAAGCAATTTACTCTTGCTTGCATGACGGTGTCATTATGTGGACTGTTAGAAGAGGGGCAGTTAAAAGCTAATCTACCAAGTGCTCTACAGTCCTTGTCTACAATTTTTGGACTACACTTTCTCATTTATTTACGACAGTTGATGAATAATCACTTGTTGGGGCAATAAAGAAGAAAAAACTCGTTCTCAAAAGTTTTGTGATTATAAGTTATGACAGGAATTTTTTGCACATTTTGAGCATCATTGTTCAAATTAGATTTAATCATCTTATTTTCTGTTTATAGAATTAAGAAGTTATATATACTGTGTTTCAGGTACAAAGCGATTTGACAGTGAGAAGGCTGGCGACCGCGAAGTGCAGCGAACTATGCTGGAATTGTTAAACCAGCTCGATGGTTTTTCTTCTACTTCGGACATCAAGGTTAGAGGAGCTTCCTCACCTATGAATAATTGTGCCTAAAATTAATACAAGTCGAGCAAGGTTGATCTAGGATGGTATATGTGACAAGCTTTACAGATGTAAGTAAGGTGGGACATCTTCATTTTATGCGGAACAAAAGCGCGTCCGAGTCGCCAAATGAAATCATATAAGAGAAAATTTTAAACAAGTCATGTATTTGTTCAAGTGTCTTTTTGACGGAGTACTAAGCCTCTGCCAACGAAACTAACACAATTTGAAACCCTGGCAGCACGTTTGTATTAAGCAATAGGTTTTGTACCTCAACTGACAATATACGTTCTTCCTCTCTTTTTATAAGAATGTACCTCCAAAATAATATGAATAAAGCAAATTTACACTTAGTTTATCGTCATATTTTAAATTTGAGTATTCTAATTAGGGTAATTGCTGCGATCTATTACGTTCTTCATTTTTGATATTGAGAGGGTTGCTGCAATTAGGTAAAATTATTACCTGATATCAATCAGGTGATTGCTGCAACCAATCGCGTTGATATCCTGGATCCTGCACTTCTGCGCTCTGGTCGGCTGGACCGTAAGATTGAGTTCCCGCATCCCAATGAAGAGGCCCGCGCCAGGATCATGCAGATCCATTCTCGTAAAATGAACATTTCGTCGTGTGTGAATTTCGACGAACTCGCGAGATCAACGGACGACTTTAACGGAGCTCAGTGCAAGGCTGTGTGTGTTGAAGCGGTGAGTATGCAAGGATTTACGTGTCCCCAGGGTGTAAATTTGTAGGCATTTCAGTGTTACATAAAATTTTCATTTAGAAATTATATGTTGTGATGTTATTGGAAGATTGTTCAATGTGAAGAGTCCTTCTTGGATCTTTACTAATGAAACTCACCATCAGTCACGTTCTACGTTACACATATGTTAAATAGTTTCTCCATAAAACAGCAATGTTAGGTTCTACTACTATTTATTTGATAGTTGCACAGCTTGAAATATTATATTTGCTTTGTGTGTCTGTAGGTAATTTACAGATGGGTGTACTTCATTCAAATACTCAAGTATATCAGTTCTCGTACGCTTTCGATAAAGGTGATGCTTTTCTCATGGATGAACTTAATGACTTATAGTAATAGTACTACTGGTTGTAGATGCTGGTTCAGTGCTTTATTTTATTTCTGAATTGATTCTCAGTTTTTAAGAAATATTCCCGCTCTCACCTACGGAATTGTAGGTATCGTTTCAGGTGTTGATGTGTGTACTGCTATAACTCAATTCCTTCTCACTCCTGCTGTTCTCACTACCGCACACTCGTACGTTGTCATCTTTCTTAGGGCTTCAACATTTTCATCTCAATTGCATTTTTATTCATAAAAGCTTTCTTGTTATTTTTTTTTAACTTTCTCATTGCTATTTTCGTTAATTTCTTGTTAGTCTCATAATTTTTTGGTCATGTTCATCTATTTTATCCATTCCTTTTATTTTTCTTGTTAGTTGTAGTCGTTTCTTGCTGGTCTTACCGGTTATCTTAAAATTCATGCCAGTTTCTTATCTTTCCCTCCAAAATTATCTTCACATGCCGCACTTCCTTCTAGAATTATTGTTCTCACAAGTTTCATTTCCTCCCAAAGTTATCCTTCCCACAAGTTTCATTTCCGGAATTATCCTACTCACAAGTCTCACTCCCAGAATTATCCTTCTCACAGGTTTTACTTTCATGATTATCCTTCCCTTTAGCGTCACTTCCATAGTCACCCTCCTTCCAAGTATCACTTCCTCCAAGAATTATTCTGCCAAGTTCTCCTCGTAAAGCATTTTCCTTACAAGCCTCGCTCTGCATCCTGTGCAGGGCATGATCGCGTTGAGACGACAAGCTCGTACCGTCACCCACGAGGATTTCATGGACGCTATCATGGAAGTGCAAGCTAAGAAGAAAACTAACTTATATTATTATGCTTAAGTCTTATTTTCATGTACATCGGCCTGTCGTGAGCTCGTTCGTATTCTCGTGGAACACACGATCGTTTTGTGTGTGTACTCCGCAGTCTTGAGTTACAGAGATGTTCTATCCGTAATACAAAATTATTTGCTATTGGGAATAAAGATGTTAATCCTTTAATTTGAAACCAGAAAGATGGCTAGTTTGTGTCTCAATAATATTTTTGAACTAGCAAAACATCGATATCAATATTTTTGAACAGGTGGAATGTTGATATCGATATTTCTGAACCAGTAAAATGATATTGATATTTTTGAACTAGCAAAACATTGACATTGATATTTCTGTACTAACAAAATATTTATGTTAATATATATCATGCCTTTGGATTTTACGTAAATTCTCTCGCTAACTGTCAAGATTTGCTAGATGTTGAGAGAAAAACACTCCCTTTGTAAGAACTTCCTTTCTTAGCCTGCATCTCTGTTTAGGGGAAAATACAAGTGGATGCTGTACATGGTACAACTATAAATTATGAGCCAAAATTAATTTTTAGTTTAATATGAAGCTTCATTGCGGGAAGAGCAAGTCACGTTAACTAATTCGCCTCAGGTTTTTTGTGCAGGCCCTTCATCATACAAATTATTTTATTGCATTTTTCTAATTTTTTCCGACCTATTTGACACTTCGTATTGTTCACGTGGCGCGACAAATATACTGCAATCAAACTTCCTCGTTTCTTTGCATTATACCATTGAAACATAAAGCTCACCTGGGTCGAACCGCCCGTCCGCCGGGGCAGTGGCGGCTGTGGTGCCACGCTGCTCGGGAACTTGGGTGCTCCCGCGGACTAAACCCGAACCTTCTTTTGTGCCGGAATGCTGCTTTCAAGACGTACTTGAGAGCTGGTACAAGTTAACCCCTTCCCCAACAATTTTTTTGTTAAATACGTTTCTTTTTCAGTCTAATTTTTTATTTTGGTTTTTTATAGAACTTTTTGGTTCATGGCTTACAAAGGCTTAAAATCGACGAGTATATACGTATGTAGCTGGTTTTTGAAGGTAAGGTTTTAGACGAGTATACTTGTCGACGACTGAAAAAAGAACATTTTGTGAAAACGTGTATACACGTTTCTGCCGGGGAAGGGGTGAAAGATATGCCGGTACGAATGTTCACTGGTGTTATTGTAGGATAAAAGTCGCGGCTATTTGGTGCATCGTGTTAGAAATGTATCGGAGGATGTTATTTCGGAGCTTCGCTAGTGAAACTTGGCACGCATTTAATTTTTTTATCTCGTTTACGTTTAAGAAGCTTACCGCCCCGATTTCAAAGCATCTGCACGCGTTTTCTGTCTCTTGATGATGTCTTACTGTGCTTGAATCATTTTTCTTCGAAGATAATGTATTGCTCTTTTCGATTTCGTCGAACGAAATAGTGGTATGTACCGAAGGTACTCGGTTTTTCCATGTCATTTCTGGTGTTGCTAACTGACGAGGCGCGTTAAAACTCAGGCTGTATAGAAAGTTATTGTAAATATATGTTATTTACTGTTCCTGTGGCGTTTAGGCCAGTCGGGTGCATTGATACATAAGGTGGTTTTTTTACGCGCTTTCAGTTATTTAGCATCAGTCTAGTGAAGACGCCGAAAATTTTTTTTAGGTGAAGTAGGAGTCAGCCTCAACTTGTGAGCGGATGTATTTAGCATATTACTGTCATTCAGCAATTTTTGCCGTACTGCATATTTAGCGTTCAGGAGTAGCTATTCTAAATGAATGAAGCTAAAACTATTACTTGAAAGGCTGGGTCTACATTTCTGATGCCAAAATAAGTTTAGGGATAATCACATTAACCTGAGCTTTTCACTGAAGAAAACACGCACGTGCATTCCTTCCACGTTCCCACGCGATACTTGTTGAGATACCCATGCGATACGTTGTCTTGTCTCAACCGCTGCAGTGGTTAAACCAAAAATATTTTCATAATAACTGTACTACATTATTGTTCTGGCGGCGTAGCGGCTGGACTGATTTATATGAATTACTGATGCACTAGTAAACTTACATTACTACTACCCCCATACTTGAGGTTATACCTGCCTGATTGGCTGCTCAGTGATATGCGCTTATCCACATCTGTTACAACGACGTGACTTGCACTTATCAAATCTGGTCTTGCTCCGTGACCGTCGTTCATGGACATCTACTACGAAAAACAAACTTTATTTTTGATATATCATACAGTACATGTACTAGCATCGGATTTTCAATTCTTGATGCTAACCTCTTAAAGACTAATGATGCTGTTCCCTGTGACCGTTTTCACCCTCTGTGCTGCACTTGAAGTGGAGGTTCATAGGGATGGTAAATGAGCTTCATAATGAATAGTTATAACCTGGCGTATGTTCCATTTTCCTTGATCTTGTTCGCCAACGCCGTTCATTTCCTCAGCATGTTTATTCGTGAGCCTCCTGTAAATGTTACAAGCATGAAATCCATGTGGTCAAACGTTCAATATGTTCTTTTCAGTTTGTATATGGTTTCATTATGTACGCTCAGGTCAAAGATACAGAAACACAGTCACGAGGCAAAGATTCTTAATCGTATAGTATGAAAAGTAAAGCGTTGTGGCAACTTTGAGATAATCCCATATAATTTTTTATTTTCAGGCTGCTTTTATTATTTTCCGTCGCCTGTGTTACAAAACAGAGATAATGTCTTCTCCCAAAGTTCTCATGAAGCCTCCAACTCTCAGTGACGATGACGCGCTGGACATCCTCCTCAAGACCAAGTTGCGGTGAGTAGCGGGCGTTTCGATTTAGAACGTACCGAGTTTCCTCTTAAGAATGTCACTCCAAAATACCTGCCCGGCTTCTCAAAACCGAACTAATGCGAATAGTGAGCATAGAGATATAGAATATATTGTTTCCTCAGGGGAGAAAGAAAAATAGGAACTTTATTTCCAATCAAGTATGCAGTGTAAATACATTGGATTTTAAATTCTTAATGCTAGCACATTGAGAGTAGTGATGCTCTAAGTGACTATTCCCCGACTTCTGTACTAAAACTTGAAGTAGAGGCTCGTAGGGACGATTTGATGAGCTTGATGAAAGTTTAGTCTTTCTCTGGGCGTCCAGCGTCGCAGCTGGACCGTGGGAGTATCTACATATATAATCGACTATGTATCTCAATCTCTCTGTATCTGTGTGTGTGTACCATTACTTCTTATCTATTACTGAAGAAAAATTATTGAACTGAAATCAGAACGGATATGCATGTATTACAAGCATTGTATTGTGGATACCAAAGGCACCGGATCACTATAAAATACGCCATTTTTTCCGTTATTAACTTTCTTCTCTTACACGGTCATGTTATCGTTAGGTAAGATACAAAATGAAAGCTCTGTAGATATTCAAGAAAAATATTCGGATTCTAGTGGTACCACGGGTAAAAATGAAAAATGTATTTATTTCATAGATCCTTAATTTTCTTACTTTTGAATCATGGAACTTTAACGGGTACTATCTGGACCACGTTATCGTTAGATGAGATGCACATTGGAAGTCCTGTATATATTGATGAAAAGTATTCATTTAAAACACAAAAAATCGTCGTAAATCTTCAATGCATTTATCTTTATAATAATCTCAAATTAGTCAAATTAAATTGTGGAATTTCCACGGGAACTGGCTGGTATTGATATATCTTGGCTCTTTCCCTTATGGAGGAGAAACTGAAGATGATGCGAGTCTGGATCATTCACGTTAGTCACTTCCACACCAGTATCTTTCACACATTTCCGATTCCCCTATCGTCATGCCTAGTTGTGCTCATAAGTTTACCTTGAGTTTCTCCTCATGCACACTTTTTAAGTTTCTTCTCTTAGCTTCAACTTATTCAGTAATCTGCAATTTTTCTAGTGAAGCAGCTGCCAGTGTCATAACATCAGGAAAGTGTTTCATTAGCGTATTATCGACACTCAAATGCCTTTAAGTTTTAACCTGACATTCAGACATTCACAGTATTTATCCTCGATTTATACGCTAAGCAACCGTATGGAAATTGTACTACCCTGTCCCAAACACACCTGCACTGGGGGCAAGTCGCTCACGCCTGCCTTTATTCTAACGTACTCTGATGTCTCTGTACTGTTAACATGAATTCTCTTCCATGCATTCTAAAACTTTTTGTGTCATAAAACGACCAAACTACGTCGCACATTCTCGTCTTCTTTCTGGAAGCATAGTATCGACACCTCATGCAGTCAAGTAGAGAGAATGGCGGAAAAATTCCTCGTGGAAGTCACTGTAATAATCTCCTTTTTGGAATCAGAATTGATTCGGCAAAGTATGCTGAATGCAATGTTGACAAAAAAGAATTGAGAATTTCAATGACTATTGAAGTAGATTGTCACACTAGTGACACTGACAGCCGCAGCTTTTCAAAATTGACATTTTTCATGACATGTTTTTTTTTAAATAGGGCTCCATGCGCTCGACTTGAATGAGTTGCCTTCCATTTTTTTTGGCGTATCGCGTGTTACTTTCGCTGCCTCATGGGATAAGTTACTTATTTATACATTTTCTTTTACTTGCCTAATGAATGAATCTTCGTGTCCTATCAAAAAAATTAATTTGCAGTCAAACTGGCACCTCATAAACAAGTGATTTATTTGCTTTATTTAATTCCTCACTCTCATTCCTTATGTGTTCTGAGATCCATCTTCTGTTTCTGCATCCAATCTCCTGTGTGCTTTAGTTGCCTGTCTAGTTGTATATATTTCTCTCATTATAATTTTTGGCTCCATGGATGTTAGACGTTTCATTGTTCTTTAAATCACGCCATACCCTTGTAGATACGCTGATCATGGCAACTAGGTAAGAGGCATGCTTAATTCACCTCGTCTGCTTTTCTAATTTAGTTGCCCGTCAATTTTTATTTGTTAGTATGTTTCGTGTCTGTTGAACGTTTGTCAGTTCTCTAAATCGTGTCCCACTGGTTTCACCTATGCTGATTATGACCACTAGTAAGTGATCTCGTATTCATTGTATCTGTCCAACTTTATCAACACAAGGCTGGAAGCTGAGCTGGAGGCGACTGCGGAGAATTACACGCTGCCGACGCTGCCAGAGGATGACAGATTGAATATTGCCCAGGCTGTGCTCAAGAAAGACGTCCATCTCTTACAGAGAACACTTCAATATTTCCGAGACATGGTCAGTGCTCCGAACTTTGGCTTGTTATTAAGGAGCATACAAATTTAATGTCACGTCGTTTTTTTTACGAAGTTCAAGACTGGCTTATGTTTATTCATGTCAATGTTAGTGACTCGTTAAATATATTGCTGAAGGTGACAAAGTTTGAGCATTTATGCATCACGTTATGCGTCATCATTCATACTTTTACCCCTTACGACCTCATATTCAGACCCACTTAAATTAACTGACCCTCTTTGGCGATTCTTAATGACTTGTTTTTTGTCAACATATGCCAACACAAATATCGAGCATTCGAACTATTACATTTTCTTCATTATCGAAAAAACTATTGTGAAGTTCACTTAAAATGACCTAATATACCGACTGAGTGCAGACAAAACAAATTTATTGTTTAGCATTGTATCGTGGAAAATTATCACTAGTGTTGTTTTTGAATATTATTATTTATTGGTTTGAGGAACTAAACGTATGTTCTTTGTCTACGGTCTAAATATTCATAGCATACAATTGAGTTTTTCAAGTTGTTTAAGGTGTAATGATTTGATAATTTATAAGGTAATGATTGATGTAGTGCTGAAATTTAATAGTTTTTTATCTTGTTCTTATTTCAAGTATAAAAATGCCTACCTACCTTCTCATTAAATGATGTATTCAACCATACAAATGATGCTTGAGGAATAACAGTAAAACTACGCAAAATACGAACAACTCTGATTCTGTACAAACACGTTTAAAAGACATTGAAATTTTCGTGAAGGTGTGAGCACAGGTTCAATGCGCTACGATATTGTTTCAAAATGACAAAACCTACGCCATGTTTGGTGCAGGATTCTACCTTGGAGAAGCAAGAGCAATCGCTGAGTGCGACGTTGGAGCGCTGTAGTGACATCGAGGCGGAGCTCACCAAGTGCGTGGAAACGCCGTCCTCTGAGGCTGAGGGTACACTTGTCGCCACTAGGTGAGTTTTCCTTTCATTATTGTCCCCACTAGGTGAGTGTTTCACTTATACTTCCGTCGCCACTAGGTGAGTTTTCCTTTCATTATCGTCGCGACTAGGTGAGTGTTTCACTGATACTTCCGTTGCCACTAGGTGAGTTTTCCTTTCATTATCATCGCCACTCGGTGAGTGTTTCACTGATACTTCCGTTGCCACTAGGTAAGTTTTCCTTTCATTATCGTCGCCACTAGGTAAGTTTTCCTTTCATTATCGTCGCCACTCGGTGAGTGTTTCACTGATACTTCCGTTGCCACTAGGTTCGTGTATTACTGATATGTTTGCACTCAAGTCACCTCTAGTTCAGTGTAACTTGCGTTCTCGTCGTCACTAAGTGCGTGCATCTCAATTTTCATGACAATGAAAAATTTCTCAATATTTTTCATTCACTTGTTTTAAATCAGATATACCTCGGTCTGTATTCATAATACAGGGTGTCCATAAAGTCTCTTAACCATTGCAAAAATTGATTACAAATGTAATTGATAAGATATTTTATTCAGATTTGTTCTACTGTATTCAGTGTTTATTAAACTTTTAATCACATTTTGCATTTGTGTGTTTCGGGGGTTCTGTTTGTGAAAGAGGTGCTGTTGAGATTTTATGAGACTTTATGGACACCCTGTATATCTTGGTCCCAAAATTCGTTGCCAAGCCATTCCCAGCATAAAAACATTCCCGCTGCCTTTTCCTGAATTATTGAATTTGACGTAACGACCGTGATTTTGTGTGGATGAAACGCCCGCATGTAATGGCGCTGTAACGATAATTTTACGCGGTTCATGTTACGCTTTTCACTAATTTGTATACCTAATTACTCCCATATTCAGAAAATGAAGTGGGCGACTGTTTCTCGGTGCTGGTCTGGTTGTGCGGAGCTCTGATATCATCATTGTAGTTTGTTTCATGTGTAAATGGATTTTCTTGTAGAAGTAAATAGGAGATTTGGCTGAGGCCTAAAACTTAATGGAGAGGTGGGTCGTGCATATGAGCTCTCGATTACTTTTTAGATATAGCAAGAGTGGAGGATTCAGTGAAGAATTTACAGAAAGTGTTGACTGACTTCAAAATATGGTGGGGAAAAATCAAGAATTAGCTTTAGTGTCAGAGAAATAATGAAGTATTCGTACAGCAAGAAATCTGGTGGGCTGTGTGACTGTTAGGTCTAGTAGCGAGATGATGGAACAAGGTGGTTGGAAGATGCTTCTTAGTCACACAAATTTGCCGTTTTCGGATCCTGAATTCATTTATTTATGAGTGTCTTGTTTTTTTGAGAAGCCTATCGCATTAGCACATTCTTTTTCTTAGAAGTGCAATCACGGAACTTGATCTAAAGTGCGGAAAAAGGTAACCACAAGAGTGATCTATAAAATTTTAAGCTAGGAGAATACTTGTCTAATAATATTTTAATTTTGAGAAAACTGGCGACTTCCAGAAAATTACTTTTTCACGATTCCTTTGCAATCATATTCTATGTATAAAATACGTGTTCATTGTGCCTCAAGGTCGTGAGATATTTTCGAGATGTACATTTATAATTGTGTAATTTTTTGCAGATTAAAAGGCATCAATGGCGTCTTTCAGGCGATGAGAGCTTTTTTCAGGAAGTACCTGGAAAAACTTGAACAGGAGGTGAGTTTGTACATCATAATTCTGCCGATTTAAAACAGGGAAGATGAGAAGCACAAATTCAGTCGTCACTTCACTCCTATATATGAAGCGTTTTAATCAATATCATGAAGGGCTGCTTGAAATAATCACAAACTGCTGATGCTAGCTGGTTAGGAGGCACGCAATTATTGAAAGTTAATAGTTAAAATATAACCTAAGAATTCTTCAGGTTATAATGTTGAAGTCATGTCATACATTTTGTTTCAAGTCTCAATGCCCGAAATGCATTTATATTAGAGGTGGTGCGGATATCTGCATCATTTTTCAGATCCGTTTGCGCACTATTAAATGCGGATTTCAAACAATGCATTATCATAGCCAAAAGGTCATATTTCATTTCGTAGATAATTGGAAACCAATCAACTAAACTTTATGCTGTGTTTAATAAATTTTCTTGTAGTGCTTGTATGATGCATAGGATAAAGTTGAAAACTGATATGTGCTTGTGCAAGGGACAAACTGGGAGCAACACGAATGAACATGTAATGCGATACTGAAGGACTTTGTCAAACAGATATTTCCAAAGAAACTACTTTCAAAGAATGGAACGCATACAGATGTGAGAAGATTCTCTCTCTTGATGGCGTACGAAGATTCAGTCGTATTCTTCTTTTGCTACTCTTGCTAGGACTAACTTAACCTGTCCCTCTAGGAGTGTAGCCAGCGAGTGCCTATTTAGTGGAGCTTGCATCATATACGATAAGAGATCCAGGTTAGCTCTTGAGCAAGCACAGAAACTTTTGTTTTTGAAACTCAATTTACCAATAATTACCCACAATTATTAAATCTAAGTAAGTAGCAGCCTTTTCTGAATGGGTGGTGGCTGAGGGAGGAGGTTGGTGGGGTGCATATGAGTTGGGTCCTCGTCCTTCATCCTGGTAACACAGATGATGGTCACTCAATACTATTACTTTTAAATTTAAGCCATTTTTCATTGCATAATTTTATTTGAGCTCACTAAATTATTAAATAACTTCATTCATTAGTTGCATCCATTAAAGATATTACTCCTTCTGACATTATAACTATTTTCATTCATTATCTGTCGCTGAAACTCAACTCATATATTTCATAACCCAATATAAAAGAAGGCAGGACATCCGCATCCGCGGATATTGGAATTCAGAATCCACATCCGGAAGATCTCTAATTTATATATAATCATTTGGAACATAACACTCGGCATCCATAAAAGTACGTAATCTCACTTTGAAAGAGCTGCTAAACTCTGGTGACCTTTGTTGAACTACTCATGGCAAATAGTAGGCAAATTCCGAAGTTCCTCTCTAAGCGTTAGAAATGGCCACTCTATGTGTTAAAACTATATTTTAACGGAAATACATGGGTTGGCTTAAAGTGGGAATCATTGTTATTTTTAGTCCTGTTTAGCGAGTATCTATGGCGCAAATAGACCCGTAGACATGTCCAACATGTCGCCTGTTTTAACAATGTGACTACGTAACTAAGGAAGACACTGAATTATCGTTCTCAGGGTAAATTCGATTGCCGCTTGACTTTTTTCTCGCATTTGTGAACAGAGGCCCGAACTGAAAATCAGCAACGCGCTGCAGGAGCTCTGCACGAAGATGTTGGACTCGCCATCTGATCCCTACATAGACATCGTAGACCTGGACATCAACAACGAGACCCTAATGTTCATGCTCATGCATAACTTGGTCCAGCGCCACTCGCACTACCCTTCCAAAATACGGATGCTGGACCCTCGAAAGCAATGATGTATAACATTGTTTCAACTTCCTGGACATGGATGAAAAACCATACAGTCGCTGTCCAACGAAATCAGTGATGTACAGCGTTCCTTAGACCTTCGCCGACATCGACCAAAAACGTCTCACGGTGAGTCGTAAAAGCTTAAGGTTTTTATAAAGAAGGTCGTATGTGAAGTCGAGATAATCTTAGTATGTGATAAATAACGGACTTAAGGCATTAGAGGTGGTATTGAAGAACACTTTTTATCTTTGTGTGCGTAACAATAGTTTCAGATTATCTTATTCAGTGGTAAAATTTTCCCGATCCATTTCAGGCAGTTATGATAGTTTTCAAACGCAATGATAAACACTAGCTGACGGAGGCATGATATAATAGCAACTGTTTTACGCACCGTGGGAGGCTATAACGAATAGTAAGCTTTTAATTCATAGGAAGCAATCGTAAATTTGATCCGTACACCATCGTGTTCAACGATGAAGATAATGTTGTGATCAAAGTGACGTAAGGATCAAGTGGTAATGATATTAATTGGCCAGTGTTATTTGGATTCAACTGATGAATATGCATAGACTTTTTAAAACTATTCTATCTACTTTTTTGTAAGAAAATATGTATGATCAGTTCAGTTTAGAATAAAATAAGTTCTTTATTGAAGTAGCCCTATTTTTGAATCGGTCTATTTTATTCAATTTAATTTAGTTAACAACGCAGAGCTTCCAGCTCTTGGGCTACAGAACCACTGAGTCTTGGGGTAGTCAGCTTAATTTCTAAGTCTTTGACAACAAAAATTGACTTGGGTAAATTGTTCCGCTGTCCTACATAAAAATCATCATTTCCATCTACTTTTTTCTGGTGTGATGCTAGGGATTTTTGGCAATTATTCTCTGATTCTTCGGTGTTTGTATGCGTTTTTAACATATTGGTGCATTCAAGCTCAAACACCCAACTATTAGGTAAGCTACTGATTTTAGTTTTTTTAGATTTTTGTAAAAACCAATGTGTATCCCTTCATGAAATTTTTCCAGTTTTTCGGTCAATATCTCAGACTGCTATGAATCTTGGTATAGAGTTCGGACAACAATCATAGGCAACAAAATATTTCGTAAGCTGATACCCTTTTCATTTTTTACAAAAAAAATAAATCAAAAACTTTCATAATAGTTGGGTGTATAAGCACGCATGGAGCACGAATATGTTGAAAACGCAAACAAATACCGAAGAAGCGCATGATAATTGCTAAAAAAAAATTCATAGCAACAAACACATGAAAATAGTAATTGTGATTTCAGATATGATAACGGAAAAATGCACACGAAAAGTCATTTTTTGTTGCCCATAATCGTTGCCTGAGCTGTATACAAAGTCTTATGACATTCTGAGATATTGACCGAAAAACACGAAAAATTTCACCAGGGGCTACCCTGTGCATTTTTTACATAAACTGAAATAAAATTCTATCAGTAACTTTCATAATAGTTGGGGGTATAAGCACGCATGGGTAGAATTCCTATAGAATAGAGAAAAAATGTTTACAACCTTCATCTGTGGGCAAGCTATTTCAGAAAATTGATACGGAAAGTTTACAATAGTTTTAATCATTTTATAAGCAATAAAAAGGACAATGAAATGGTTTTAAATTCTGTGCCACTATTTCTTGAAACCTTCAACTTCGCAAGCTCACAGGAACGATACGAACAAGACTACTAATTTGTGCACCAGATAGAGTAAAACTTACATTATGACGAGCTTCTCGAACACTGTGACCTCGTCCAGAAAGTTAACAAGCAGGTCGTACGGAGGTAGCTAGTCTTCTCGTCGCGAACTCTTCGCCCTCTAAAAACAATTGAACAGAAGAACTAAGGCGTAAATTAAATAGACTTAAAGTAATCACGAAGAAATGGGAGTCACATCGAATATGAAAATAATGTCAAAAAAGCGGAAATTTTTCACAAACAGGTAGGGGCATAAATGCAAAGTCGTACTACTGGTACAATACACAGTAACAACACAGCACAACGAAAATATTTCAGACTAAATAAAATTTATAACATTGAAACCCAGCGAAAGATTTTTCTGAATGAGTTTCAATTTGGATTATTTGTTGCATTATTAATATTTTCATTATTTGTTCGTGAGATTTTAGACCGCAGTTTTGCGTAACTTTGATCAATGAAAACATCGTAGTAGCAATAGAAAATAAACTATACACTTACATAGAACATATGATGCTTGGCACTACTGAAGTTGCAACACATTAATGCTTCGTTATTAGCTGAGCGTAGATAAACGCTTAAAATTTTGAACGTAGTTAGTCTACATGCATTATTAAATTAAGTTTGGAGCTCTGCAAATATGCTTCAATTTAGTTTAACCGTTAAATGCACGGCGTATATTAAATGGCGGGCAAACCGTTTTTTATATATAATTAGAGAGTTATTCATTAAACAGGCTTGTACTGAAAACCTGGTATCATTATTGATACGCACCCGTACAATTAAGTTAGTTTTTTTTTATTAGTTTTTATCCGGTAGATCAAATGCGTGCATTTAAATGGTTAAGTTCTAGCAGAAAGGATTGGCTTGGCTGCCAATCGATGAAAATTAATTAAAGTTCAGACTGATACCAACTCATGGGATTAAATTTTACAGATGTTATTGCTATCGAGGCCCTCATTGCATTGACAATAAAGGTATAGGTACATTGAAAGAAGTGGCCAAAAACAGCATTGAAGACACTTTGCATGAGCTCTCGACAACACACCTGTCATTCTGTAAACAGGAGATAGAAAAAAAGCCTACTTGTAATTACAAAACTAGTATTGCCTTGTAAGTGGTAAAATTACGACGTACTCTTAAAGAATGCGTAGTCCCAAAAGTAAGGAGACAAAGATAGCTCCCTGTAATGTCGCGATGATATTACAGGGCGACCAATTCCCTTAAGCTTGTTAACAGACACTCCCAAGAACACAACTCACCGAAGGCGTACACTACATGATTGAGTACGTACGAGGACCTGGTTGCAAGAAAAACGAGTGTTTGCGTCAACACATCGGCCGCGATTGGTGATGCAAGACATTTACCAGGCCGGCGACCAGAACAAACTTGTATAGCTTCAGACTCCCTTCAGCGCAAGCCCCACCGTCAGTTGTGCTGTGCATGGCAGAGCTCCACGACAGGATGGCGCAAGTCATCAACTGCTTTGCTACAGTAGTCCATCGTACCTTGTGATAACCAGCACTGCACAGAATGCCCAAAGCAATCCTGACGAGAACCTTTGTGAGGTAATTAGTTTCTGGAACAGCAATCTGAAACGGTGTCGAGACGACGGCAAAAATTTATAATTGCGACGTATATCACAATGATATCATTTCCATACGAACGCAAATTAAAAATCAGGCTAAATCTAGCATGCACATGAAATTTGAAAATACTCACAAAAATATTTCCCCTGTCCCAGTTTAAACGTTCTGCAGTCCGATCGCAATGTTCTGAAGCATTTACACTCGAAACAATCGACAAAGCTATTTGAAGTACGGCATTAAGACCACCACCACCACACATGCGTTGTTGTCCGAGAGAAAAATGCCTGTAGCTACCCAAATAAACACTTGCAAAATATAAGGATAAACTCTTACATACTCAAGGTTATCAAACGTTCGTCATAAAAACAATACCTAAATCTGACTAGAAATGAATGGTGTACTTTACGAGAACATAATAATACTAATATTGTGCTCAACTTTCTCTAAACTCTAATGAAGACAACATTAACAAACGAAAAGTATTTGAGTACTTAAGAATAGCTGTTGACACATGTCATATGAGAGTAGCTTCTTTCTTTGAGACGAAGACGAGACACCGCCCTACTGTTTAAACGAAATACATTGCCAACTATAAATATAAAAGGAACGTTAAAATTTCTTACCATTATTTTGTTTTAGCAAAGCTGTGAGAAAATGGGACACATTAGCGAGTTGTGTGCAGAGAAGGAGCAGCAACAATTGTGCTAAAACAGTAGTTCGCTGTAAGAGACATCGGCACCTACGAGAGAACAATGGGAGAAATAGAAAATCATCTCAACTTATTTGGACTTCAAAACAAAAACTCAAAACTAATGTTTTGAGTGCTGCTAAGTAATTCGAAGATAAAATCGTAAGTAATCTTATTAGGGGTGAAAAGCTGCATAATAGTTCCACATAAAGCTGATTATAAATTACAACTCATTAGCTGCATCAAAAAACGAAAGAGAAAAAATTCATTACCTTCACTGCACCTCACAGCAGCCACAAAAATTAAGGGTCTAGAAGAAGAATACAGAGTAAAAGTTAAACGAAGACTTAAGGACCTAACAAACAGGATAACGGTATATTAACTGAACAAAATAATAAAACGAAATTCACCAATATTTTGAATATGATCGCCTACTCTTCCTAGCCGATGCCGGAAGAAGTATTTGAACATCAATGAGCAACCACATGGTAAAAAACCGAGAAGTAGATAGAAACACCATTGATTCTAACCTTGTACACTGCAACCATTGCAAGATGATGGCGCAACCATTGCAAGATGATATCGCAACTATTGCAAGATGATATCGCAACTATTGCAAGATGATATCGCAACTATTGCAAGATGATAGCGCAACCATTGCAAGATGATAGAGCAACCATTGCAAGAGAAGGAAAGACGTAGTCTGCCACGAAAAATAGCTTGACCGACTCCTACCAAGAGCAGTTCGGCTTGGACAACAACAAATGTGCCACGTCCACAGGAAAAGTTGACGAGAACAGACACCGTTAGCGTGCAGTCCCAATTTCAGATGGTGAAAAAAATTAATTGTAACGAAAATAAAACAATCATCAATCCCTGAGTCCTATAAACAATTCACCGAACTCCAAACTTTTCAATACTCAAAAGAAAGGTTCCAGTTAAAGAGGCAAGAACATTTTACCGGACGTAAGAGAAAAGAGTTCACCATGGAGATTATAAAACATAATTCTAAAATATTGACGTAAAAAGAAACACTTGAAACTTTTCGTCAATAACAGAAAATCTTATCAAGTTTTTACGTCGAACAACTAAAATGCATTAAAGTTGACCATTCGCCAAAACTCATACGCATATTAGAAATAAAAATTAAATTTTACGATATTTGATAGGATAAACCGCAGAACCATGCGATATGATGAATAATTTTCATTTGTACAAGTAACGATTGATAGAAAATAGAAATTTCTTTGGAATGAGATAGATGCAGAATATAGCTAACTAGCCAGATTCCAAACCAAAATAAAACAAGAAAATACCACAAAAAATAAATTAAATAAGGATCATAAATGGAACATAAAACTCGTGCAAACTTTAGGCTTTGCATAAAGAAGTTCCTTTTTACATTATCGGGACAACGGCGTGTAGAAGTTGACCCACACAGACACGACTTACCGGATGATTCACAAACACCCTTAGTGACTTCAACACTAATTCCGGCAACAACAAGGCTGCGAACATTAACAAATGCACGTACTCCTAGAAGTACAAGAGATTCAAGAACTATGCTAATCTTAAAGAACGTGAAGATTATTGGAGAGTAACTCCACAGGACACTATCGACAATGAAGCAGAGATCAAAATAAAGAAGATACGTTAGCATTGACCAAGCTAAAATATATGAAGTTACTTGGCGGAAAATCTGTACGACATTAATGAACTTGTCGCCTGCCCTCAAGTGAGGCTTCTCTTTGAATAGTAGTATAAAATAAAAGAAGAAAATGTCGACATAATAAAATTGACAAACCCTACGCACCGACATACCACTAACAAAAGCGTTTCTGCTCTCGAAATTACGATTCTGAAGTAGTGGGCAAAAAGAGTTATTGTAGAGTAACGTGAAGCAAGATGCAAGAGTGACAAGCCACCATAAGCAACACGCTACCAATAATCTTGTACTAAGAATGCAAGCTCTGGTACCGAAACTCAACATTATCTGCAAAATTAAAAAAAGAGAACCGAGAAAGACAGCTATCAAGATGGACTCTTTTAATCTATGAAAGCTACTACACAAAAATGCGACACCGAAGGACTCGACTGCTCTACAGGGCACATCGACTGCTCTACAACTACTGGAATGAAACAGACTCGTCGAAGGTTGACACAAAGTTGTTTTAAAAGCACCGTTGACTTCATCACCTAATGCTAAGTGTTCATAAGAAGAGCTATTTTGTTTTTTGCTACAATTATTAAATTGAAAAATACTGGGCAGTACATATGAAAGCTCTTCGAATGATCGAAACGAAATTGTCGCAGTTCTGAAGGAGCACTGATGAGGAGTAGAACATCTCAAGAGTCTAAGATAACACAATCGACAATTCGAGCAGACAGCTCTGAGGGAAAAGCAGTTACTGTGTCCACAGTGAAGAGATGAAAGTGAATAAATTAGTTTGACTGGAGTGTTGGCGGTCTTGAGAGTCAGTATGTCGGCTACAATGTAAGGTTTGTGTACCAGAGATCAGTGAAACCGATTCTGACGGTTTGCCTTGAGATTCACGTTGGTTTTCTTATGGTCTTCGATCTCTTCTTTCTTGACTTCGGTGAACCGTTCTCCTTTGAGGCTCACAACTTTGTTGTCCCGATAACGAACCATCTTCTTGCCCTCCTGCAATTCAAATTTTAAAAATAAGTCACATATTTATAAACCAAACTTCTGGCACGGGGGAAATATGAGTCGTCGAAATATCTTTCTCAATGGCACTTATGGGTTTCCCTATCCTAAAGTCATGATGGGCAGAGTGCGCTTGTACATAACTTATTTTAAAAAACTGGTCAATACGAATTAATCTGTACCTGAAGCTATAACTAAGAACGATATTTACAATAACAAATTTGGTTTACCGACGCAACTTTACAACAAAAAAGAAAAATACACGGGAAGGAATTTCGTTACTTTTAACAAATTTACCAATATTGAAAAATTATTACATTAATTTTAAATTAAGTAGGAAATGTTATGAAACGAGCACGGGACTTTATCATTTGTATTCGATTTGTGCAATGGCAGCGAAATGTAATTATTAGGTTGTTACAAAAATAATGGCCGATTTCAGAAGCATGCATTTAATCCTTGGTAAATGAACAATAGAGATGTTAAACTTAGTCAAAATATGAACCCTGAGCAGCTATGCATCTCTGCCATCGGACTACCAGATTATTTATCCCTCGTTGATAAAAAGTTAATGGCTCTGATGCAACAAAATCTTTGAAGGTCGTTTCCACCTCTTGTTTAGACCTAAAAGTTTTACCATCCAAAAATGTGCTTAAGTGCTTGAATAAATGATAATCAGTAGGTGAAAGATCTGGAGAATATGGAGGATGTGGTAAAGTCTCGTATCCCAGTTCTGTGAGTTTCTGGACGGTCATTCTTGCAACATGTGGTCGCGCGTTATCGTGGAGCAGAATTGGACCACGTCGATTCACTAATGCCGGTCTCTTTTCGCTCAATCGAGCATGCATAACAGCGAGATCATTGCAGTACCTCTCTGCATTAATGGTCTCATTGACTCCCAAAAAACTGTGGTGAATAACACCTATTGCAGACCACCAGACAGTCACCATAATCTTTTTCTGGTGCAACATTGGCTTTGGGAAGTGTTTGGGGGGCTCATCACGATCGAGCCATTGACCTGATCGTTTACGGTTATCATAATGGACCCACTTTTCGTCACAAGTGACAATTCGGTCAAGAAAGGGATCGTTGGTGTGGCGCAGAGAGAGCATCGAGCACACTTCAAAACGCCTAAGCTTTTGATTCTCATTGAGCTCATGAGGAACCCATTTATCGAGCTTTTTCACCTTTCCAATAATCTTCAAATGGCGCGAGACTGTTGCAATGCTGACACCAAGTGTCTGAGATATTTCTCTAACAATTTGACGTGGATTTTGCTCAACAACCGCATGCAATTGCTCGTTCTCGAGACTACCCAAACGTCCTCTACCCTCTTCATCTTTAAGGCTCTCATCACCACTCCGGAATTTCCTCAACCACCTTCGTACTGTCCGATCCCTTGTGGACTCTTCTCCCCATGCTCGGTTGATATTGGCAAAAGCTTCGGAGGCGTTGTGCCCAAGTTTGAACTCGTGCAACATAAGTAGGCGAAGGTCAAGTTTTGTCATGTTCATCATGGAGGGATTCTATCCTTCAAAACTATGTTGTCTGAAAAAAAGTTACAAAATATTAATGAGCACACATTAATTGTTATGCATGCCAAGGTTCATCGAAAATAAACTAAAAAAGTTGTGTTAAAATTACTTTTCAAACCCCAGACCTTCGAGCGGCCATTATTTTTGTAACAACCTAATAATTCCACACGGCATACATTAAAATAAAAGAACGATACTTCCTCTATCCATACTCGCTCTGAACTACCTTTGCCTGTGAATTATCACGATATTCATGATGCTTTAGACGAACGATCCCCATGCTTTAAATCCTTAACATTAAATTATTTTTGTGTCAGTCAAGTAATACTTTTTCTTATGACCTTTCGCTTACCTTTGATATAATTCGAACTTGTCCATTTGGATTCCGCAAGAACATCAGTAACGCCTCTAATCTCAGTAATCTCGAGCTCAACATTCACCTTCCGAAAAGTAAAGGTTTTAGGAAAGTACCGAACGTATGAACATGAAAGATTAAGAATCTTCATAATGCAATAATTTTCGTGAAATTAATCTTTTAAAAAGAAACTGTTCTTCGAAAAAGAAACTAATCTATTAAAAACAAACAATATTTAAAAAGAAAATAAGAAAGTGAATAGCTTTAGAGGTATAATAATCAATAATTTCCCATAAATTTCTCAATGCAACTTCGAATCCGATGCATCAAAATGCGCATCGTGGTGACGCATCAAAATGCGCATTGTGGTGACGCATCAAAATCCATATTATGGTGACGCATCAAAATGCGCAATTAAAATATCAAGGTGCAAAATTGACAGAATTCCCACTCTCCCTCTTAGGCAAGACGATTGCAAGGTGCAAAGTCCACAGAAGTTCCACTTATCCATTTAGGCAAGATGGGTGCAAGGTGCCAAGTCCACAGAAGTCCCACTCACCCATTTAGGCAAGACGAGTGCAAGGTGCAAAATCGACAGGAGTCCCACTCACCCTTTAATGCAGGACGGGTACAAGATACAAGAGTCCACAGAAGCCCCACTCACCCACTTAGGAAGAACAGGTTTGTGTTCCTTATGGTCATCGTTGTTGTCAATGAAGCCGTACTTGTTGATGATGGAAGCCTTCACAGCCTCGTCGTCCATCAGCTTGCGAGTCGTAGCCTTGTTTACAGCCTGACAACAAAATACACGCTCCTTTTAGCCCCCACAGTCTCCAAAAAACTTGAAAGAACAACGAACTCAAAAAAATATGCAAAAATAATCAGAAATAAAAATTATGGATTTGTTTCTTCGCATTAAACGTTCAATTCTTGAACAGTCAAACTTAATTCACCACGTTTCATCCAAACTTTATGAATTAAGTTTTTTACACCCGAGTAAGAACGTCGAAAATTTTCAGGGATCAATTATTGTAATGGGCTTTTCAGAAACATAACATATTGGTCTTTCTTCTGAGAAGAAAATGAGCTGGGACTGAGATGTCATTGTAGTAGTCAAGGAGTTGAAGAAAAAAATTGCAGGTACACTATTAAGCAGCTCAGAGCAACTGAAATCTTCCTACAAAACAAAATAATAATTTCTTGAAGCACTAATATAGCATTGCAGTTTTTCCATGTCGAGGACGAGGATCAGCTAAATGCATGGATGATCCTTGAAAAAGGAATAATACTGGCTCCTCAGGTTAAACATTTTAGCGTTTTAGAGGCTGTTGTCGCAGAGCCCTGTAACTCTTGCTGATATAAGCTAAGCACATCACAGTGCTATCCCCTTTTCTGTAATTACGCAGCACGACAATAAGATACAAAACGTTTACAATTACTATTAGTATGAATAACATTTAGGAATTATACGTACTCGTATGCTACAATGACATTGTAGCAGTGGATCCTTCAATTTAAATATATTACCGTTTCCAGCAATCACAATTGTGAACATAATCAATGTTAAGCTCACAAAGACAGTCAGCAGAACTACCCGTTGTACACAGGAGCTTCAAAACAACCTGCTATTATAAGTCTTCTACGTTTGCTTTCTAGCAACCCCATTCTTTAGAACTCTTTATAACAACTCATTATAATGATGAAAAAAATATCTTCTTTCTTTCAAAGTTCTAAAGTTGCCAGTCCCAATTCCAAAAATAACATCGAACATCTCCATTCAAAAAAACAAATTTTAAATCAATACTTATCACAGTTTGAAATTTCAGCATGTGTTGGGTATGAATACGAAAAAATACAAATGAAGTGTACAATCGCAGAACGTTTGGGGAAAATTGTAAAGGGTCGGACCAGATACAGGGTGTCCCAGAAGTAACTGACCCTTTTGATTTGCTAATAAACCAAAAACTATTAACGCTAGGATATTGAAACTTGTTTTATTCGAAAGAAAAACCTTTTTATGGCACAATAGGATACTTGGTATCCTATTTACGAACCAGCTTGACATTTGATTTTGGCTTCATTGCAAACCATCAATTTTCATCATGTCTCCATACAGCAAAGAAGAAAGAATAAGAATTTTGCAAATCTACACACGGACAATGTCAACAATAGAAGTGCAACGTGATTACAGAAATTATTTCAGAACAACAACCAGTCCTTTGAAGAACACAATTAAATCGGTGTATCGAAAATTTACAGACACTGGAAATGTTAATGATAAACAACGATCTGGAAGATTAAAATTAACTCGAACTGAAGCTGTAATCGAGCGAGTTTCTGCAGGTGTTACAGATAATCCTAAAGCCTCCATCAGGAAACGTTCAACTCAATTATCCATTTCCCGATCGACATTATACCGCATTCTTAAAAAAGACGAAGTTATATCCTTGTAAAATTAAATTAACCCAACAGTTATTGCCCAATGATTATCACAGTCGTGTTAATTATTCCGAATCTTCCAGATCGTTGTTTACCATTAACATTCCCAGGGTCCGTAAATTTTCGATACATCGATTTAATTGTGTTCTTCGAAGGACTGGTTGTTGTTCTGAAATAATTTCTGTAATCACGTTGCACTTCTGTTGTTGACATTGTCCGTGTGTAGATTTGCAAAATTCTTATTCTTTCTTCTTTGCTGTATGGAGACATGATGAAAATTAAGGGTTTACAATGAAGCAAAAATCAAATGTCAAGCTGGTTTGTAAATAAGATACCAAGTATCCTATTGTGCCATAAAAAAGTTTTTCCTTCGAATAAAACAAGTTTCAATATCCTAGCGTTAATAGTTTTTGTTTTATTAACAAATCAAAAGGGTCAGTTACTTCTGGGACACCCTGTATAAGGTATATGTAAATTATGAAGTATGGATACAAAATGCAGTCAAATTAAACTAGTGACATAACTCTTTGTTCTTCATGATAGTAGCCAGAGTTCTAAACAAGGTATCATGAAATTCTAAACAATGACCAAAAACCCTAAAATAAAATTCCCAAGGCCATACGGTAATACCCAAATACACATGACACCCCACAACGCCGCACCTAGCATCAATACCCCTCTAGGGTAACAAAACAAAACGAACGTCAACTAGACGTAAGACCCAATCAGCTACAACCACAGTCAGAATTGCACGACTATCCAACTACACTTAAACGTTCAGCCCCAACCAGAGCCATGCCCTCCACCACCAACCTCTTATCAATGAAAAAAAACAACACATAACTCCTTATAGAGACCACCTACAAGAACAAACCCCATGGACAGACCCCCACCACTCAACACATGTGCGCAGAGCGCTCATTTCCATTCCCCTCCTAGTATCCCTTTTCGTTTCACCCCTATACTTAGGCACACCCTGTGCCAAACTCTCCCTCAAATCTCTCCTACTGGTACCTACCTACCTACAATACAAGATAAAATCAACACAAGTAAACTCATTTTACCACGTCTATGTTCATTTCCTGAGTTTCATGCACAAATATCACGAGATTCCGAAACTTAAAAAAAAAATTCGTAAAACAACAATGATCTTTAAATTCTTGAATCAATTATTTTCATCATAGATAATATTGTCAGGATGTATTGTGTATGAATATGAAAAAATGCAAAGAAATATTGCAGAATTGGCTAAAAAAAATAAAAAATGCATCACATCAGGTACACAGAAGGTTTGAATTGTGAAATATGAATACAATGCTCTACAAAATTTACACAATCTAATTCAATTTTCGTAGTCTACAACCGTTGCCCGAGTTCTATACCAAGTTTCACGAAATTTTGAGACATTAACCAAAAAAAATTGAAAACTTCGAAAATTCAAATTTCGTTTTTGCATTTCATCCATAAATCGAACAATCTATTACTCACTAATTGTCCTCATAGTTTGGAATCTCGGCATGTATCGAGTACAAATATGATGTAAAGTAACAGTGCAAAATTTGTGGGTAATTTGTACCTAAATTGAACGCATTATAGCGGCTTTTTTGACTTTACTTCGATTTAATTCTTACTCTAAATAACTGCATACACTTGTTCGCAACACCAAAAACCTGCGTCGTAGAGTAAAATTTCTTACAAATCATAACACCTTTTCCTCCTAGCCGGCATTTTTAGGCGTAGATACAAGCGAGTTCGCTCACCAGTCGACCAAGCTGTGTGAGCATACGTCACATGCTTGCATTTATAAAACAAATACAGAACTAAATCCACTATAAGAAAGTGAGCAACAAGACGTCAGAATTGAAGAACACAGATGACAATGTTACACGCACACACTCACAAATCAGTACGAATACAGCTGACATTGGCTAACACAAACCTTCGCTTATAACACATAGCACAACACAGTAACTAATGCGCGTAAAAGAAGCAAAACACGGTTCTATTTACCCGACCAACACAAGCAAATCCCTGTAATATTTCAACAACCCTGTACAGCGTACCAAAAGTAACACCCTATTCTATTTCAACAACTCCTCAGTGAAAAAAACGCAAAACCAAGTTGCATTTAATGACCGCCCAGACTGTAACAGAAGCAAAACCTTAGGTATACGAGTACTTGAAGAGAAGCTAAACAGCACAAGAGAGTACACAAAACGCACGGTTTCGATGGAAGAGATCCTGGAGTGGAGAGGCGGAGCATCGAGCATGAGTGAAATAGCTTCCTGGACGTCACCGCCGCTGGTAAGCAGGCAGCGCTCGGCGTCAACACGACACGCGTCAGGGAACAGCTCGAGCAGCGTGTCCACGTCGCTGGTGCTGCTAGTGCTGCACGAACTCGAGCTGCACTTGCGCATCTTCCTGTCCGTCGGTGCCTGCACCAGGAACGTTTGATTGAATTTTTGTAGCACTACATAACCATAAACATGGAGCACATCAATCAGTGCTTGTTCTAATTTTTCATTTTTGTCGTTCTTTCAATCTTGTTTATTGACAAATATTTTGACTTTTGTTAAATGTTTCTTCCCATTTATATCAGTATGTTCACTAAATATAATAGCTAATAAATAAAATTGGAATATACTTTTATTGTATGAAGTACCTTATAGGTAAAATCATTAGTCACGCAGTTCTAAAAAAAGCTAAAAAATGCTTCTTACTTCATACTAATAAAATTAGGAAGAAAGATGTCTTGGAAAATTTTAAATTCTGTAGATATTTTAGTGAAATACAACTGGTTGGAGTCCACAAGGTCTGCTGAGTCCTAGGAGCTATCAGATGCCAGCCAATAAATCTCTCAACTCTTGATGGTTGCATTAGTAAAAAACAGCACTGTCCTGCTGGCATCCAGCAACTGCATCAATTGAGATCAGTAGCCAAGAAATTAAATGCATCACAAACACCTAGCATTGCACTAAGTCTTGTAAGCTACATCTAATGTGTGGATAATATATCAAAATAATGCCAATACTTTTAGAAGAATATAAATTAAGTATCATTATTGTGAAGTTCATTACAAAAGTTTTAATGGAAGAACACATTAGGAGACATAACTAAAGTTGCAGTTCTCTCATATAGTAGGTCCTCCCATCGTCTCATAAATTATCTCATTATTATCTGATTTTTTTCTGTATATTCAATTTCTATTGCATCTGCAAGATCATTGTGAGTTCTTATGATCAATAAGAACAACTGCAAAACAACAATAAAAGCTAATTCCCATCTACCGTAAAGTAAGAAACAACTCTTACCCAGCACTACCTACTGTTCACTGACAATTTAATGTAGATCACAGCATAATATTGTCCATGAAATTGCATAGAAAAGCCTACAGAGAAGATCCATCCATAGTTTATTGGAACCAAGTGCCATGCAGCTTAATTTAGCTAGAGGGATTCGCTCACCCGGTCGAGTGCAGAGTTGACATCAGAGGTAGAGGAAAGTCGTGGCTTGCTTTTCATTTCACACGTGAAGGAAGAAACTATGGCATCCAGAGTCACACCAGGTGATTTTTCCCCTAAAAAATTCATGTTTTAAAAACAAATGTGTAAAAAGCAGTGATCTACAAGAAACTAAAATTCAACTTTAATAAAGAATTTGAGTAACCACACTTTACTTCACTGGCCTTCTATTACAAGTATGTTGAACTTCCAAGGCTTTCAGGTATCTCGTTGATTGAAAGAAACTTTATATTTAGTTTCACTTCATAAACACAGTTCAGCCTGTGTTAGGATATATTCATCAAAATTCTAGAAACTTATACTTTTGGAGCCTGAAATTAAAAATATGCAAATGGTTTAATTTTTATATAAAATTTTATCCCTATAACACATAACAGAAAAATACCCACCAAGTCAGATACTACTTTTATTATCTCATACTTATTAAGAACAGACAATTTTTTTCTCTCCAGTCAACAGTCATGAGTCTCCACTCATGTCATAGAAAAACATTTTGTTTAAAGCTCATAATACAATGTACTTTCCAAAAGTATTCATAAACATGAGACAACTACACTATTAAAGAAGCCATTCATAAAAAATTATCTTATGTACAACATCAAAAGCATTTATAATTCTGTAGCAGCATGACTGGAGCAATGCATATTACTAGTTCCTGTGCTATTGCAATAATAAATCAAAATGTTTTTATTATTAATATGTTCATCCAAGGTTTCAAAATAATTCACAGCTGAAAAATCTTCAATAATCTGTTCATGAATAAAAAATAACATGAGCTGAAGAATCCTAATAAATCCCCACCAACCTGCTCATGAATAAGAAATGTTAACATAAGCTAAATAAACTTGCCTTTATCTCGACGCTGCTTGAGAGTTTTGCCTGTATTAATGATCCATTCTTCAATGTCCTGGTCAGGTACATCGCTGAAATTGGGTTCATAAGCCTCGACAAGCTGCTTCACCCCTTCAATGTCCGCAGGCTCCCCTGCAACTCCATCCTCCACGACTCCCAAGACATAGTTTACAACAATGTCATCCAGGCCACTGAAAAAAATACACTAGTGCTTGTAATAATATTAATTCATTGCCTAAAGAATGAAAAATCTTTTCATTTAGTTGTGATGGTTTAATTGTTGAATCTGAGTCATTCTATATCCTTAATCTCCATCACTAGCATTATAATGAAAACTGTTGAACAATTATCTCTTTTCCCCATGATGGGTATAAAAGTTTCTATATTAAAAAATTCAAATAATAAGTTTGAAGCACACTGAATGGTTTACATGAGTACATATTTATTGCTCCATAAGTGACCAAACACAAATATCTTTCTTACATTTTAATTATGTTCATATTACATTAAAATAGGATTTGCAATGAACTAGTTGGTAAGATTTATTTTCAGTTATAAATGGTATCACACTACAAGCTGAAAATAACACCAAATAAAACTTTAACAAACTTGATTGATGATTATTGATTATTACTGATAATCAATTTTGATTATTTCAATGTGTTGTTTTACAAAATTATAGAAACAAAAATCTTTTACAGTTGAGAATCTTTTATTCAAAATGCTAGGGAACATAAGCACTACTTTCTTTTATCATTTTGGATTTTGTGATGGCAAAAAGCTTTTTAATTGGTATATATTATTTATTTCTATTGAATGGTGCAACTAGGAGTTGAAACTCAGGAATAAATACAATATCACTTTATTTAGCCTTCATTGATCTATGGATTAATGGACTACATAACTCAATTAATGAAGTCAAAATTTGATGAAAAATGTTAGAGGTCTTTTTTATATTATTAATTTAAAAAGTTCTTTTGTTTTTAAATTTTTGTTTTGAGATAGGAAAATTGTATCTGAATTTTTAAAGCAATCAGGCCATTATTTGAACAGTGCTGACCAATTCTTTGAAATTTACTTAGAAGAAAATATGCAAGGACCACCATAAATAGATACAGGCTGTATTTGAATTGGCCAGTGATGTTCAAATAGTTGTCTGATCCCTTTAATAATTAAGACAGTTTCTACCTCAAAATGAACGTTTGAAAACTACAAGCATCTTTAACCCTTTCACCCTGGATGGCATACATATGTACCAGTTGCATTATACCCTTGCAATATACTCTGAGATGAAAGGGTAAAAATGATAAAAATTTAATAATGACTACCCTAGGAAGTGTACTGCATAAACATAATTTTTTATAAAAAATACCTCTGGAGGTCAAGCAAACAGTTATTAAAACAAAAACTTTTGCAATTATCTTTAATACGAGTTCCTTGCAGCACACCTGAGCTGCTAAAACTTGTAAACCAAGTAAAAAATAATTCTCTTCTGATTCACTCTTTTTACAGAATCAAGAGACTGATAATATATTGACACTTAATACAATGAGTATGTACATATGTGTACTTTAGGTGTAGTATTGAAACCCTAAAAAATATAAAAATAAGTGGAATTTATGGAATGTTTTATTTAGTGAAGAAATAACTTTCTTGATAAACATATTTTTTAACATCTGAGCCACTGCTAGTTGTACTATTAATTTACTAGTCCATTATCTACATACAGTTAATTCAGAAACATTAGAGCAAACAATTCTATATTCTGCCAGAAAGATTAGAAAATCTCACACTTTTTGGTCAATTGATGGCTTTACATGCACCTACCAAGCAAACAAATTTGATTTAACGTTCCAATCAATTGATTATGAATGAATTCTTGAAAAACCCACCAACACAATACCCTAGAGCATAACATTAACTCTATGCTGTGTTTATAAAGTACTGTAATATGCATAATCATTATTTCTATCTCTTTATCATACTATACTCAGTTATCTATATAAATGGTCATATGTCAAGCATATTGTAAGTTGGAAGTTCTATGTAGTTACTTTTCACCTTTAATTCTACAACTACACAAGATGGTCAGGGTCTTCAAAATTAAGATCAACTTTATATATCTATTTTTTACCTGTACAATATATTTTTAATGACAAAGAAGAGTTACAGAAACAAATGCTAGTTCCTTATTGAAGACAACTAAAAATATCACAATGCAACATTACTTACCTCAAATCAGCACTTGGAGCATACAGAGTCACCAGTTCTTTTAGAGATGAATAAACAAACTCTGTGTCTACTGCCATACTTTGGTCCTTGATTGTTTATAAATGACCCCTGAAAACATACCAAAGTCAAAGTATATCATTTGGCACACTGAAGAAGGATTAGCATAAAAAATTTCTCACATACCACATGAGGGAACTACTGATGCACAAGAAATAAGCTATTTATATAGACAAAAATTTATACCTACATATACAGTTTAATTTATGTAGATAGAAACTTGCTTAATAATTAATATTTGTGAACAAAAATAGTACACAATATCAAACTATTATACACCTTCAGCACTAACAGGGTAAAGAGGTACACACTAATAATCTTTGAGTGTTTTCAAAAGTGCCTTGAGTCAGGTATTTAATCCCAACTGGAAACACAAATTTTAAAATGTTAACACACAAGAAAGAAAAAGATGATAAGCATTCGTTTCCAGACAGGCCATTACATCCAATACTTGCAATACACATCTGACGGTCTGAATCTGACTAGCAAATTGCATGATCAGTTTGAAATTTTCACATATTTATTTCAACTTGAGTATCATAATTTGCATTATAGGTATTGATTGCTAACAGAATTAAAGAATTCGTGTCAGTACCGTTAGTGTTGTCGTGCTCAAAACAGCTTTAATGTCTCCCAGGAAATGTTCGGCAGCCGAGTTCTTAAACACAGTGGACCCTTAAGTTTGCTTCGTTTCTGATCAACTCCAAATAGCTTGGTTTATCACACGATCTAAACTTTGACAACCAACTGAAATTGTACACTTTACATCCCTTACGATGAATTTATCATAAAGTTTAGTGGGACGTGACGCCGACCTCCAGAAGCTTCGCATTACCAGCTGATCATAGCATCACGAAATCTGAGCAAGTACTGTACGATCAATTATGACTCTGATAGATATCCTGCGGCCGTACATTTTTTCCCTTTCATTACTTAACGGACATAAGATGATAGATTTTCCACATCCTCCCTGTCAGCGCTTTTATAGCTTATTAATCTTAATCTTTGCCTTTTATTTGAGAAAATTGAAAATAAGCACTGAAATATTGTTGTAAGTTTGTATGTTTGTCATTCATAAACGTGTAGGAGCAATACAGAAATTCAATTCCTCGAGAGATTTAGGGCTTTATACTCTAATAATTAGTTTAAAAGAGAACGCTAGTAGACATTATTAAATTAAAATATTCATAGAACACGGTGCGTTCTAAATATGTAGGGTAGTGTAATGACAGTGTGCAATCTACGGGTGTTGGATTTTTTTTCGTACTCTACCGTTTACTGTTTTTTCAAAATTATGTTGCACGATACAATACCCAAATAAAAAATTCTATTAAAATCTTCAACGTTTATAAACTATTTCGCTGTTTTTTCTTCAGAAAACAATCAAACGTTGGCCATGAGCTACAATACATTTTTCCATTACAAGTTATAAAACCGGAACAAAAAAAGACAGTTATTAAATTAATTTAAAAGCAATGGGCAGAACCTTGGTAGAAAACTGTAGATCCCTTTCTAAATACTTAGCATACTAGGTTATCTTGTTACGTCTTTGCATTTCAGCCACCGTAGTCGAGTGGTCTGCGGCCCGTGTTCTGTGTCGGGTCTCTGCTTGTGCAGAATGACTGCAGGTTCGAAACCCGGCAATGAATACGAGCTGTTTCTCGTTTCACGCCGTGAGCTCGCACTTATCGGTAAGCCCTCAACTCCCCGCCCATGGACACATCCCAGGATCGTCGCATGGAGCTCACCATCATCCTTACTCTAAGAATGTTAACCTTAAGAATTTGAAAAACCAATGTACTAAATGTCTATGTACTGTGTACTTGATTGGAAATAAAGATTGTTTTTTTATATTATGTAGAGTGAATCTGACAAGAGAAGTAAATGGTCACAGACTTCGTGGTGTAATTTATTTTTAGCTCAAGGAAATAAAATTCACTACTACATCCGTATGTAATCCTACAATGTACAATCACGTTGTATTTAGTAGAAAATAACATGACAATTCTCAAAAAAGCAATTTATACCATCCCGACGTTTGATATATGTACATGAAACAAATTATGCAAAACCTGCTATAATTGCAGAGCGTTTTAAATAAGAAATTAATTTTTCATTACGATATTGGCACCGACAACTTTAGGTGATGTTCAAGTGAATAGTCAACTTTATGTTGCTTGAGTAAATATGTTTCTTTCGTACTATTATTCATTGAACTCGTTAATTTTTATTTTGCTGAGTTCCATTTACAATTTGTAGATCTTTGTAGAAAAAATCAATTAAGCATATTTTTACGACCATAACGTACAGGGTGTCCCAAAAGTCACTTCATTATTTTGAATATTTATTACATAACAACTAACACAGCTATTTATAAAAATTGGTTACATATGAAATTAAAGAGAAAAATTTGAAGTTTAATTATTTAAATACCATATTCTTTAAATGTTCTCCATTATTATTTAAACACAAGCGTACTCTACGTACAGTATTTTCCAAAACTTCTTCCAAAATATCTGGAGTTATTCTGTTGATTTCTTCGATGATGTTGTTTATTAACTCATGGAGAGTATTATGCAAATTGATGTAAACATTTCTTTTAAGATATTCCCATAGGAAGGAATCTAGAGGGGTTAAATCATGAGACTGTGGTAGCCAGGGAATGTCACCAAAACGTGAAATTAAACGACCAGGAGAAGTAGCTCTTAGTATTGACATAGTTTCTCTTGATGTATGTGGTGTCGCCCAATCTTGGTGAAACCACAAATTCTGCATGTCCAAATCTTCTAGTTGTGGTGATTAATATTCCTGTTTCATTTTTCTGTAGTTGTCTCCTTTCACTATCTCGGTTGCACCATCAACATCCTCGAAGAAGCATGGACCAATGATTTTTGCACTCATTATACCACACCATACGTTAACCTTCTGTGCATGAAATAGTTGCTCTTGGATTATCCTACGGTTTTCATCACACAAGAATCGGCAGTTTATTAATTAACATGCCTACTAATATGGAAATGAACCTCATCAGACATGATTAGGTGTGACGTAAAAGTCTCGTCGTTCGTATAGATATGGACGTGCGAAGTCCTTTGTTTATTGATGATCTGCAAACTTCAATAATTGTCTTACTTGAATTTTATATGAAAACAGTGTTGAATCTTTTGTTGGTATGAGTTGTAATTGTTTCGTGAAATTTCTAGTTCACTGGAACGTTGTCCAGTCGACGTTTTTAAATCTGCTGCAACACAATGAAACACGTTGAATTACACATGCATTTCGTATCGATCTCGGTCTGCCAAAGCGTTCTTTGTCTGCTGTTGAGTCGAAATCTTTGAATTTTGAACTCCTTGCGATAACGCAATGTTTGGAAAGGTCTTTTTTAATTAAATGTTCTTACGAAGTCCTTCTGCACTGCAACTAACGATCTATTGCGAAAGAAATAACTTTTCACTATCGTTACTCGTTGGTCCTTGCTGTATTTCGGCATTCTTGGGCTAAGATAATTGTGTACATTTAGAGAACAAAACATGCTTCAAATCTGTATCATTGATACATGATAAAGATTAAAGATTTTCTCTTTCATTTCATGTTTAATCAATTTTTATAGCTGTATTAGTTGTGTAATAAATGTTCAAATTGGTGAAGTGACTTTTGTGCCACCCTGTACCTTTAGGTTTAACATTTATAATTGAATAAAATTTTTAAATTACAGTCATTCTATTTCCCGTTGAAATTAATTAGAAATGTGGAATTATCTCAGTATTTGCTTCACATTCGAATTATTAATGAATTTGGCGTTTTAAGCACAGTGACGATTTAACCTTCACGTTTGTCGTATTACTTTTGGCTCACGCGTGCTTATTTTCTACATCAGTGGCGCCCACTCTGAAGACATCCATCATATTTTATTTCCATTTCATAAACTAAACTTTCTACTTTTGTAAAGGAAAATCCAGTCATAAAAACTTGGATGTCAGTAAAACTTGTTTTTATTTTATCATTTTAGCTTTGAACAAAATTTCAAACCTAACACAGCCCCAAAAATAATCTGAATTTGATGTTTTGTCAAATTATACATGTCATACGAACGCTAATCTAGTTCATCAAACAAAGCTTTTATGAGAGAAATGACGCTTATTTATTCTCAATTTGCAATAACAATGTAAACACAGTACAGTTACAGTTTCATTCAAACAAGTTTCATGCAAAGTAGAATCGACATTAGAGAAACAAAATGACATTTATTTACTTGGAAAAGTCAATACGAGTAGAAGCAGATTATTTCAATGAAAGAGCCATGTGCTCTCAATCACAACGAATTGATAATTTCCCAGATGTTAACATTCCTAGATAATTTCCTATGTGTTAACATTCCGCTGTAGCAGTAGCATCTGTTGAGTTCCGATGATACGTTTGATGTTCCTGCACCAGTTTTCAGTACTAACTTTATTATCGACCGCTGGATTTTTCGTGCCAGAAGGAGAGGTTCCACTAATAGCATTTATTTTACTTAACTAAATATATGTAATCTCTGCTATGTAGTGAATCCTTAAAATAATTATAGCCAGAAAAACAGTTATACGTAATCCGTATAGATTCATGCATTCATATGTTTAATGATAAAATATATCTAACGAAATATAAATGCAGGGCAGATTTGCTTTAAGAATGTAACAGAAGGCAAATCTTTGCTCTGGTCGTAAACCTTAAAATGAGATCAAAGTTCCATCATGTCCATGTGTAAATTGATTACATGATACACAAATTCAATAAACTTTACGATGCCATTTGCCACCTATCATCCAAAAGTAACGCACATCTTGATTCATATCCATTTAGAAGCAAGGACAGTAAATTTTAAAGCTAATAGTCTGAAAAAACACCCATCTGTAAACAACAATCGCGTACTTAATGTTCAAGGACATAAAATCGACAATGCCTTGAATATTCAAGAGCATTCAATCAATCAAATGTGGAATATTGAAGATTATCCAGTCAATCACGTGTTGAATATTGAAGAACATCACGTATCAAGATTTGAATGGTCTGAGAAGGCTCTACCTTGGTCACAGGATGAGACCTTCTCTAATGGGCAGCACGGTGCCCCTGATGGGGCTCCTGCAGGTGGGGCAAGACAGGCGGACCACAGAACAGACCCTGCAGAGGTGTAGGTGGTTGCATGGGAGCACCATCACTGTTGCCCGCACACCACCCCCACAGCTTCGGCACTGGTGTCGTTGCTTCACCTCCTGTACTCGACGTCTTAACTCCATCACTGTGAAATGCCAGATGAATGAAAAATACAGAGGAAACTCTAGATACGAACAGCTCTGTATACGAGATATTCAAAATACGGGGAAAGTATGCACGAAAAATCCTGCTCTAAATACGATTGTTGGCTCGCGTAACGAGCCACGAGCCAGGCTGTGGGTATACGTGACGCGTGTTTCCCGATCCGCCTCGACCCGGATTCATCTCTTGTGAATCAGTGTTCCTTGTTCTCTCATAGCGTGAGAATCTGTGCGTTTGTGCGCTTGTGATTTCATCGTTTTTTTACAATTTTGCATTTAACGGGAAAATAATCACGTTAAGCCAGTCAGGACGCTCCATAAAGGTGAACTGCAGTTATATTATTTATCAGTGATATTGATTAAAGGTAAACTACACTATATATTATTCATCAGTGTTATTTGTTAGGAAATTTGGTTTTATGTCGATATTTTTGGGGTGTGGAACGGATTAACTGGATTTCCATTATTTTTAATAGGGAAGTTTGTTCTAAATACAAGAAATTCGCTATACGAGCTCAGTGCTAGAACGAATTAAACTCGTATCTCAAGGTTCCACTGTCAAACATTTCTCATCGACTATGTAACCAGAACTGCGAGAAGAATTATGGAGAAGCTTAAAGTTATGGAAGCATTTTCATCTGTTAAAAAGCGGGACTGTGTTTAACTTATCGTATTTTTCAATTACAGGCACGTCAACTAAACATTGTTTAGATATTGTAATTCCATTCTAAAGTTCTAAAGTGCGAGACCCATAAAGTGGGAAGTGCGTTATATGTTTTATAAGAGACCTTTACTCATTATATCAACAAACCTAAGATTTTTCATTAACGTTTTCTTTTACGCTATTCTTACGTTAGTATTTTTGCTAGACTTGTTCAGCATTCACTCAGACTTGCTATGACAATTCATCAACTACTGAAAGAAATCATTCCTGTAATTTGATTTTTACCTTAACTTTTAAGTATGATTGAGCTGATTCTATGACTAATGCGTATTCTTAAGTTTTGAATTCGAAAGTGTAATTACGATGAAGATATTCAGTGTAATTACTAGAGTGTTGACAGATTTTAAGTTTACAACCTAAGTAAAAAACAAAACATTCGAGAATCCCTGCAAACCTTAGAAATTTCTCATTTCAATCTTAAAATTAGAATTCTTGATGGTTAGTTGTGTAGCCGTGCATAATATAAATTGATCAAAATCTATTTGACGGCATGGGACTTGGGTATCGACCCTAGAATGGGCCGAACGGCTCGTTCCTATCGCCTCATTCTATTCTACACTGGTGATCATTGAAGGCAATACATATTCTGTGATAGCTGCATTATTACTTAAAATTCAAGAATTTATTTCGTTGCTGATCTTCGTATTGATTAATTTATGTACAAACAGCAGGAGCAGCCAATAAACAAGAGAATGTTTACCTCCCCTACCTGACGTCGCAAGTTCCTGGATCTCAATTTCTGTAATTTCTTTGCCATTGTAGCGCGTTGATCCAAAGGCGGTGAGTTGAGGTTGCTGATGTCTCTGTTGCTGGGATTTTTGCAATGCGTGCAGTTCCAACTGTAACTGGCGTATGCGGTCATTTGTAGCTGTCTGTTGGGAATGCATACCCACTTCTTTGGCCATGGTTCTCGTCAAGTAATCTTGTTGTGAGGCAATGTAATGTGATTGATGAGTATCACGTTGGTTCCATATTTCTGACGTTGATCGCGTAGACTGAGCCTGTATCGAAGGCGCTCCTTGCATTTGAACTGGGGCTCGAGATAATGGACTCGTCAATGAAGATGACTGTGACGGCTCTTGGGTTCCCATTGTTTGGAAATAAAATGAACGTGGCGATACAGAATCCATAACTTCTACTTCGCTTTGCTCTAGCTTTACAGTAGGCATCACTGCAGCTGATGCAGTATTTGATGAACTGAAGATTGCGGGCTGTGGCACTTGATGCATACTTCCGATACTGTTTGATGCATGAGATTGAGCAACAGCTGCGCGTAATTCAGGAGTAGGATACGAAGAGGGTTGAGTTGTTGGATTGGAGTCCCTCATTTGAGGATTGCTTAAAAACTGCCTGTTAAATGGTCTTTCAGATTCTTCAAGATTGAAGGTTTTAATTGGAGATAATTGCTGATGCTTTACTGACATCTGTCGCGGCTGAACACAATCATCCGTGATGGCTGTAGCCTCGTCATAGCAAACTTCATCAACATCCATCTGAAAAATTTTGATACTTATCAGACGGAACGGTTTTTTTAATTATTGTTATTAACTAAGCAAACGTATCAAATTGACACGAGGGCTTGATTAAATCTATTTGTTTTGATTCTTTTACACCTTGACTCTGTGAAGAAAATCTGGCTCTTGTTCACCAATTTCTCTGAAGGGCATGGAAATAAGAATACAGCGAAATATATTTACTACAAGAATATATAACCTAAGTTTTATGAAATTCCACTGTTTTATTTGTAATCATGTTCATCAGTTGGTATAAAAAAAAATCTGCAATAACTTGTCGTTAAGTACGCAATTATTTGAATGCTAAATTGAATTAGAAAGAAAAAATAATCACTCTCAGTAGGTAGCACAAAGCCAATAATTAGATTTTAACAATATAAAATAGATTAGCACTGTACAAAGAATTCAAGTCTTCTGTTAAGTTGATAGAAATTGACCCACAATCAGGAACGGTTCAGTTTCATTCCAATCTACATGACACTGTCGAAGTTTATTTCTAGTCTAACAGAGTTTTTCAAAAATTAAAGGCATGATGAAATTAATCAAAACACGTACTCATACCATTTTTCAGCCGCGTTTATACAGCATAATACTTCAAAAAATTTTGTTTCATAAACACCAGAGGTGAACAGAGGTTTTTAAATCTAATTAAAATTGCATAGCTGAAAAAGTTGAAAATGATGCAATATAATTTTGTACGTTTAAGCACATCCCCTTCAGCAAGTTTGGTCATCGACTATGATTTATCTGGGAGGACTGACTATGTATTCCTAATTATCCGTGAATATATGGTGGGAAATATTCTGAGTCGATTTGCCACACCTTTAACTCCACGGTTTATTCAAAAACAAACTCCGACTGCTTAAATTCTTTCAACTCTGACACACAGATCTGCTTCTATGCAATTCTGCAGCCCTTATTCTTACTAAACAAAACAAATCCTTAATTAAGGGACTTTCAAAACCCGCAGAAAGGCGTGTCCGATTATATGTATTTATATTCATTGACAAACCAGATTTCTCACGTGACAATGTTTGCCTCATCCAAATTAGGAAATACATATCTTAAATATAGTCCCTTCTTCAACCAGACACGGTCACAGTTCTGACTATGTACAACTCACCTGACATTTGCTTGCCCACTTGGAGACTAGCTCGAGAGACTCATTGACTGTCACAGGCAGAACGCCTCTCTCCTCCACCATCTCTGTCACAGCCCCCTGCACGAAACGGGTCTCCAGTCCCAGTCGTAGCATTCTCTGTGTGAATCATAGGTCATTAGTTTGTACGTCATTAATTCATGTATTATTAGTCTATATGTGATAAGTCTATGTATTATTAGACTGTGTATTATAATTTTATGCATCATTAGTCTGTGTATCATTATTCTATAGGTCATTAATCTATATGCCATCAGCCTGTACATCTTTATTCTATACGTCTTTAGCCTATATGTTAGTCTATGTCATTTGTCATCAATCTATATGTCATTAGTTTGTAAGACGTTAGCATATGTTGTTTGTAAAGTATAAAAAGTAATCATCATGAGACCCCTGAAATTCTATTCATTAGAATAGTTCTGAAATACAGAATGTTATTCGGGTGTTTAGAGGAAAGTATATCCATCCACCTGTGAATATATTATTGTTAATTTAGTCATTCATATTTTCAATCAGAAGTTACATGATAAGTACATGACATATACGTTTTTCAACTATCAAGCTATTGTTTCAAAATTACTGATGAGAAACAAAATAAAATCGAGATACCGAGTTATAATTTCATTTTCAATATCATCTATTTATACTATGTACATCATTGTAGTTGAAGTTAATGAAATTAAGTCGCATTTATGCCTGTAACAAATTGTGAACTATATTCTACAAATTAGGGAACGCCAGTAACTACGGTTTCTTGAAAACGTGAAAAAGTGGAAAAAGAATCAAGCTAAAACGAATTTTCCACCATTTTATCCTCTCTTTATATACATATGTTTAATTTCTTTTTGAGACATTTAACATTAGCAGCGGTACATCCACACAGATCGCTTCACTCCTGGTACTCAATTTGAATTGTTCAGTAAAGTTGCTTCACGTGCACGAAAAAGTTCCTAATTTTTGCGTTTCCTTAGGTGGTACTAGATTTGTTTTGTTGATTTCTAAGATTCTTCTATTCGATCATAAAATTGTTACTGAAACTCCTCTTCTTCATTCCTCCATGCTGAGAAGTTTAGTGCCCTCACCTTAACGATGGGTGCAGTCATGAGGACGCTTATCTCCTGCCGGGAGAGTTTTGCACTCCTGGAGGCGACGGTCTGCTGCTGCGGCTGGGGTCGAGGCTGCCAGTTCTCCCTGTGAAGGGCCAGGTAGGTGCAGAAGCCGTAGGCCTGGCCGTGCTTCTCCCAGGGGTCATCAGAGGGGCTCCAGTTAAACAGTCCACCGCCGCAGTGGAAGCACACAACGAAATCCGCTACTCCTGAAATAGCATCGAGTGTTCTAGCATTAACCGCTTTCACGATTACATTATTATCATTATTATTACAAGATAGTTCCCGTGCAAATTCTACGGTTTAGATTTTTGGCTAATTTGAAATTATTATTATAAAGATTAGTATATTCCTGGTTTAACCACTGCAGCCACAGCTAAATTTCACGATTGCAATGAAAATTTGCTCGTACTTCGTAGAATTTTTTCATTGAAGTGTAGCGTTATGAGGAAAGCAAGTGCGACAAAAGGTCATCAAAACTACAGTAAAAAATGCGTTATAGACGAAAGAATTCAACTAATAGGTTAATAAGAAAGAAAAAATAAAAAATTATTTAATAGTTTATAACATATAATTGATGAGCATTTCATATGTATAATCAATAAGAACTAGTTAGGCCAGTTTATGGGGTAGTAAACAATTTAACAATTATATAATAAAAAGACTAGAAGGTAGAGTTCAATTTGTGCACGATTCATCTGTTTTTAATAAATTTTCTATTATTTTCTGAACTTCAGGACAAGCAGTGCTAAATTTTAGATCAATTAGGAAATAACTTTCGTAGATACTGAGTCAAATAAAAGGGTGTGTGTAGATTATTCCATCAAATCCTCTTACACTGTTTTTAAGAGAGCATTTTGGTTTACATGCTTTATAAAACGAGGTTAGATATTTTGGAAGGCCGAGGTAGTACGGAATATAAAATGGCGGACCGAGTTGGCTCTAACAAACATCTTAAGACAATGAATTTGATTCATAAGGATTTGTTCGACTGTTTACTTGCATGCAAATAAAGTGAAACAACTAAGCGAACTTTTTCTTTTTAATTTTAATGTAGGCGTTTAAACTCAGAAGACTATTTTCACAATAATGGGAACTCCAGCTCTCCAGTTATGATAAAATGAACTTAAACCTCAATTGAAAGCAGCCGTGGTGGTCGTAACTTTTGAGTACAGTACATCTATGAACTTCAGCAGCCGTGCTACAACTATGTTTGATCAAACACAAATTCATGTCGAATTAACACCTTTATGCATGACAACAGCTATAGTTGTCCTGTCCTGGGACCCTATACCCGTCCTATGTGTGCGCGAAGGTGTTAAACCCGGCTGTGACGAATTCGTCACAGTGAAAAGCAATGCTTATAGCGCCTGTAATTAAAAAAAAGAGTCTAGCAAAGGAGTGTGACGAGTACGGAACATGTTCTGTTTATGCTCAGTCAAGTATTGCATTACTATTCGCACCGGCTTATTAGTTTTAACACAAGCAGTGCAGAAGGAGTGAACTGCTAAAATTAATTCAGGCAGTAAAGGGTTAAGAAACTACGTATGGACATTACAATCTCGACTTGCCGCTAAGTCACACGATTCTAAATTAAAATAGGCATCGATTCGTCATCAAATTGCAAATAGTGAAGTTACCTTTTACGAGAGAAGTTGGCCAAACACCATCTCTCTCGAGTCACTATACATGCACAATAATTTATTAACAAAGGCTACGGTAACATCAATTCATAGCATAAATAAATGATTTACTTTCCTGTTACCACTTCACAATAATTAGGCATGCATGAAGATTTTAATTACTTGAAATAGGTATGAAACTTTATGTGATATATGTTAGAACCACTCTGTACATTTGCGTTATATCTACATATGTTATAACACTACCAAATTTGTCTCGCTTTAAAACCCCGTGGTTCTTCTGCTATCAACAGCTTCTCTCAGCAGCAACATAATACATGCAACAGTAACACATGCACTGCAGTCACTCTTCCCTTTACTTTATTATGGTAAATACTTTTTTTAAAAAGTTTCCAATCCACAGATTGTGAGCCTCACCTGAATAGAAGAATCCCGCGCTGACCATCGAAGTATGGTCATGAAATATTCCCTTGCGGACGCTGGAGAAAGAATCTTGTCTCGACTTTGGAGTGGAGTACTGAGGAAGCCTCATTCCACCTTCTGAATGTGCTCTGTCTGAATGCAAAAGTTGGTCTATTGTCATTTTCATTAACATACATGAAACAGGTGATAGTGGTCCAAGAGAGAATCTGGATATCATCGAATAAAGTTGACATATAGCGTAATTTACACAACAGCTGGGAGGTAGGTACTCCACGTGCTACCTATCTATTTTCAAATTATAAACGTCTTCGAGAACTAAATAAAAGATATTTATTTGAAGCTGAATATTTGTTATGACTACTAGCAATGCATTACTTCTTTATCATTTAGGAATAGTAGAGTTCTACTCAATGTCCTTTTAGGTAGCATGATATATACGGTGCGATCTGGTCTATTATTGCTGTGGGTACAAATCTTTCTAACCCTCCCCCCAAAAAATCAGCTTCGTATAAAAAAACCTGATGATGGAAATGTTTTTTTACCTGTATGAATTCTCCCAAAAACGGTTACCCTTCTGATTTAGTGAGAAATATCCTACGTTTACAGTACATGTTGAAAATAACGTATCAGTAGCAGTACCAACATGCATTTAGAATAAGTAAACACAAAACTCTGAAATCCAACGCTGAAAACGTAATATCTTTGCTTCTTGTTTTTTCCTTCAGGTATATGAAGGATAAAATTAAAACTTAGACGATAAGGAAGTAGCATGCAACGGTTCTAGATAACGTACGTCTCAGGAGAACTACCTATTTCTTGTGATGCTGATGAATCGGGATGCGTTCCTAGCCTCACCGCTTCTTATTCTTAACACATGCCACAACACCGAGCTGTTATGTGCATTGCTGTGTTCTGTATTATGATGCCTTTTATCGCAAAAATTATGCATTTTTCTGCAATGCAGAGCAATATAGAATTCTCTAAAAGTAAGTTTGAAGTTGTAATTGCGTACCATAATGAGGGGTCAATCAAAAAGACATCATGACGTGATAAACATACAAAAAAGGGATGGATTTCATATTAAGCAACTTATTTGTCTGTGAATTTTCGCCATGAATACTGCAATGTAACAATCTAATGATATTTTTGTTTTGAATTTAAAATACTTGATGAAAACGTTCTGCTATTGTTCCAAAAAAACGTTTCTTGACGTTCTACTAAGCATCATATTTCTCCAATTGTAATAATATTGACGTCGAAAAAGCCTAGCTATGCACTACAGATCGATCATTCTACAATTTTGAAACAATCGAATTGTTTTGCAGGTTGTGGATTACGGAGATGTCAAACTTACCTCCAGAAGAGTTCGATGTCAACTTTGGAAAAGGAGGCTTGTGATATTCTAGCTTGTAATTCAGGAATTCTTCCATGAGGTTACTCAGAGGAGACGAGTCCATAGGGATGTTGCCTGTATGACATCACGCAACGTAAAAAAAACAGTATCATTCATTGTAGAAATAAAAAGACAACGATCTTTTACGAGAAGGACCTCTAAGAACGGAACAACATCTCAAAAACACAGCTTACGGCTTAACATTATTAGAATCTAAACCATTCATCAAGTCAAAATAATACTCCTATATTTTGTCGAGTTCACTCGAGCTGCAGTCAAAGAAGTGGTGGAAGAAGTTTCAACCCACCGGTAGCGTCTGGCGACTTGACAAAAGGGCAGTTGGGGAAATGCCTTTCATGTTCCACCTGAGGTACATCTGAAGCCTCCCAGCACCCCACCACGCCTCGGCAGAAAAAGCATTGTGTGTAATCTGATTTGAAGAAGTAAACACAGTCCGTTATACCAGGTACGTGACATGTTTGAGGACATATGGTATTTTTATTGTTGTATCATATTATTTGACTCTATATTTTCAATATATTAAAATTATTAATGACAGACTCTATGCTAACACAAGAAATGAAGAACCACGCAGTTATCGTGGCTATAAAGGCTGGACAAAGCAATTCGGAAATTTTGTCCACGGAGACAGCGAATACAAGTTTTACGTGATGATAAAAATCATTTTATATCTGAATACGTAAAGGAAAATCATGCAATTAGATCTAGTAAGCTCGTTAACAGTTTTAAAAATCCAGCTGTGAATTATGTCTTACTGTTCACCATCACACAAGCCTCAAGCAGGAATGAATGGCAAAAAGTTTTCCTGATCACATAACCCTGAACATTTGGCATCCTAGCTCCACAGAAGTAATTTATTGCACTACTACGTATGGAACGTAGTAGTGAGTTAGGTTAATGAGCACCCTCATATCCTCAAGAAGGTCAAAGCAATGTTCAATATGAACCAGAAGTTTTTGAAGTACGTATTTAGGGGATTCAGACTTCGTGTAAAAGCCGTTGTCGGAGCTGAAGGAAAATTACAAAACAATTTGCTTATTCTTATCCGCATAACAGTTTGCAGTAAGAAAACATTACTATGTGTGTTATTTTCGTACATGTATATATATATATATATATATTATATATATCTTGAAATTCTCTAAGCACCCTTTATATTTCACATCTTATGGTTAATTCCCGCTGTCAAATACTGTTTAGTATCTTTTAGAATTTCATACTAAAATTACAAATCGTACCTTTAAGACTTTAAAAAGAGAAAAAAAGATATGTGCCTAAATTCTTGAATCATTCGAACAGCATTGAAAGCATCTGAGCCTCAATACATTTGAATTGTTCAAAAATCGGTAGTAGATCTTCCTGTGTTGACGATTTTTATGTCAAGTGTCAATTCCACAACTAGACCTAATTTTTTCTCTTTATGCTCTCCTCATCTACGCGAATTAGACGAGTCTTCGAGCGTGGGAATAATTCTCAATGCAGATAGGGCTATAAGGGAATAAACACTAAGAAATCTTCAATCACCACCACATACATATATCAATATTATGAAGTGAGATGGGGCTTACGACAAACAAAGAATCTGCAACTGACTTATGTCTTTATCTAGTCTCTCAAATCGGACTAGTCCAGAAGAAAACTTTTCTCAGCAATAAAATCATTGAACCTGACACATGGGGTCAAGTCTATAATATATCCCGCCTCTGCCTGGTAGTAAATACGTCAGTTAATCTTGCTATTCCAACTCGAGGTCTGTGAACCTAACAATTAATAATTATTAAATGAACTCTGCAACGACGACTATACAAAACTAGTTTTTGAACTTTGTATTATTATTTGAACCACTCACCTAAATAATGCAGGTAATAGAAGCCACATTTTGCAAGCTCCTCTGCCTTGATCGAAGTTTTAGACCATCCCCGGAAAGTTTTGAGACGCACTGCTTCTTGTTGCAAACACTTCAACGTATGAAATTTCTCCATTGAGAACCACTTCAATTGACACGAAGACAAACGTAAGAAACCAATACGTGCAGTAGTAATCTAAAAATGCTTTAGGAGTTGAAGAATTCCTGAAAGATAAACTTTTTAGTTGATTTTATGTAATAAAAGGCGTGAATAAATGAAGCCATTACTGACACTTGAGCACAGGAATGAACACTTTATCTTTCGGCATGCAAACAAAAACAATACAAAAACGTATATTTCCAATAAAGTTGGTACACAAGAAATGTAACAGCATTGGTTTGTAAAAATGCCTTATCATAAAATCCTTAAGTGGTAGGTATTCTATGCATAGTATCATAGATGATAGAACAGCAGTACCTACGGGCATACGTAAACATTCACATCACGCAATGAACGTTAAATATACATTCAAACGATTGTCCATTCCACAACTTAAAAAACTCCATCTTTAACGTGTGGTGTGCTACCGTACAAATCTGGAAACTGTACTTCCAAATCACTTCACTGTTTTCTTTTAGTGAATTTTCTGTAAAGAGGAGCATAGATGACGCTGTAGCTTTCTTTTAATTTAAGAACATTTTGGCTCGGGAAAGAACACCATGGCTTCACCGACCTCATCATTGTATAGTAGTTAGGAAACTTGTCTTCCCTAGAAATCCAATGTGTTTGTAATGTAAACTCTATAAGAAATCAAGTTTCTTTCGTACAAACATACGATTCCGTGCATTTTCATCAGCATTGGCTGGTAGAATAAAATATGAATTTAGTTAGGTTAAGTTGGTTTCTTATTTCGAGTCATTTTTCTTTTGATGTATCCCATGTGTCGTTCCATCGAACGACACATATGGGCTCGGGTATTCTGAAGATATTCTGATACTTTCATATTCTTTTCTACTTCATTTATTCTTCCGTCTTTTTTATTAGTCTTTGACTTGTCGAGTACAAGGTGCAGCAACATAACTTTGTTTTTTCATAACTTCTTGTATACATTGCATACATTCTGATTCATTGGTAAAGATTTATAATTTTCAGATAAATAGAACAGACATGTACACCCGTTGGTAAAAATTCATCCGTGATAAGTTTCGCTTGTGCAAAGTGCGTTGAAAAACATGTCCTTCTCTATGTTATAAGTATTTGTTATGGTAAGGAAAAAATATTCTTGCTGATGTGAGTAGATTTTTGATCGCATATATATCTCGATGCTCTTATGCTGTCTAGACGTGTCTTAATTTTCAGTAGTGAACTCTTGTGCTCTACGTCTTTTATGACACAATAAAAATGTGACACGTGATATGACAATTAGTCAATATATTGGAATAAGTTACCTCTGATACGATTGGACAATGATAGTATTCTTTGTTTGAAGAGAAAAAAACTATACCTACGACGTTGAGATAAGGTCACGACGCTTGATAAGCATGGAAATAGTCATACCATTCAAAGACACGTAACTGCATTACCAAAGCGTGACATACACATCTCGTAAAGTAGAGATAAGTGAGGCTTATCAACGTACGAACTCGAGTTCAGTTTACAGTATTTCGCTGATAAAGCTAACGTGTATCGAACGGGTTTTTGTTCAAAGGACGTTGAAGCTTGGTATTGGTGATGGTTAAATTTAAAGTTGTGTTCTACACAGTAAGAATCAGACAGTTGAGTCATGAAATCTACAAGTCTAGAAAAAATCATTCAATGCTGGTTGAGCAAAGTCAGTCGATTCTTACATAAAAACATAGCAAATTTTCTTTTTTATGTCATTATCATGATAGTAGTTGTTCATCACCTATTCAATCACAAGCTTTATTCCTCCTTAATAAGAAATTTAAAAAAGAATCGTAAATTTTCGCTGACCACAGTACACAGTCATAAAATCTTTCACATTTTCTAAAAACAATCCCTACGTTTCAAATCTGTCTTCATTTCTTTCTGTGAACGTTGTACGCTACGCACGTATCATTGATTTCGGGACTCGAGGAGATAACTAATCAATGCTTCTAAGTTTATAACATTAATGATACATGCACACTCATATCACTATCATGTGTACCTTTGTTTCGTTTTGCTTTTTGGATTTTATTTTTTGTGTCAAAAACCTAGCTTTTTCTAGTGCAGGTATTATTATAAATATTCAACTTCTTCTCTTTGTTTCAAGAAAAGTGGTAGCAAATGATTCTTTGAACGAGCTGCTACTAAGTTAAAGTAAGTTTGTTCTATGTGAAAACTGATATACTTTTCTTAATGAAGTTCCGCTGTAATATGCATCGTCGAAAAGAATTTGAATGTCATGGTTTTACAAGAGATCTTTCAAAAAATGTATAGTCATAAAAGTTTAATAAAATTAATATTACCCCATAATCAGAAGTTTGTTCTAATCATTCTCTTACGCCGCTGCCAGGAGGGTTTATAAGTAGGAACCGTTTCCCTTCAAAGAAAAAGAACAATTCTTCGAGCACCTCTATTTCCACGTAAAAGCCGGTACCTTAATCTACCTCTTGACATGATTTTCATCTCTGTTAAGGTTCTTAGCTTCTGAATTCTATCTTCACAGAACCACAAAAATTTACAATAGTTTTCAATCCTGAGACCGAAATTTTAAAAACCTACTTGAGCATTTCAACGTTGATGGAATAAATCACTGCTTGTTTCAGTTTACCTCGATGTTTAGGCTTTTACCGAAACAGCAAACATGGTTTTCATCGTTAAAAATCATATTATTGGACTATTTTTTTCCAATTTTGGCCATTTGGTTGAGCTACAGAAAAAAATGTGTTTTCTAATTTCATCATACTTCGACAGCAAATAAATAGATTTGAGGTAGAGATTTCATCTAATTATGGTTTTTATAATTGACATCCTTAGGTTAGCTCAACTTCTGATGTTAGTTTTAAAGTCGATTTTGAATAACGGCTATCTTCTACCAAGGAATTAATTTTGCCAATGTTGTTTGAAGTCTGTCGTCACTGGCCTACACCAACTTATAAGATTTTTCACAGTTATGCTTTCTAGTAATTCATTGACAATTCTTCGTACACTTATTTGACTTGGCTTGAATCTATAGATCATATTGAACTGCTTTTGTGTTCCCTCGATCGATTATGTTTTCATCATTTACTCCACAACTAGTAATCGGCAGGTGGGAAAATTCTCTTGATTTTTAATAAATCAATTCTATTTTCATTTGCTAATTACTGTCACCTTTACGAAGGAGTTTACATATTGAAGAGAAAAACTCTTAAAAGCGAAAAATATTCCGTATTTCATAGTAATCCTGCGCTTATCATATTCGCAATACATGGCTGAAAATACATATATGAGTATATCTTTTCCATTGAGAAGTCAATAGCTAGTCTAACATAAAAACTTCATTTGAGTTCCTTCGAAATGGCTTGTGTGAAATTAATTTTCCCTGCCTAATTCAGCAGTGAGGGGCAGGGAATATATACATGTATATATAACTAAATTACTAAATAAATATAATCACGAAAGCTTATATTATGTAGCGCGTATACAACAAATGCATACATACATCTGCGGAAACGAAACTGAGGTCTAGGTTTCAAAATTAATTACCCAAAAGCATAAATTTTGAAAACTGAATATCATTATCGTTGATGTCGATATATATATATATATCTTTCGTGGACAACCTGTATAGTATGAACTATAATTAGAGAAGCATGAACTGAGACACATGCTTATATGTAATAAAGATTTATCAAATATATATAGAAGTAAGGCACGTCTTTTACAAAACTACGGAGCATATCACATAAAAAATTAAGATAAAATGCTTTTAAATGTTAGAACAAATAAACTTTGCACCCTAAATGCAAGGAGAGTTGTATTAAATTTAAGATAGGCATATGCTTTTTGTTCCCCACCTATTGGGGTGGAAAGTATGTTGATAAATAGATTATCGTTCAAACTTTCATGTTGTAAATTTTTCCTTGTCTTCCATATCAAAATGATAGTCACTTGATAAACAGGTTTCCCACGGGTGGCAATCAAAGTTTTCTTTGAAATATATTCTTCAAATGTTTCTGAATAATAGTTATTACTGAAATACAGGGAGTTTATAAGACTTTTTGTTAAAAGCAGATGAATTCACGACAATCACAATATCATAAAAATACTAGTATTTCTACATAGGTATCTATAATAAATGATTTTTGCATACATTTATCAACCTATAAGTGGAAATGAATTTTTTGTTTGATTTCACGAGTTTTAAAGTAGAAACTAATGTCCTCCGTTTTTCCATTTCATTTTATTAATACGATATAGTGAGCTAATTTTTAAAACGCAGCCCATGTTTGGCTAGTTATTATGCTCAGAAATACCCTCGGTGTCAAGTATGTAACAGATGAAATTTTCCCCTACTCTCAAAAAATGCCGGTCATTTGAACAAAAACACAAAGTAGTTGAACTCGGATTTGAATTTTCCTTCACAGAAACAAAGAAGCACCATTTTTTCCAATCAAGTTGAGACACAAAATATGATACAACATTGGTTTTCCGAAAGACTCATAAAATCCTCAGCTTGAAGATGTTACAGGAGGCAATGTAATAGCAATGCCTACGGTCGAACTAAAAAGCTTTAATATTGAAATACGCAAATTTGAAAAAAATGTTTTCTAAGACAGGTTACATATAGGGCATGTCACAATTCAAGGTTGGAATAGTAAGGCTACACTCATATAAAGAAATCAATGGTAAATTAATTATGACTTCCTTATTAACAACCGGTGTTAACACGCGTGCATTACACCTGTGTGTTGAATTTCCTACATTCTGTTTTATTTTGCCTAAACTAATGAAATTTTCTGCGTCACCTAGTATGAATAGAAAGAAAGCAAAGAGTAAATGTCCATGAAGTTTGCATCTCAACCTCAACCACAACTCAAGATAGTCCAATACGATGAGAGCAAACTCACTGAAAATCAACTTGGCTGAAGGCAAGGTTTAAACTCTGTATGCAGTACTGTTGGACTTTATTATGTACTCCGTTGTTAGACGCTTTATCAAGCTTGTGGCAACTCTCCGCCGCTTATCAGATACTGCAGCAGCTAGTACTCACCGGTGCGACCTAGTAGAACTTTTTCCCAAGAATTTCTTGCGTTGTTGCCTCGCAAGCTGCTTGTTAATGGAGAAAGGTGTGTGATACGAAACACTCATGTACAGCATTTCCTTCCGTTTGATAAAATTTCACGAGTTCTGTTGAAGTAAATAAGTTGCAGCATGTTATGGAAAATAATCACATGTGAAAATGTTTGTTTCAGTACAACTTTATCGAACTTCATTTCCACACGGCGTGACAAAATAATAGACCATGAATTGTTTCCAGCTTTAGCAGTCTAGGAACAATTTGAGCTGAAAAACATTTTTTCCATTATGCTATCGTTTTAAAATTACTAGCGTCATCGGGCATTTCTCGTGTTAATTTTTAAACAACCAATCCGCACATTTTAAGCCCTACGTTAACATATACTAACGAATCTTTAATATCGTAATAGATCTGTACCAATTCTACAAAAGCCAACTGCAAACTTTGGAGCCTTGTACAAACATTATAATACTATCGCCCCACAGGAAATACTGTAGGAGTGATCATTTTATGTGTCTCACTTCTATTGTTTGGTTCCTCAGAAAAACTGCTATTGCTATCCAATGAACTGTTCCATTGCCTTTATGTAAAATAACATCCATTCGCCTTCCATGAAGAGCGATCTTCAACTTGTTTTAAAATGTTCTCGATTATACTTTATCATGTAAAACTAGGGTAGATGTTTGTATTCTTACAGTCTCGTAATACAATTAGCAGACATGTCACGTTATGCAGTAGACCATTGCATTTGTATATACACATATGCTTACTTTTCTATAATTTCCGAGTTATAGTACATATCTCCCTTTGAGTTGAATTTAGCTAAGCATGGATTTCCATGGAGCGTCAGGGAAGAAATCCAAAATAAAATTCAGAATTTAATTACGACTTAGTAAGCGAAATAAGGTAACTCGTTAGGCAACTGGTGTTAACAATTTTTAAAATTATTCAGCAACTGCAATATGAAATGAACTTTACACTATTTCTTTGGTATGCAAGTTGAATAAAACATACCACTGACAAATAGAAATTACGTCATTAAAAGTCTGACAACTTCGATAGTTTCACAAAATTTCTTGCTGCTTTCAATTAACTACATGTTTCATTCGTCTCATTGGAAGCAACAACTTATGGTACTGGTGCGAAGGAAAAGTTGCATGTTCCACACTTGTTAATATGGTTGAAGTAATCAGTTAATCCTTGTTTACTTTTTGCTAACAATATTTTCAATGACATTTGTATAAGTTTCTAAACAAGGCTTAGAAACGTAATTAACTCGTTAGGACTTCGCAACCCTGGGCTAATATTGCTAAGATATTTTGCTCCTTTAGGGTTTGTACCTTAGTATTTTTAACAAAATAAAAAGGTCAATAAAATATATTTATTTTATTTTAACTGATGCATAATGTATTGTTTTGGTTTCACATGAGAAAATCACTGGGTATTATGAACTGCTCGCTTACCTCTATATAAGTAAAAGATCAGTGTAACGGCTTCACCTCATTAATTGTTCGTTTAAAGCTCTGAACATCCAAAGTATGGTAGCTGCGCTCCCGGTGTCAGTGCAAACAGGGATCATCGCCGCTTATCCTATCATAGGAAAATGACGATCTGGAAAATTTATATTCTTATACAAAACCCGTGGCATGTCTAATGCCTTTAAGCCAATTAACAAAATAAACAGGTTGAAGTGGCGTTCCACTCCAGGTGCAGAGGAATCTCAAGTTTAGGTTCTTGATCAAGATTATAGTAACAAGATGGGTCAGCCAGCGAGATGGCTTCTTGTCTTTACCCTCAGCGTGGTGAGGTTCGATGGTGCCTAAATGAAACGAAAGAATGCTAGAGCAAGTTCTAAATGAAGCTGCATATTAGAGATACGTTCTAATAAGACAAGATAGTAACTGACAAGCTGATACTAGCAATAGCTCTCTCAGTTATTAATAGGATGAGCTTCATAAGCACACACTCTGCTAAGCGCATCCGCGCTGACATTGTCAGATCCTGTAATGTACAATACTTTGAAATTGTAGATTTGCAGACTTAACGCCCACCTCATTAGGCGGCTGTTATTCGGCTTCATAGTCTGCAAGTAAATGAAGGGCTGGAGATCCGCCTCGAGGATAAATTCCTTTTCGTAAAGATATGTATTAAATTTAGAGAAAGACAACACCAAAGCATGACATTCCTTTTTGATAGCTGCGTAGTTAGGCTCGCAGTCGGGCAGTTTACGACTGTCATACGCGACAGGCAAAGGTGTTTCCTCGTGGTACTGGAGCAGCACAGCCCCCAATTCGAAGTCCGTACACACAACGTAAGTTTTACTTTAACACGTTTGTTGCAATGCGACCCACAGGTGGGTCACTTAGGTTAGGTTCTGTAATTTTTTCCAAGTTTTTTAATGATTATGTGTACAAAGTAAAGATTTGCACCGGCTAGGCAATTGCAACAAACGTGTTAATCGGGAAGTTGAAGGATTGGATCTATCAGTTTTTCTTTCACACCAGGACTGTGGGTGAACATTAAGGCGAACAAGAAGGTTCAATTATAGCTATTTCTAAAATTTGGTCTATTTCTTTCTGAATGTCTACGTACGAAAACGTACGAGGGATATATGGATCGTACTACGTCTATGGCTATTCCAGATAAATTTCCAGAGACAAGTGGTAGTCTGAAGAGGCCCAGGCTTTAGCTTACGAGCAGAAACTTTCTGACATGCATTGCACAACTGGCAGTACTACAGGATATGCTCTCCAGCAAAAGGTTAGTAAAATTTATCGAAGGCTTTGGTATCCGTTTTCCTAAAAAGCGTTTTCCTGCTTTTCACAGTCCCGCTAACAAACTCACCAGAACGCTCAATCCTGTCCGAAACAAATTTATAATTATGCTTATTGATTTTAACAAGTGTAACTGAAATCTGAGGACAATTTTGTTTAATGTGATCAGTTAGTCACAAGAAAAACATCTAGGATATTCATATGAGGGTGATTCTCCTGTCAAAGTGAGTTTCGTTCCTTCGTGAGCAAACTAGCTCAAGGAAGAGTCTCAACTTTCAAGTCTAATTCGGTCCGAGTTTCACGAGCATCAGAGTGCACATCTGCCAGCTCTGTCATCTTGTTAATTTTGATGATGGTTTGTTGCCTGGCTTGGTGGTTGCCAG
>VCRD01000303.1:175607-193213 GCA_006783055.1 Trinorchestia longiramus
GTAAAGGCTGTAAAGGTTGTAAAGGCTGTAAAGGCTGAGAACTGAAGAATATGAAGAAGCTGTGAATTGAAAGTGGTGAAGAACAAGAAGGCTGAGAGCAGGACCGCCAGGTGTGGTGTTATATCTTAAGAGCTAAGTTCACGTTCACGCCGGTTTGGGCTCTGCAAGTGCTTCTCCAGGGGTGAACTTTTTTTAAAAAGACCCATAGCGACAGTTCTTTCGTACTAAGAATGGTTTTACAAATTACAGCGAATTTTTAATATTTAAAAATTTACAAGAATCTCACTTAAAGTTACAAAAACCTAATTACAAAAATACAGGAAATTTATTGTAAAAAGTACGATTTAATTTGTACACGATTGATTAAAACGCATAACTTGAAAATGGAGCATGAGCAGCGATGTGATACTACAATCTCTTCAAACTCTTACAATCATTCTGTCGTAGAAACTTAGGAAACTGGTAATATGAGGATTATATATATTATATTTTGTCAAAAATATGAACATGCCTTCCCTTTTAACTTCAACAAAACAGCGCATTCTTACATTCAATGAATAGTTTTCTGATGTAAAATCGTTCTACCTACCACAAAAGGAAAAATGTAGCATGATCTTTGAGTATTTTCATTTGAAATGTTAGGAAAAACTGCTATTTCATTAGATGCATGCAATAAAATATGCATTTGGTATCAAAATAGGTAAAATTAAATCACTAATAAGGTCTCATATCTTAATTCGACACAAATTGCTCATTCATCACTATTTAATAATAGAACTCACAACGGCGTTTCCAATGAGATTTTATTTCGCTATATTGTAACCAACAATTTGACTGAAGTTCAAATCAATGAAAAAATAAAAAGAAAAAACTCAAATCAAGAGAAGTTAAGCATTTTGCTATCTATATAAAATTTTCAGATATGAAAATATATATTTTACAAATTTAGAGTGTTCGTGCTTTACAGGTTCCCAAGCCCCAATTCTCGTAAGAACCATTGGCTCATCTTTAAGGTCACGTCCATCGTGGATGCTGGTTATTACTCGGAGTTGTTAGTTACTCGCGGTAGCAAAATGGTGCTGAAGAAAGTAAGTGATACCATATAAAATTTACTTATTTATGTATTAAGTTACTTTTGAAGTATTTTTTTCACATTTTTTCCGCTTGTGTTGTGCTGAGCGAAATTAAGTGACAAGCTCCAACTTCAACTGCTAATATTTCTTTTTATATCACTTATTTTACTCATTGCATATTTATCTTAGAAATTTTGTTCATTATTCATTTATATACTTTTATTTTACTTAGTTATGAAAAAGTTTTCTTGCAAACTTGCAAGTTTATAGTATTGTTCCATTAATATCAGGTAAAATTTAGTGTAAAACAGGCATTTTGACTCGTAAAGCTTATCATGCCTGTATTTACAGTTAGATACGAGTAATTATCCTTGTGCGCTTGTATTTTTGTGCTGCTAGGGCGAAGTTACTAATCAGTCATACATCTATTAATTCTTTAGTTCATTTTAATGAAATATTCAGTCTGTGATGTCTCGAGTTAGTTTGGGAATCACAGAAACACTAGAGATTTACTTTTTGCTTGGAGCTCTAAAGCAAGAGCTACTAATACTAGTTTGTTTAGGGTCTTCGTAAGATTTATTTTATCTATTTTTATTCGTTTTCTAAACTGTTTAGTGTATAGTTTTGTGGTAATCATTTGTGGCTGTCTTTTATTAGTGAGGCATTTATTCATGTAAACTCGATCAGAATAAAAGCCAGCTGTCTTTCAACTATCCATGATGATAGATCTTAATGAAATGCTACACTGAAACTTTTATTGTCTCAAATTCCTGCATCTACATGTAATATTATATAAATGTTAATGGCAGTGTGACCTGCTGGACGGCTTCAATGTATTCATTTGAACCACTATTATTATTTTGTTTTCATCTTGTGAGCAAGAAAGTGTTTCTTTAATTGTTTATTAGTAAGCAGTAGTGAATTATGAGAAGGGCAAAATGTGTTGCAGATGTTGAGCTCATGTAGGCTTTCTGTCCTATCAAAATTAAAAATTTTGGGCAAATCTCAAAGGGCATTAGAACACACCTTTAAATATGATGAAAGAATTTATGAACCTTTCATGTGCTTGAAAGGAAGGCAATCCTAAAACTGCCAAGTTTGTTTCGAGTAATTATTTTAATAAGTAGAGTTTGAAACTTGTTTAGTTATTTCATTCTTGACAAAGCCCTGGCCCATCTTTGTTGAACCTAAGCAGCTTTATTTTGGTACACTGTAGTGCCACAGAGTTTCAGTGAATAATTGTCCATATTTCTGTATTGATGAGATGTTTTAAAACCAATTCACTGTTGTAAATTATCACGTGCAACTTTAAAAAAATATAGAAGTAAAATAAAGTCTATGGTTGAAATTGAGTTAGAAGTTTATTTAGGTACTATAAATTTGCCCTGTTCAGTTAAAGTTATGAGTGGATAACATCTATTTAAAACTAGTGCTCAGATTTCCCATGCAGAGCTTTTAAGAAGACCAGGTAAACCGTTTTATTTAGGCACCATTCATGTCATCATAACAGTGAAGGGAAGATGAAACTATTTGAATAAATTTGGCTTATAACTCTTTTAGCATTTTGTGATGCACCTTTTTCTAGTTGCTATGATGTATTAAATATATTGTAATATTTGTGTGCGATTTTGATTGCATTCGTAGTTTGTTGTTGATTATATATCTGCAGTCTAAGATGTTCATCTCTCTGATCTTGTTTCTCTTTTGCTCTACGCAAAAAAATTGTATTAGGGTGGTCTTTGCTTTTTTCTTGAATTTATAGGATCTTGATTTTCTAATCTCCGAGTGAGGTAAAAAATTTGTAAATTATTAGAGCAATAAGACAATTATTTCCATCAGGTTGGAAAGAAAGTAATTTTTGTTTGATTACTCTGCTGCTTCTTAAGAGTAATAAAATTAATTATTTCTAACTAAATTGATGTTCTAATGTCTAAATGAGTCTATCAGGAACAATAATTAATATTTAATCAATTTTGACTGGCTTAACACTCAGGAAATGGATATTAATGAGGAGCATCTGGAACATTGTATACCGAGTACAAAAAGACACTTAAGCTGTACAAGCTGCAAAAATCATTTTAACTGTTTATGGGAGGATTGTGTTGAGCGATTGAAAATGCCAACAGTGGGTTAGAAAATTTTCATCTGGAAATTCTAACCAAGAATAGCCCATGTTCTGGAAGACCAAAATCAATTGATCAAGAAGCCATTAGAGATGCTGTTGAAGTCAATCCTAAGTTAACCAACAGAATTGGCTCAAAAATTTGATAAAACTCTTACCACCATAATTTCATTCCTTCATGCACTAGGAAAGATTTCAAGACTTGAACAATGTATTCCTCATGATTTGAATGATGCCCAGCGAAACCAATGATTAACTATCTGTTCATATTTGCTTTCATCTCGACCTCACCCACCTTATTCACCTGATATTGCTCTTTTTGATAACATCTTCTCAGGTCTGCATCACTTAAGCAATCAAATTTATAAAAATGAACAACTAAAAAAATGACATTTGTTTATCTCATCGAATTCCATCAACTTTTTTGAAGAAAGCATCAAAACGCTTGTTGATCATTGATGAGAAGTCATATAAAATGAGGAACGGTATTGTAAAGACTAGAAATAGAATTTTAAAATTTATTAAAATAAAAATGTCAGGAAAAACATTACTTTCTTTCCAACCTGATATATCTACAGAAGCCTTCTGCCTAAAAGATGTGTGAATTGGTCAACAATGTTCAAATAATTTAACTTTTATAATTCAGGTTTTTATGCTCTTATTTTTTAAATCCCAGGTCCCTTTGAATTGAAGTGAAACCGAATTACCAACCTAGAATAAATAAATATCTGAATTTGTTAGTCTGATCAATTTAACCTGTTAAGCATTATTTACATATGTTTGTAAGAGTTGCATTCTAACGGCAACTTATGCACCCTATGATGTAGATGCGCGACGGTACCACAGCAGTGGTACCGTCATGCATGTTTATTAGTTCAATCAGCATTGTGATTACTGTCAAATTACAATCGTGGTATGATAGTATTATTATTGTCGAGTGAGCTGTGACCGTTAACAGGTTAAGAGAAGCTTTTTTACTTCAAAATGAATGTTGGAAAATCCCAGGCTACTTTTAAATTAATGAAAATGACTACATTAAAATGTTTTAATAGGCAAGATAGTGAACAAATGTGGTTTGTTAATAATAGCAGTGTTTGAGTGAACCAGTTCTAAACATGGATCATTAAAATAGTTAATTTGCTGTTGTATTTTCATAACGATATACATTTCTTTACTCTATTGAATGATTTTCTTACAGCCTGCCAAGGGAAAGAAAGTCCCTAAGGGGAAGAAAGTTGCCCCCACCCCTGCAGCTCTACTGGATGCTGCTGGGAGCTCTTCATCCAAGAAGGAACACAAGGAGGCTGAGAAGCAGGGAAACCCTCTCTTTGAGAAGCGTCCCCGCAACACCAGCAAACGTGAGTCTTCCCTGTGCTTTGTTTCATCTAGATCTAGATTCAATTATTATTATAGTCTTGGTTATAGTAGTGCGAGCTGCAGCAGTGAGTTGTTATTGTCATTCATAAACTTATGGCTTAAATTGATTTTTTGTGTTGAAATGTATTGAGCATATTATAACTCTTCACTAATTTAACTTAATTTTGTTCAGTTGCTATCTGCTATGTTCCTTGTAATGAAATAAGTAGTTGTGTAATTTACAGTACAAGACTGGTAATGTTAAGGTAATAACGGTGCTGTTTTGCAGCCAAGCGTGACTGGGCAAAGCGTGATCTGACTCGCTTCACCAAGTGGCCGCGCTACATCACCTTGCAGAGACAGAAGGCCCTGCTGCTACAGAGGCTCAAGGTCCCACCTCCAGTGCATCAGTTCAACAGGAACCAGGCTCTCAAAAGTGACCAAGGTGAGATCTTATTTTTTTGTTGCTCCACAAAATTTAAACGCTAGTTTTTGCTTGAGTTACTCGGATCAAGAAAGTGTCTTAAAATTGTCTATCTCGAGTGGCCTATTCTCTACAGTGATGGGTTAGTGTCCAAACATGTATCAATATCACAAGTTGGTCTTATGTGGTACTATTTCAATATTAAAGATTACTCCATGTCGTTTTGTTTGGATTCTACGCTATTTGTTCATGCAACAATTTCCAATTATAGTAGAAGTTTTTTTAACCGGCACCCGTGGGACTTTGCAGTTGCCGGTTAATATCACCCAAGTAACCACACCATTCATAGACACGCTAGACATGAAAGGAAAACAATATCAATTGCTTAAAGTAGTTAAAGAAGAAAAAACAATGAATTAATGTATAAAGCTTGGCCAGCGAGTGCCGGTTTAAAAAAAATTCTACTGTACATTTGTTTTCTGGCTGTGATGGCAGTAAACTTTTTCAAAGCCATTTGGATTGCTATCTCATGAAAAGGTAGTTTGATTTGAAGCAGAATAAATTTTCAAAAATGAAATAGCTCTAGTTAAGTTTACCGCTTGACAATAATGTTACAATAGAGGTTTAGGACAAGTGTTAAGCGCTACCTTATGGTCTCAGGTCTGCTGAGCGTCTCAAGGATGTGAGCCAGCTGCTTGTTCACCAGCAGTGTACTCAAATCACAAGTGCTCTCAACTTGAGTTTCCTTTTTGATAATGACTTGCCTTCCATTCAGTAACTTTGCTATTTGAGTACTTCATTTAACTCCTGGCAAATGCTGTGCGCAGTCTCGTACTGGTTGAGAGCATTTCTGGTGAAGATGCACGTACTGCAGAGTTTCTTTTTGGGCTTGTAGGCTTCTAGAACGTCCCCTTTTTGAACCAAGCAGTGAGGATGCAGTGTCGTATTTATATCAATATTCACATACCTGCAGCCACTGTGTGGTCAAAATTGAGGAACATGTTCTATTATGAAGCGGTTCCAAGCCCTAGTCCCTGTGTAATGCAGCTACCTTTGGTGGGGCTGTGCCATCAAATGACGCAATAGAGGCGTACCTGTTGTGGGGGTCTTAATTATTTGCTGTCAGGCACAGTAGAGGCGTGTCTCTTATGAGATGCCCTCCTGCATTAAGGGCTGGCTGCTATTCTCCGTTGTTGGTGGGCGTAGACGTACGACGCACTCGCTGTTCGAGGTAATTCAATTTAACCTTGTACGGCGCACAATCGTTCTTGTAGTACCTAAAGTCTAGTCTCGTGCTTGAAGTTTGCGTTGAAAAGTGGGGTGAAATTACGCGAGGGACGAGTGACTGCTAACAAAAGGTGTCGAAAAGTGGTCGCGCCGGAGTCGTCTAATTAAATTTTTTTCCTGACATTCAATTTCATTAGGAATTGATCGTATTTAGTTTGTTTTTACAATTGTGTGATTGAGGGTATTTGAAAGGCTTTGATATTTTACAGTAGTGTTAAGCGCGGGAGTTTTTCAGTTACTCGAATACTTTTCCACTATTTCCATTTTAATTTGCCCAGTCTTCGTGGTATAAAACCCGAAATTTTTGTGTATTGCGACAGTCCTGGTTTTAGTAATGAAAAATGCTTATTAGTCCAGAACTGGTGTACGGTAGCAAGTGACCTTTTCTGCTATTTTAAATTCTTGGTCATTGTTGCGTACTAAGCACACATAGAATGTCCAAAGTATTTTCATATTACATACTAAAAATTATTAGGATCGATAAAGATTTGTTTCACAGCATAAAATTCTTGAATGCGAGCAGCTCGCGAGGTACTGGCTCTGCTGAACAAATACAAGCCAGAGTCCAAACTCGCTCACAAGCTGCGTCTCAAGAAGCAGGCCGAGGACCAGGCTGCTGGTAAGGACACCATCCTTACAAAGAAGCCTCTAGTTGTCCAGCAGGGTGTCAACAAGGTCACAACCCTCGTTGAACAGAAGAAGGCTAAACTCGTCGTCATCGCTCACGACGTCGATCCCATTGAGGTATTTTCCTTGTCAATTGTCTTGAACCTTATGGACTTTTAACCTAAATCTGAGTGTGAAGTTTAGCGCGTGGCTTGATGAACTCTCGTTTTATGATTTCAATATAAATGTTTCATGTTAAAGTAAACTGACTGGTAATTAGTTGGGTTCTGCGTTTTTATTAGGAAAGAGTATTTTAGTTGACTAAATTTATTTTAGAAATGAAATATATAAACTGCATTGAAACCGGTCCGTGTTTAAGACCAGCACCCCAGCTCCGTGTGCTGTATGTTCGTACATGGCGTTCAGTTGTGCTAAGATAAAATCTAGGCTGTACTAACGTGGTTTGTTGTTCATACGACAAGCCTGTTCGTTGTGCTACAAAACTCTTATTCAGGTATGTTCTCCAGCTAAAATTCACGGTTTACTGTTATTCTTTTTGACCCTTGCGTATGAAAGAGGTAGTTAGAAAATAAAACATAACTCAAATGTGAAAAAATATACATGTGTAAGGAATCCTCGTCTGGTTTCTATTTGGTGCCTCTAGACTTTGGTTGATCTAATATTGGTCATATGTTTCACTAGCATCCCAGCTCCGTGTGTCGTATTTTCACACATGGCGTTCAGTTGTGCTAAGATAAAATCTAGGCTGTACTAATGTGGCTTGTTGTTCATGTGGCAAGCCTGTTCGTTGTGCTACAAAACTCTTATTCAGGTATGCTCCTCGGCTAAAATTAGTTTTACTGTTATCCTTTTCGACCCTTGCATATGAAAGAGGTAGTTGGAAAATAAAGTACAACAAATGTGAAAACATTTACATGTGTAAGGAATCCTCATCTGGTTTCTATTTGGTGCCTGTTTACCTAGTTTCGTTTTCATCAAATCACGAGCTGTTGATTTTATGTCATACGTCTTACTAGCATCCCAGCTCCGTGTGTCGTATTTTCACACATGGCGTTCAGTTGTGCTTAGAGGAAACCTAGGCTGTACTAACGTGGCTTGTTGCTCATGCGACAAGCCTGTTCGTTGTGCCACAATGTTTTTTTGGCTTTAAGATCCTGGTTCTTGTACGTGTTAACATGGCTGTCGACTCATTAAATATCCCATTGTATTAGTTTACTCTAGTTTAAATGAGTTTTGCGTGCTTTACTATAATTTTCCTCGGTAAATATCAGTATGCTATGCATACTTGAGTACTTCTATTTCTTCTGACGGAGACCGATGGACTAAGCTAGTTTCACCAGCACCCCAGCTCCGTGTGTCGTATTTTCACACATGGCGTTCAGTTGTGCTAAGAGAAATCCTTGGCTGTACTAACGTGGCTTGTTGCTACTGTGATAAGCCTGTTCGTTGTGCTACAGTTCTCATGCGTAGGTTCGAATGTTTGTATTGCTTTTACGTAGAATATTGACCACGAACTGGTATGGAAAGAATTCATATGAAAAATTTCTGTACAATTATTCCGGTGCCTTGTATCACCTAGCTGAGCTGGGTTCCGCTACATCACTTTTGATTGTGGTTTTTATGGCACCGAAGAGAAAAGAACGTTCTTCACGAGAGTGGCCCTCGAGGTTCTGACTCTTTTTGCGGGCGTTTACACTCCTTGATAGTCTTGTGAACTTGTAGAAATGTTTTATCAAATTCGGTGTTTTGTATCACCCGGTTAAGCTGGGATCTACTACATCTTTCTGGGAATGTGGCTTTTATGACACCAAATATGAAAAACGTTCTTCACGAGAGTGGCCCTTGAGGTTCTGACTCTTTTTGCGGGCGCTGACATATTAGTCCAGCTTAAGTTGATGTTGATTGATCTATTGATTTGAAACTCGGCCTTTTCAATCACTTTGCCAAACCCACTACTTAAAGTTTGATCGTAGTTCTGAAATAGCCGAATAGAAAAAAGGTTCTTCACAAGAGTGGCCCTGGAGGTTCTGACTCTTTTTGCGGGCGTTTACACTCTTTGATAATCTTGTGAGCTTGCAGAAATGTTTGATCGAATTCGGTGTCTTGTATCACCCGTTTAAGCTGGGATCTGCCACATCTTTTTGGGATTGTGGTTTTTAAGACACCGAATATGAAAAACATTCTTCACAAGAGTGGCCCTGGAGGTTCTGACTCTTTTTGCGGGCGGTAACACACGTCTCGTAGTACTTGATGACATCTCTAGTGTTTTGGATACCTCTGCTAATCAGATCTGCTGCTTCATTTAAGAAATATTTTTACGAAAATGGTCGTTGATATTATAATCATGATTTTTCATGGAATGATCATCGTAACTGTTCACTACCAGTATTCTAATCGAATCTTTTTTTTCAGATCGTGTTATTCTTGCCAGCTCTGTGCCGCAAGATGGGTGTGCCATATTGCATTCTGAAGAGCAAGGCCCGACTTGGCACTGTAGTGCGCAGGAAGACTTGCACTTCTGTTGCTCTCACAGAGGTAAACCGAACGTCATCTTGCATACACCGTTATACCCTTTCATGAATACTTGAATTTTTTCTCTGAAGTAGTGTTCACCTACAGTAGACGTGCTTTATTGCATAACACATATCCAGCCAATTAAATTTTTCTGATGATTGAAAATTTCTTCACCTGAATGTAATGAAGAACAAGACATCCTGATTAGTGTTATGTTTAGAATTAGACATTGTTGGTAAATGCAGATTAATAATCACATCTGTACTTCTTCAGGTTGAACCTGCTGACAAGAACAATTTGGCCTCGCTGATTGATGTCATCAAGTCCAACTACAACGACCGCTTCGATGACATCCGCAAGTCGTGGGGTGGTGGTGCTCTTTCTCGCAAGGCTCTTGCCAGAAAGACGAAGCTCGGGAAGTTGAAGGCCAAGGAAACCAAGAAAGCCGAGAAGGCTGCCATGCTCTAAATATACTGAGGTAATGGCTTCCAAGCTTTTTCAGTCCTTCGAATTATTCGCGAGTCGTGACAATAAGCAACTTCACAGAGCATGTATACGACTGAACTGTTCCCATAGAATTTTACGATCAGTATATTCCTGTCAAAACATTAAGCGATTATCCAAGCTGCACTTAATATATCATTGGAAAGAAAACTTAAGATACGTGGTTATTAAACTGCTCTAGAATTTACCTGCAGGGTGCGTTTTGAATCTTGAACGCGGGACAACTCGGTTAATAGCAGAGTTCAAATTCTAAATTTATTTGACAACATTGTTGGCCTGTCATTATGAAAGGGTGAGGATAACCTGGTTTGCATTTTGAGGGTAATAACTGCTATAAAACCTGAAAAGTATATTAATTGAAATACTAAATCTAGCATGAAGAAAAATGCGAACGAACGTTTACGTAATTCGTGGAGCATCAACACAACTTGTTTCAGCATAACAAGTCAGAAACTCGCATCGTAAAGCCTTCGATCGAAATCTTAAGCCATAGATCATCGTAATTGCGTAAAATTGTGGGCAAACTAAGAAGGGTCCATACCCTTAGTTCACTTACTAACGAGTTTAGCCATCTTTGTAATCCGAATAGGAAAACAATGAGATTCTAAGTGTTAACAGCCTAGATTTATAAAAATAATCTTAAAAATGTTCGAGGAATTATTAATATCACAATCTTACTTTAACAAAGACATTTGTGTCGCTTATACCACAGCGTGAACAATTTACGATTGTAAATTACGATTTACTTCCCTTTCGCTCTACACTGAAGATCTATAGCTCGCAAAAGTAAAAATAATTACAAACCAAGTTGTTCAAGAGCTTGGTTACACTGCGCACAAGGCTTAACACGTTGCCTCCGATTGCCTGATTGGTGTAAAACTTCTTTGTACGCAGTCACTAGAAGGATCTGAAAATATTACAGAACCTAACCTCAGTGGTACACATACGTACCACGTAGGTTGAGTTCTGTAATTTTTTCAGATCTTCTAGTGACTACACCAATCAGGCAATCGGAGTCAACGTGTTAATCGCAAGAGAAGAAAAGCAAACCATTAACGAACTAGCGACAAGCGCTGCTGATTCCGCTTCCAGACTAAGAATACTAAGAAGGATCATTTGCGGAGCTCACAGGAAATCAACTCCAACGAAAGGCGCCTCGGCAAGTAAGGTAACGAACAGTCTCGGGCTCAACCTCTTGCACTTTCCCACCCGATAAAAATGGTAACTTGTAAGTAACGACCGTGGGAGACAACAGGCATTGTTCTCCTCGTTAGTTTTAGACTGCCCACTTCGAACTGAACTTCCGAGTAAATGATATACGGACGCTGAAATTTGAATTCAGATACAAACTAAGAATACTCTCAATGTGAAATATAGCGAGGACAATGAATTTATAGAATTTATGTGTAGTTTACTTCCCCAGAAGTAAACTACACATAAATTCTACCAGATAAGTTCTCAAATGAGGAATCATTGTAGGAATCAAGCTCATATTCTCTAGAATGACACTAAAATACTACAATGGCCTAATAATAAGCTAGTATGAGATTGCTATTCGCGTCACTGAGTGGCTCAAGTGATCAAGAAAGCACCAGGGAGAGTCGACTAGTCAATGATAAAATTATATAAAACCAACTTGAAATACAAAATAACCACTGACCGCATACAATAGGTGTTCAGCTTACCTGCTGTTGTACACATTCGAGATACAAAAACAGCTACTATACTATAAACACTACACGAAATTTCTGTCTAAAGTAATCTAAAATGAAACGCTCTACTGTTCATAGTTCGTTGAAACCTCCTAGTGAAATTCTCTGATAACGAGACCACAAAATTCAAATTCTTTTGAAAGATAATAGTGTTACGCTCAAAAAAATTATTAAATCCCCAAGCATCTGAATTAAATATTTAACTAGTTTTTTGCGAGCTTGCAATGACAACTTCTGACGCTCCCATATTTAACTTTCTAAAGTTCTTGATCATAGACTAAAACGCTGCTTGTGAAATCACAATGGCAAAATCGACCTACTGCTTCAAGTGCACTAAGAAAAAGAGTGAAGTACTCTACTATCATGAAAGTAATGACTAGCTCGTTAGGACAGCAGATAAATCTCAGAAAGGAAGTAAGAAAACCTAAATGTTTTGAGGGACAAGTTTCAACATTCCGAGCTGAACAACATTAAAAATTAAGCGCATAACCTAGAACGTACAATTCTAGGTTAATCAAAACCGTCAACGGCATAGTTTTCGATAACTTACGAATACGAGATTAATTTTTCCGCCTGCAAGTTCCTGCGGGCGTGCACTGAGTGTTGTGTGGGCAGCAAGTAGCGTGGTCCGCACAGCAAACCGCCTGCAAAACATCACACATTTTACGTCAAATTCCCTTCAAACGCGAGGTTACGCACGAATTTTAGAAATTAAAGGAGTAGAACTCACGGTAGGAGTTAAAGTGTCATGTCCATGAGCACCTCGTTTTCTGATTAAATATGAAAGGTAGATTGTAAAAATCTCGCACTTGCGAAAATCTGAAGAGGAAAGTAAAAGGATTTAAACATTTGCCAAGCCGTCGTTTGCATCACAAACCAGCAAACGAACAAGCTTGACACAGAGTAAAATTCACACAAACTACCTTACAAATTTCTTCAGATTATTCAGCGAGCTGCGAAAGCACACCTTTGGTAAAGCAAAATTCCCAAAACCCAAAATATCAGGCATTTTTATGAGCTAAGGTATGTAGAATCAATTTTAAAAACTAACATTTCGATTGAATGCAGTTTTCAAATTCTACTCCAAGTTAATAGCTTCTCAGAAACAAGACTAACAGGAGATAGAATTCTCCATATTGCCAATTCAAACACATACCAAACACCTTAGAGAAAGAGGAAAAATTTAAATATATATTGGCGACAGTTTCGTGTAACAAACTTCTAAAAAGAGAAACCGAACGAGTGATTATCGCTAACCTCAGAATCAAAATCTAACCTCGCTAACCTATTTGATTAATTATGCTAACAAAACACAAAATCTGATCACAACCATGAAGAGGCTTACCAATCTCCAAGTCATTCTTACTTCATTTCGTATGAAGACAATGTTGGCCATAGAGCTATTAGAAGTGAAGCAAAACATCTCAAAATTACGAAAAATCTTTGGATGAGTGCAGTGTTTAGAAATAGACTTGCAAGTGGTACATCGGAAAGATTGGTTCAGTGATAAGCTTCATCCATTTTGCATCGCAAGAAAAGCAAGAGCGATATCGATGCAGAAGTGTCAAGTAGGTAATAATTTTATTTGAATATTCATTACCCAGTGTACGTCTCAGTATAAAATAACTACTTAAGAAATAATAGATATGAAAACGTGAGGATGCAGGAGTATAAAAATAAATTATTTGTAAATTATTACATGAATTATTATTCATGTAATATACTCAACCCCTAAATTTACGCATGTTCTTTCTAAAATGTTGTACCATGCACTGGCACTTGTTCACACGAACCCCGAAAAGTAAATTGTACGTATTTTGATTTGGTTTTGGTAAGTACCAATAGAAATACTAGGTGTAGCACAGGCACGTTCGATGGAATCCAAATCTAGTTACGACTAACTGATAAGTAAAAATTGGGATTGGATCATTTATGCTACACGGTGCATTTAAGGGTAAAATAAAATTAACAGTTGTATTCGTAATGAGAAAATATGAAGTTGGAACCATAGTAAGCGTCTCCCGGTGATAACTTGAATACAAAATACAAGTTAAAGCTCGACATTGACACCACAAAAGGCTGTCATGCTCCCCACTCTCCTACGTTGACGAATGTATATCATATTACTGAAAACGAATGTAAATAAATAAATGAAAATTTTCCTACAAATTTATAGCAACTAATACGATTAATGCATAGTACTAACGTTACTGTAGGGGCAGCATCCGTAAGACTTGTTATCAAAGGCGCAGCAAGTGTAGGTGTCGGGGCAGCTGGAGTGATCAGGACAAGGCACCAATACGAGGTGGGTGCCGTTGTTGAGGGCATTCAGCACAGCAGGGTAGTGGCGGCCTTCAAACTCCAGGTGCACAGAGCCTTGCATCACGGCGCTGGCATCGTCGGGAGTTTCAACAACGGTGTCATCTAAGTAGAGAGAGCCAGCAGATTTTAAGGAGAGCTATGATCAGACTGTGTTAAGTTGTGACTACTTTCAAATGGTTCAAGTTTTGATGTCACTGGTGCGGTGGTGCACATATTTCAGCTCATGTAGTTAATTCACACAAAAACTGAAATTCGTGAATGGTTTTGAAAGAGCTTGAAATAAAATTTAATGTATAAAGAAATCAGGTATTCATGAAGTGATTAAAGAAGAAATGATAAAAGGTGGAAAATATTTGATAATTAGTTGCTTTCGGTGCAATAGCAGGGTTAGGGTGAAGAAGTAGGTGGTACTGTGGGAGAAAAAGAGAAGTTCACATATTCAAATTAAGAGCTTTCGAGATAATTCTATTTCATCACTTTTGCCAAAATATTAGTCTCACTGGATCTAAAAAAAATTAAAATTCCTTCATGCGAATATATTTAAATTACTTTGAGAATTGGCCAGGAGTTCAAACAGAAGCTTAAATTATTTTCGACCAATTGAAACAGTGTACGGTAGTACATCTCACTAAATGGTCTTATATTTTAAAACTGGCAAGACTTCACGGAACACTGCCCATTACCGTGGTCCTTAATTATTGTTAGATTTCGCAACCTATGTTGCGCAAGTCGAAGGAATAACCGAGTGTACTGGTGAGCTTCGTCGAGTTCTTCAATGATATTAATCTGCAAACCACAGAACGGCACTTGCCCTGAATCAAACATGAGCTGCCCAGAAGTGGTCGTGTGAAAGTAGCTGAGACGCTGAATAGCATGACCCAAGAAGCTTTTAGAATGGGTCAAGAGCGTGTGGACGTATTACCTTTCTGCCATCAAAAGTTATCCTATATCTAAGGCATTTGTTTCCAGACGTAGAAATCTTTCAAAAGAAAAGGCGCCAAGATTAATCAGTGAGCGGTTTTGGCCGTAGCAAAAACAAGGATGAAAATCGTCAATCTAAATGCTTCTAAGTCCTGACACACTCGTATAATGAGCTGGATTGCGGTCATAGTGGTATTCCTGTATTCTTCCGAATGTCTGTTGGTGTTGCGTGATTGCAGCAGAGCTGAAAAAGTGACGTGCAATCCTATTTTCCTTTCAGTACGCCAGAAAAGTTAAGATTGGCTTTAGAATTATGGATCTCATCTGGTTGTCAGACCGAGGACGAATGAAATTCTTATCTTCTACCAAAAGCCAGTCACAAAAAGATATTCTATAAAATTATATATAGAGTAGTGAATAACTAGCCTTTGTTCAAGGGTTAAGTCTCCGAAAATTAGTGTAATGAATTGAATGAGCGTTTTTTGAGCATAAAATATTTTCGCACCATCTCACACACTCATCAAAAATAAATGAAAATATTATACATTACCTACGTCACAACTCAACATCCCATAATTAAAACATTGATAAATTGTGAGAAATAATAAATGCATTCAAAAAATTAATTTTTAAGAAATAATGTGCTAAAAATCCATCAAATGCACGCAATGTGCTGCAGCTTCTATTTGAAACTTAAAAAGCTAGGAGTGCTTTCATAAATATACATAAAACTAGAAAATAATTTCAAACAATCAATTTCTTACCATGAGTCACGACAACCATCGGAAGTTGGTTCTGATGGGAACGAATCAAGTTCTGGAAAATGGACAGAAGGCTGAGAGTGGACTCGGAAACGCACTCACCACGCTTGACATCACACCTGCTGCCTGTAAAAAATTACGTTCATTAAATTCTATCAACAGAACTGTGCTTGCCAACAGACATGCACGTGAAACTATTCATGTGCCCACCGAAAAAGATGAGGGTTCGCAGAACAAAATACGCTAAGAGAGATTTATGAAATTACAACTTTTCCGAATTTTTAAGGCAAAGTTTCAGAATTTCGTGAGATTTGGTGTGGAACTCAGACACTAATAACCGTCAATAAAAAATTACTTTACTGATACAAGTATTATTGGTAAATATATTCATATCGCATAATTTATACTTTCTAAAAGACATATAAAAGAAATGTGAGGGAATGCAGTTAAAAATAATAATTTTGCAGTACGGATGTCTCTTCTCAATGTAAAAACGATCAAGAAAAACTGCCAGATTGTGACTTTAAAAGTGATTTGAATCATTTTCGATGCATTAAACCAGTGTTTCTCAAAGGTTTTTCAATCACCGACCCCTTAGGACATTATTTAATTTTCCATCTCCCTCTAATGATTATATTACTGCATATTATACAGTAATATACGCCCTCGATTCAAGGCGTACCCTCCTACCACCACCTTGCAGTTCCTCAACGCCCCCAGGGGGGCGGTATGGACCACTTTGAGAAACACTGCATTAAACGGACCTCCAAGGCTTGACTAGGAATATAAGAAATTGAAACATTACGTTGGAGCAATTAAATTAGTTTCGCTACAACATGGGACACACATACAATCATGGCCTTGAACCTTATAACGACTAAATTATTTTTTGACTGAATGAAATGATACGAAAATAACCACTCACCTTCACTGATTTCTTATGAAATTTTCCCTAACTATTGAACTAAACATTTAAAATATAGGACTCAAGTAAATTACTTCTAATGTACTTCAGTCAGGACAGCGGTCCATATAAGGTCAAATATGCCACATTTGGGTGAAATAGATATACTGTACTGCTTTAGGCTCTCACTGTGGTTAAGCGGTTTAGATTAGCTTGCCAGATTCCTGGGATTAGGAATAGGCCGAAGGTGACCAGGTAGACCGACGGACTGCCTGACTTGAACTAACCATTTCCTCAAACTTCTCGAGTATCGCAACGTATTCCTACGAGCCTCTACCACTTCCAGTCACAAGGACGAGAAAAACTGGTGGAAGCATAACTACGAGTTTCAAGATAGCATTAAGAATTTAAAATCCAAGGTATATTTCATGCATACCTGATTGGAATAAAGTTTTTTCTTTCTTTTTTAAACCAAACATTAGCTTCCATAATAATAATAATAATGCATAAAATACGTTACATTCCCAAACAACAGTAGATGAGAGTGGTCAAACAATATCAGGTACAGTCATCTAGAGTTAATCTTAATATTTACCAAAAAAGCAAGACTAATATGCAACGAGATAATATCGATTTTAAATAATAATACCTCAGGAAATCTTTAAAAAATTATGAAAGAATTAACAGAATCCCACGGGAATTGGCTAACAATGATTGCAAAATTACTTCAAATTGACTTTCAAAATGAAAATAACTATGAAGAAGATGCAAATAATAATGGTCATGAAAATTCCATTCATACAAAACGCCAACCTTCAGGGCAGCAATGGATCTTATCGGAACAGCAAGTTGCGTTGGCATAGGGGCAGCAGCCCTCCCTTTCTGGCCTGTGGGTTGGGCAGCATGTGTTCTTGTCGAGACAGCTGCCAAAAGAACGCTCTATAAAGTAAAGCTGACATATTGTCGAGACAGCTGCCAAAAGAACGCTCTATAAAGTAAAGCTGACACATTGTCGAGACAGCTGCCAAAAGAACGCTCTATAAAGTAAAGCTGACATATTGTCGAGACAGCTGCCAAAA
>VCRD01000303.1:200120-224770 GCA_006783055.1 Trinorchestia longiramus
TCCGACCCAAGAATGGGCCAGAAGGTTCGTTCCTATAGCCTCATTCTATTCTATTCTATTCTATTCTACACGATACGGACTCGAGTCTATGTGGCTCAGGATCTCTCTAATTTCTTTGAAAGTGACATTACAGTGCACTTGTACTGCAAAAATGAGTGTATCAATTTACCAGCGAACTGAAACCAAGGCCGCTAGTGCTAATTTCTTCCTATCTATTCTAAAGAACGTGCCACGAAACATATAAATAAATAAATATATAACACAATAATAATATATTATTATAATAAATATATATAACACGACAGTTATTCTTAGTATTAGATTGGATTCATTTATACTAGCACAAACCCGTGTAGATTACACGGTGTCAATAATTAACTTACTTCCAAGCATAGAAGGGTTAAGTATGAAGGAAATGTATTTGATAGGCATTCTTTGATATGGAAAGATTCCTAAAATAATTACTGTAATTTGAAATCAAATTTTTATGCAATGTAATTTTTGAATTGTGTTCAGCCTTCGTTCTAGGTTTCGTGCTCTTATATTTGAACTATGCTCAATTATCTTTTCTTGGCTCATATTCGCTCTTCTTTCCTGGTAACGATTTCTTAAATCGTTCAAGTAAACATTTCTTTCCTCTTGAGTCATGCGAGCTTTTCTTTCAGCTGCTCTATTCCTAGCTTCCACCAATTCATGCTCTCTATCCGTGGCATCCATATTTTGTCTTCGTACCATAAAGTTCCTGTTCATATCTCTAATAGATTGCCTTTCTTCCGTTCTTAGTCTATCTCGAAATCTTCTTTGTCTCTCTCTGGCTAATTTTTTCCTCCGCTCCATTGTGAAGGGCGAACGCAGTGTGAGTAGCTTAATAAACAATGGGATGATAATATTTATTGGTACTTTTCACAATCCCGTTTACTGATTAGTTACTAATTATTCTTCTTGATCTCTCGCCACAAAGTCAAATGATTATTGGTCTTCTTGATCTCCAGCCACAAGGGTAAATACGACCCTTATGTATAGTATCTTCGTAGACACGATGCCGCCAGTCACGGCGCCTTCATAATAATGAGGAGCGTTACACACGAACTTGGTTTTAAGCGTATTTAATATATAGATTTTTCGAATCACTTTCAAAAAAATAGAGAGATCCAGAGCCTTACAGTATGTCCCACAAAAACCCGAACCGAGTATTTATTTTCCCGTATCAGTAATACCAACATAAGAATACCATAAGCATTTAATTTCAATTTTAAGGGATAATTTTGCTAGAAATTAAAAGCTTATGGTATTTTTATGATATTATTGATACGGAAAAATAAATACTCTGTTCGGGTTTTTGTGGGACATACTGTATATACTCGAGTCCGTCTCGTGGGTACCGAGTTCGGCGGGGTATTGCCCTATGATTCGGGTACATTGTACCCGAATATGACACGAATTGCAGAGTCAATTGCAGCAGTAGAAAACTAAGTGTCTTAGTTTTCACTAGGAATGTTGTCATTAAAGAAATACTCTATTAAAACGTTTGTCCTTTGTAAATATTTATAAAACTAAATATATTGCATTGCGTTCTTATATGTAATTTTATTTAATATCTTTCCAACAGTATTTGCCATCATTTTTGATGGCACGGGTATTATCACAAAATCTCTGCCGTCATTTTTGACGGCTGGGTACACTAGTATAATAATACATAGTTTGCTGCTTGCTTCCTTGTATGGTCCGTCTCTCTGTCACGTTCTTAAGGACTGAGATACGAAAAAATTCGTCTACTGAATAACAAGATAAGATATCATGAAATTTCACCCCTAAATTACGATGGCATATATAGTTTCTGGGATGTATACTCGAAAGTTGAAATACTGCATTAGAATTTTTGATCCTGTCGTACATAAGCTATTCCGCATATTTTTCAGCTGAATTTCTTCGTAGGAGTTGAAACTTCACGCGGAGTAGATGCCCCTGGTTGGGTCACTGTAGGTAGTCACGATACGGAACCATGTGATAGGTCATTAAAAATTTTTGTTCCATTGCAAGATGGGGGGAAACATTCGTTGATAGGTAGCATGCATACAGTCTTCTTCTACTTAATGACTGCATGTTTCTACTTCAAACTATGCTATTGGACCAGCACCTTCCCATCGATTGCCTCGTCCAACGGAACCACCGCGAGTCTAAAAAAACGCTTCGCTTTAAAAAGTAGTTTGGTAGTATTTGATTAAATAATATCCCTCTTTTGAGCGTGGTACATGAACTGCTGAATCTTTGATTAAGTTTTCGATCCTGTCGTGCATAAGCTATTTCGGATATTTTTCGCCAGGAAGTGCCAGGAGCTCCACTTGTCCTTCTGCCTTAGCAATTTGCTGGAAGAAGGTTTTCCTCATCAAGAAGTCATCAACTTCCAGTGGCAGCCAAAATAATAAACAGAATATAACTTTTCTCAATGGCAAGATGCTCCTGACCGGCCATAATATCATAGAACGGAGACGTGTCGTATTATCTACAGGTGTTTTTGAATCCAAATTGAATCTGAAAAATTCATTAGAACAATAGAAGAAACACCAGAAGGAAGGAAACGCAGACTAGCACGCGAGAGGAAAAGGCAAAGATCTCACCAAAATATCAATGATACGCCAATGTTCGAGCCATGGATGCTAAGCTCATGAGGAGAGCTTTCTCTCAAAAAACTTACAAAGAATGCGAAGCAAGGATGGACCGTGATCGTGAAAAAAAAACGTCTAAAGAGGCAAACTTCATCGAAAGAAAGCAATGAAGAGAGAAGAAAGATGGATAGTGCAAGAAAAGCTGAAGTACGCGCTGCAATATCACAAGAAGAATTAGAAGAAAGAAGAAGATTAGAAAGGGAAAGGTTTGCAGAAAGGACAGCTTACATGTCGCAAAAAGACTTCCACGAAAGGAGAAGAATTGAAACTGTTGTAATTGATGTTCATTGACGAGCACCACTGAAGTTTTATCACGGAATCCCTGCCATCATTTTTGACGGCTGGGTACACTAGTGTATTACATAACATGGGAAAAATGGTAAAGAACAATATGCTGCAGGATACGAAATTTCAGTTATACCCTGAACTTTTGAGAATAGTAATACAATCATTCAGTTACAACTTCATTATCGTTTGATAGTTTTCCTATGCCAATACGATAACTAGACATATTTCTGAGAAATAATTGCGAGAGCATCCATAAACTGTTTAAAACCAACAGAAATGTCTTAATATACAACTTAGAAATTATGTTCCTTTTTAATTGGAGTAGTTTTAAAATTAATATTCAGTGCTGATCAAAGGTTTTACTATGTTGAGCCTTGGTTTTTAAAGATTACAGAAAAAATTATTACAATACAGAAATTTCGTCTCTGTTATAGCTTACTTCCACTAATAGTATATAGCAGGAGCTTTTCCAGATCAAACCACTCACACTGACTGATCATTGGAGTGTCGTCACGACGGCGTTCAAACAAAAGGCACCTTCAAAGACATGCTGCACGCCCATACACTTGCTGTGGTTTTACGAGTGACAGAACAATAACAAACTACAGCCTCTGCATTCTTTTAGCACACCTAATTAGTCCACACAGTTTTCACTGTAACAGTAAACGAGAATGATCTTTTTTGAAGACTGATCGTGGACCCTCGAAAACTCGTGAGTGACTTCTTCTTACAATTAATCTGTCTACAAGATTTTACCAGGGATTCTTTCAACCGAGCGAAAGCATGGAATCGACGTCCACGTCCGCATAGCTAATGCATCTATAGCTATGGCCCAAATTTGCGGGTCACGCAGACATACTTGAAAGCAAGTATAATACTTCTTCGCTCGAGCTCGACATCGTGGGAAGCCCGGAATATTTGATCAAGTAAAACACCCAAGATCGCTACGGGTGCTGGCAAAATAAGATCCTTACGCAGTATTAAGATCTTAACTGCTAAGACTATATTCATGACGAAACAAGTTATCATGAATAAAAATGGAGAAAACTTATCTTGAAAGTTTTTCATTATGCGCATAGATACATCTAAAATTAAGACACGACCAGACGTAGTTAGAACTTTTTAAAGAAACAGTAGTCTTAAAATCGAAGAAGTGTGAGAACCTGATTGCTAGAAACACGAAGTCTGTATTTTTAATAGTAATATTCGACAACATATGGTTTCGCGCTGATTGCACAACCGCAAGTTATAAGGCCTTAGGCTTTCACTCAGTCCGCAACTCGATTGATTTTCAGCTCTACATATTTGTGGTACACTTCACAATTCTTAGATGATTTCTACAAAAGTCCCTCACGCAGGCACAGGAAAAATCTCAAAATAATTTACAGAATGCATCCAAATGAACTACAAATCGTCCTTAATGTTTGTTGGTTAATTTAAAGCAGTTAGGAACTACCATTGTTACAGCCATAATCAATGGAAAGAAATAAGATGTTACGACGAAAATACGGGGACCGTTTTTCTTATCCATTTCCAAACAGAAAGTTTCATATATCAGTTCACACAAACATGTTATTCAATTAAGAGGACATTAAGCTCTCTGTAACAGAGCTTAACTGTTGCTCTGTAACTGTAACGCTCGGCCACCGCCTCTCGCTCTGCAGCTTGCTTTCAATCAACACACAGCTTTAAGAACATTGTTGTTTATTGAACCTAATCAAACCTTAGGTCTCAGTCGGCTAACAAGCTTTAATTTGATGAATTAAATAGCAGGTCTTCAAATTCGTTCAAAGTCATTCTTGCTTAAGAATGGTGTAATATCCGTGAATATCATTGTCTATGTCTAGAATACGTATTGTCTGTGATATGTGTTATAGCGTTGGTGCTTAGTTGTAGTTACAACAATGCTCTGTTGATTGGAACAAATTTTATCATAACGATGTCTAGTGATCGTTGTTATTCAAGTTTATGAAAGTATGTTGTTTATGGGCGTAATATTATATTACACCATGTTTGTACATTTTAATATATTTAATAGGTAGAAGATAATTTTATGTATTACGAGTGCACAAAAATAAAGTGTGATGTAAACCTTCAAACCTCGTAAATAAAAAAAACATAACTACTGGATTAAAATAAATAAAAATTTGCTTTATTAGTTAGTGACAACGAGGCAGTAATTCTGCGGAAACGAGCTACAAATTATGAAACGTAATAAACATGCAGGCAGATTCAATAAATTCCAGATCATTCAATCAATCTATTGAAATTGTTAATTTAATGTTCCGCTGCTTCGTAATAAGCGCTTGATAGCACATCATCAACCAAAGAACATGAGATTTTCGATACTGGGAACTATGAGGCGCAACACAGTGTAGTGTCCTGCAACCGTTGCATCGTCTTGAACAGAGCTCTATAAAGTATGGGTCGCGCGACCATTCAAAGGGGGTCGCGAAATGTAGGATCATACTTTTCTAATTTATGTAATATTGTTATTTTAGGATAAAATATATCATTTTTTGTGATAAATTATTAACAGTAGACCTGATTTCTTTATAAACATTAAATTTTTCTCTTATATTTATATTTTATTCTTTATTTTGCCAAAGTTAAAGAGGCCGTACAAAAATAAAATCTTTTAAAGGAGGTCGCGGCGAATAAAAGTAAAAGTTTGAAAACCACTGGTCTTGGAAAAATCAGCCATTCGACTTATAAGCCTGCGAACTGAATAATTCAGTATCCTGGATGAAATTAGTCGGTTTTAAATATGTATCTCTGTCATGTCGTCTGGAAACTTTCGATATATTCCGTAAGGCTTAAACATAACCCGATTGCCTATATTTTAGTCAGACTTTCCTTTTATGATGTTGCTGTTCCGTTTTGTTTTGAAGTTGTTGCGTTGAGATGTTGCACCCAAATGATGTTTTGAAGTTTGTTGTAGTTTTGAAGCTCTCAACGTTAAATGATGGTTATGACTCTCTCAGGATTTGCTTCATTAACACATCCGCTTGCGCCATACACTTTTGAAACAAACGATGTACGAGTAACTAAATAATTTTTTGATTGTCGATATGATGCTTAATTCATTAACGCCACTGTGCGATTTTTAATTGAAGCTACTAATGTTCCTCGTGCTTTTCTGTTGATTCGTAATTTGGAATTTAACTACTCAAGTATTGAAAATTCAATATCTTTAAAATTAAATCTCGAAAGATAAACACAAAAGAACAGCTCTTTTAGAAGACATTTTATTCGCTGTTCTTAGTAGTTTTTCGTTACTGATGCTAGTGCACACTAAATTTCGAACTTATTCTAGAGTAGATAGATTATGTTCATTCTGCTATACAACAGAAAAACAGAAATAATTAATAGCTGCCAACGAATTTGAACAGAAGTTAGTATACAGCAGCACAATGTCGCCAAATTTATAAGAAAGTGACTTGCATGACTAATGTTTGAATTCCTAGGTTATCTACACTATTTATAAGACGGCTCACTTTAATTAGAGTTTAACTAAAGTCGTCTTCGTTGTCACGTGTCATGACTAATGCTAGTGCAATTAAATCAAAGAAGGCTGAACAATAATTTTACGGAAGGTGTATCTGTGTGGATATTGCACGAAAGTATAAATACAGCAAAAAATATCTTGTAAAAATAGCGTGAATTTTGGTTATACATGTTTGAACTGTTTTCGTGCTTAGCTATTAGTAATTTTAATTATATTCCAACCGAACATAACGCTTAATCTGGAACACTGAAAGATAATTTTTGCTAAGCCGAAAATCTTGTCCAAAACTTGGGTTTTTTAAAGGTTTTACATTCTTTTTTAGAAGACCATGCGACTGAGCAGAAGGGAACTACTTATGAATGGAACTTGACCGTAATTGAGAAACATGGTAAGTTCATGCAATTCTCTCACAATCATATAATTTGGGATATTTTCACAAGCAATCTAAGATCCAATGAAAATTATCTGCCTTTCCTTGAACATTGAAATAAAAAACAGACGCCACTAGGATTTGGATTGATATTTCGTTGGACTCCGAGTCCAAGATGTTACCTAGCGTACTTCCAAACAAGCTCCGCTGTACTTCTGCCAATTGAAAATCCAGGGCTTCAACGATGTTCGTTCTAAGCTTTGAGAAAGGAACGGAAGAGTTATGGAAGCAGGGAGCTGGAACAATTATCCTCTTTTGTTCAATATCATAGGTCAGGAAAGTGAAAAGTTTCTGTAAATAGGTTGAAATTATGCGTAAGATCATCAACATACGTTACCTCTGGTTTTCCGTTGGAAAATGAATATCCAGAAGGCTTAGAGCAGTTTAACTTTCATTTTTGAAAGACAAAAGCACCAAATTTACTAAGTACAAGTCATTCTTTTCATACATTTTTATACTAATTTAGGAATGCACCGAGTTTTTCATTCAACACCAGGAGTGCCGTACATACTGTATCTTTTAGATCTTATGGCTGCGTGAAAAGTCTTTTACAAAAGTAATTGACAGAAATTACACTGCAGTAGTTTGCGAAAAGAGGAATTCGATGGTTTATATTGTTAAAGCTTGTCTATCATGAGTGTTAAAAATCGAAGTGAGACTGTCAATACATCAATATCTAAGCTGCAGTGACATGACATTACCTAACACAGTGCAGACTTTTTCTAATACCAGAGAATGTAATACTTAGTTTCGGATACACATGTGGTAACCTGAGTATTGTCCTGTTGGTTACTCTTAAATTTTTTCATTGGATATCTTCATTACTGACAATGCGATTAAACAAATTCGCAGAAGAGTGCAATGAACATAACATGTCCTGACAAGTGAGAATTTCCAGACTTACAAATAGTTCACGGCCAACTTGTTGTGTTCTTCAATTAAGATTCTTACAGGAATTTTCATTCTGGAACTGCAATCCCACATCTCTCTGCTGAAAAATGTATATCATGCTGATTTTACGAAACCCAAACCTAACCACAACGCTGACGTAGAGGAGTTCATTGACAAATCCCTAAGGCCCCAGTTTCCAGACCGATATTGTGCTGGAACTCCTCCACTAGACGCTGATCTCGACAGAAGTGGAGCAGCTTCCGTGTAGATAACAGGCAACCGCAAGTGCTCTGAGGTTGGAACTGGAGTGTTTGTTTCGAGAATGAGGAAACATCTTGTGACAGCATCTCTTGAAAGTGCTTCATAGAAATCAACTTGCAAGAATAGGATCCTAAGTATGTGTAATTTCTGAGGGTGCCAATGTTTTTATTAGATTACGTAGGTCTCCTAGTGTGTAACTTATCTATGTTGCATTTGTTCACTATTTTATTTGTTGTTAAAGATAGTTTGAAGCAGATTTTAAAGAGAACTGGGTAACAAATTGGTATTTCGAAGATAGTTGAAAAATGTGGAATTTCATCAAAATAATGGAACAATTGTATGAAGCTTTGCAAGCCGATTTAATTTTTTATCAATATAGAAATTTAATACGTATAAAATTATAGTTCTATTCATTGGTGAGTCCCTACTTATATCTTATTATCGAAGACTCCATATCCACATATTTTATAACTTTACCGTATGTTTACGAGCGAAAGAAGAATGGCGAAAATCAGAACGCAAACCCGTCGAAATTGGCATAACTATCGCTAGAAAAAACTTCAAATATAATTGCTTATTGTTTTAAGACGCAGTAATAATTTTCTAAAAAGAAGAAACACGTGGTGCACGCCATAAAGAGTAGCAGCTTGGTAGACTCGGAGTACTTTTCTACGTTCAAAATGAAAGGTAAGTTTAAATTCAGTCTCACGTCGGAACGCTGCAGTAAAGATGTAGTAATTTATCGAATTAATAGTTAAAGAATTTTTCAGTGGTTCTTCATTAACACCAATACATTACCTAAACTATTTATGCATTTTGAAGCATGTTAATCAAGCATAAACTATACAGTATAAATCACTCAATCGATAGCCGCAAATGTGTATAGCGATTCTTAGGAATGATTCATTCAGAGTAAACATTGTCAACACAACAGATCAATAGTTCAATATTAAACAACAAAATGGACAACATTGCCTCAACTTTCCACACATTAAAGTTGATTCCATTGCTCGAGTTGATTTGATTAGTACAGATCAATAGTTCAATATTGAACAACAAAATGGACAGCATTGCCACAACTTTCCACACATCAAAATTGATTCCATTGCTCAAGTTGATTTGATTAGTAAGGTTAAGGCAAAGAAAATATATCTGCGCTGTATAGAGCGCCATCTGGCGGCGGGCAGTCACGCGGCGCAGAGGCAACCGCAAAGACTTTGTGTTAAATCGGCCACGCTCTCTCCGGTACACCTGACAGGTAGACCTGTTTAGGCCTACACAGGACCTAGATATGAATGGTTTGATCGGTAAGGTGATGGACTGCGCAGGTATACCTGATAACCAAATGCGTACTATGAGACATTTACGTAACTTGGCCGATTGACGTGGCTTCCGATATTTTAGGTATGCCAAGCTGTGTTGCTTGTATGCATTAAGGTTCACCTCGCAGTTTCACAAGGCATCAAATATTCGAATACAATTTGCCTAGCATCTGATGCCATGAATTAAAAAAATTAGTTGATGCCTACTGTGCATGCATACAGCTAATTCAACGGGACGATTAAGAAGAATGTTGAGTGTATTCATAGAAGTACAACTGTAAGTTGGGGTTATCGATCCAATATAATTTTCTTTAAGATGAATGAGAAAAGTGAAGAATTCGCATTCGCTCGCTCTCGGATTTTCTGCTAAAATTGTTAAGAACACAAGAGATGATTGCAAACCGTCGCAGTATTTATGCCTCAAAGGCAAGTGAAGATGAGCAGATCAGAAATTGCTTACAATAAGTCCTGTTTATGCAATATTGTTATTGTTTTCTACATTGCAACTTTTGCGAGTACAAGTAGTTTACTTATAAGCGTAAAATGTTCGTCGTTCAAAAATCTTACATTGAAGAGCTCTCTGCATCATTTTATTTCCTTTCAAAAGTAGTTAAACTCTCACCAAGAAAATAAATAAAACAAAAAATTTATCACGCGATGATATTCAGCCCATATGCGGAAGTGTCCTTACGTTTTGATGAAGAAACTCAATGAGTTGTGCAGAACATTACAACTTCTACCTCCAATTGAAATTTAATATACATTAAAATGGTGATAATTTTTGAACCCAACGAATGAGGCAGTTTTAAACTATTGGGTTAAAAGACTGGCCAAGATGCAGGAAGATCTTGAAATTTGAAGCGGCATTCAAACACAGAGTCATTAGAGTCAAAATTAATAACAGGAATGTAAGCGATGAAAATACATCGTTTAAGTCACTGAAATGCATGAGCGGTCGCAGAAGTAACCGCTAAAAGCTAAGCGGTTTCAAAATTGCATGAAAAAGAAAAAACGCAAAATATCAAGTGAGCAATTTACCTAAATTTACCTATACTCTGGAAAGCAAATCCAAAGAAATATTCACCATTGTGATTTTTTTAACTCTGCATGTTGATACTATTGCTCTACTCACAGTCATTCAGTTTTAGTTTAGTTGTTTTCGCGACCAAAATAAGAAAAACAACCGCACTGTGTGAAAGTCAAAAAGCTGTGTGCGAAATGCTTTTAAATGCTACGCTAACAGATGATATTACTTGTGCAGATCGGTCTCATTCACTCTAACTTTTATGTATACTTTTCTATTCATCATTAACTTAATAATGAAATAAAATTTACGGTCAACAACTGCCAGTGTAGTTATTGTCTACTAGCTGTAGACTCAGTATTTGACAAGCTACACAAGCGTATGTGTCACCAGCTTGGTGAGCGAACCTGCTGGCGAGCGGAAAGACCCGGGTTCGAATCCCGCTGCCGACATGGTTGACGCGGCTAGAAATACGGCATGGGACTTGGGTAAAACAACCGAATAATTATCGAAGTAATTATCCGACCCAAGAATGGACCAGAAGGTTCGTTCCTATAGCCTTATTCTATTCTATTCTATGTTCTATAATTGTAGTTTTTAACGATGCTGTAGGAACGTATATACTATCCATAGTCTATAACGAAATTCTTATAACTTGTGGAGTTTCATCGAGTTGAAGTTCGCATAAACATTTTCAGTTCAGAACTTTATGCGAATGTTACGCTCACCCTTATCAAAAGCAAAGGCAAGTCACAGTAGTTTCAAATTATTTTCCAGAGAAACAAACATCGCACCTGTTCAATTGGAAAATGTACGACATTTTTAGACTTGTCATTCCAAAAGTTGTGGTCGTACAAACCACAACTGGGAGTATTAAGACAAGGTTTGAATTTACTCAACGAAGCACAATTTCGATAATGAATAGTGTAAGCACTATTATGTTTTCAGGCGCAATTAATGGTTCTGCAGCAGTGCGATGAGCTAAGATACAAGATCTGTTTCTTTTAATACCTCTACCTTTAATTTCTTTTCGTTAAGTCTCAGTTAAGCACACGGAGCCCGAGCATGCAGACCAAATACAGGGTGTATTGAATGATCTGGTGCATTTGTAGGTTAAATAAAATCGAATCAGAATAGAGAACGAAAAATATGTTCTAAATACAATCCAATTCATGTTGGCTACTGAAAACAAAATGAAACAAAAATGACCTTTTGTGTACATTTCGGAAATAAAAACATTTTTCGTTCTTCGCTCTAGTTCTCTTGTATTAACCCTACACATGAGTTATTTTAGAGCACCCTGTATTTTCTACATTAAAAGAGCTGAACACTCAACACGACCTTTACCGCGCGCATGAAACGAATGAAATATTTATTTTGTATTCTATTTGATGCGTTAGTATGGAATTAATAAAGAAGCAGAACGCAAGTGCATTGACGTTGAGTTTGAACTAAAAGATTCCTGCAGTCAATTCCATTTCCGTTATTAACTGTGAGCCTCGTAAGCCTGCAAGTGAGTCAATGTCAGAACGCTAGTCCTGGCGGCCGATGCACTTCTCTAAGACCATGTGCTTGCACGTTAGCGGTGGATGTAACACACTTCCCCAGCACTGGTCTGCTGACGTCTAGACTTCCCCAGCACTGGTCTGCTGACGTCTAGACTTCCCCAGCACTGTTCTGCTGACGTCTAGACTTCCCCAGCACTGTTCTGCTGACGTCTAGACTTCCCCAGCACTGTTCTGCTGACGTCTAAACTTCTCCAGCACTGTTCTGTTGACGTCTAAACTTCCCCAGAACTGTTCTGCTGACGTCTAGACTTCCCCAGCACTGTTCTGCTGACGTCTAGACTTCCCCAGCACTGTGCTGCTGACGTCTAGACTTCCCCAGCACTGTTCTGCTTATATTTAAATTCTCATAGCATTGCACTTAGTATATTCTGCGGAAATGAGAAATTGTTTGCACATAAATTTAAAGCAGGGAAGCTCAAGTGCTAAAATATATAGTTCGTCACTGGTGTTTCCCAATAAAAATCTAACTAAATTGCTTATCGACAACATCTGCTAAATCAGACTTATTAGAATAAATATCGTGAACACCATCATGGAGAAAGTAATTTATACAAGTTACTTATGATCGAGAATATTTCATTTCACAATTTTAATATGCTTAATAAATGATAGACATGTTGATAAACCAAAGGATTTTCACACGCGGTCGATGCTGACCCAGAGGTCAATGGGACTATTCAAGAAATGCTCTTTTCATCAGTAATTTATTTTCCATGGCATCAATAATTAATTTAAAAGACTTAGAACACGTGCCGTAGGTTTAAGTGTCGTAAGTGTAAGCATCGTAAGTGTAAGTGTCATAAGTGTAAGTGTCGTAAGTATGTATGAGTGAAACACGGTGGGTCCGCACAGCTCACTAACGAGATTGAGTTTTTTTTATTCCAATGACTCTGCCAGTCCTGGCAGTTTTGATCAAGATCAGGTAACGAAACAAAAAATGACCCAAATGATTTTTTGGTACTTGACATCGTGAAAAATTTATGAGAAAACAGTAGTTCTATCATTAATTTTTGTTAATTTTCAACCGTACCAAAAACATTTCTTACTTGGTAGCTATAAGTTCAGGTTCCGAAAATTCAAATATTTTTGGACTGCGCACTTTTCATGAGAACAAGCATCGATGTTCTGAACGGGAAGTAAAATCTATTTTGAGTCCTACTGAGGCTTGCGTGTCCACGAAATTTAGCTACGACAAGAACAAAGTTTTAAAATTACTAGACCATGAAACACGCCGAAAATTTGACAGAAATACTCGTTGCAAATCCTATACGAAATAGGTATAGAAATGAACTTTGATGGTCGTGAATATTTCTTGTGAATTATGAAAATATTTATAAAAGACATCAACGTTCAAAGCAAAAAACGCCGCTTTTGGTCTCGACTTGATTTATTTAAAATCCAACAAGCGTTGGATGAACGCTTGAACTGTTGACGTTGGCCAGGGTTCCGGCGTTGCGCAAATTTTCTTCGCTTTCCAACTCGCATTTTTTGTTATCTTGTTTTCTAAATATATTTCTAGGATGCAGCACACGAGACTACACCGATTTCCACTTTTCTAGTAGATTTCAGTTTCATTGCTATGTAATATACACTTATTCGAAATAACTAATGATGAAATTAGAAAACTCTTTCTTTTACTTACTCTCTGTAATGAAATAAATTCTTGCTTCGTGTTATTTGCGGTGATTTAAGAAAGAGATTTTACCTTCGCTTTCACCTCGTTTCGAACAGTTTTTTTCAGTTTTTTCGTTTCAAGTCTTCACACGACCTGATTTTAGCCTCGAAAAACGGAACGTGGTAGAACTTCAAACAGGCTAAAATGCTCTACTGGTTTTGATAACGTTCCAGCCAACCATTCATGATTTTATTTTGCCTTTATTCACGAAAAGATGTTTTAAATCATATGAACAAAAAAAGGTTGCTGTTATTATTCGCTATTATTTACCAAATCATCACTACGGTTCTCATACTTCGTACGCAGAGCTGGAGTTTGACGTACCATTTGGCTCGTAAATGCAGTTGGCAGTTTTTAAAATTTTGTTCCAAGTGCTGCCAGGTCTCTATTGCTGTAAGGGTTTTATGGTCTTTATTGCTCCTCCTTGCGCTCCATCGCCTCTATCGTTCCTGCTTCTAATAGTTCAGTGCACTAGTGCTTCAAAAAAGTATTTTCTTGCTAGTATCTAGATAGTCTGAGTTGTACTCTTCGATTCACAACAGAGCTCAGCGCTCCCAGTAAAGAAACGTTTTCTACGCTCGCTGGTTCCACTGCTAGAAGACATTTTTTCCTGGTCGCTATTTCCAGTGAGTGCAGGGAGCAGCGCATGAGAGGCACGACTTAAGTTCCGCAAGTTACGCATGAAATTCACAATGATAGCAAGCGATCGCAGGGTTCTTTAAACGAAGTAAAGGGATACGTTCCTTTTTGGAACAGACTGATAATGTCTTTTAGCTATAAATTTCTAACAGTAACACAGTTGAAATGATTGCCTATGGCTGACACTGACGTAGTTTGATGGTAGGTTTTCATTCCAATGTTAAAAACTCATCACGGAAAGTATTTGCATAGATTACCTGAGCGAAAATAAATCTGGATCGAGTAAAATGTGGAAACGAAATTTTTTTTAACGAAATTAAAATTTCATCAATTTTGTATAGCAGGCAAACAGCCAACGACGCGCACTCCACAACGAAATTTAAGAAACTCGTAAGACTTCAATAGTTGGAATATTCACATCGTTTATGCAAAGAGCATATTATAAGTCAGCGTCCAGCTTGTATACTGTTGTATAAGCTTTCCTTTCCAGGGTCTAAATGTCGCTGGGAAGATTTTGCACATTCCTACCAGTCCTAAAGAAACCTACGGAAGACATTGGCAATAGTTGATGAATTCCATGATTATGGTTCGAGAAGCCTGTCTCCGAAAAGAGTTCGTATATTACTATCACAAGAAAACTGAAGATACATGTTTCTTCAAATTTAAAAAAAATTACTCCCAAAAAACTACCTTGAACGCTTGTTCTACGATATTTCCATTGAAAAATCAAGGTCAAAACGATAAAATTAGATGCTTGTAAAAGTCATCTTGTAAGAACAGACTTTATCTATTAATTAAAGGTAACTCAACGAAGACCTATGAGCACTTTAAGTCAACAACATAGGCATACCGCGAGTTGACTGAAGCGTTTAAAAGACGAGAGCGAGGGTTCCAGACGTGCTCATCTACGACTCTCCGCTGTTCACGCCACATCGCAAATTGCGGTCGTTGAATTAGCGAGCCGTGCAAGCAAACCAACGACAAAACTCGGAATATTTTCTTACCCTGGTCTCGCCAAAGTACTTTGAGAATGCGATTTTTGAGATCAGTGAGGCGTGATGTAAAATGCTTAGGAACGCGTTTGAGATGACAGTGTTTAGACTCACGTAGCTGCTGAACAGTTATTTATGATGATGAGACTACTACTGTTCTCGTAAAAAATTTTCACGATATTTTAGGAGTGGTCATGTAAAAAAAACTATCTGGGAAAAGCCAATAATGGTTTCGAACGAAAAAAATACAACAGCACATTTTATACACCAAGAAATTGTAAAATATCGGATTCACATTTGCCGCAGTTGTCCATCTTAGCGTCCAAGGTTGACTCCTATTGTTCATGCTGCACACGCGGGCAATTATTTACAAGATCATAACGTGGTTCTTTAACACCAAAATTAATAAGACTTGTGAGCATTAACGAAGTTTCAAAACTCTAGAAATCAGAAGCATCAATAATCAGAAGCGCCTACAATCACATACACTAACGATTAGAAGGAAAAAAGATCAAAAGCACTAAATACTGTGGATTGTCAAACATTTTCTCGCGAAAGTTGCTGTACGTACTTTTTCAACAAATTATTTTCATTCTACTTTCGCAGAGTTTTAAGTTGATGAAAGGTAATGTTGAGATACAATGATGTTTTTTGTTTCCTGCACAATTTTACAAAACAAGAGCAAAAAAGCCATTTGCAGCCTTGACATTTAATTGTCTACAATTAAAAAAACAGGTGACAAATCTTTTGAAAAATAAACACTTCGTCCACAAAGATAATTTTCAATTAATGAAAAGATCAAATGCACTAATATGTAAGTAATTAGTAAGCTAAACAAGGAAACACTTCAGTACATAAAAGAATAGAATACCTAAACTATTCGCACCGGGAAAGCAGATTACATATTCAAAACAAGTTTTTCTCGTAAAATGAATAAAGGTTTCAAACTTCATAGATCTAAAATACTAGACGCCGCAGCAAATACATTAAAATCTTATTTAAAAACGAGTAAAGATAAAAGGTCATTTACGCAATGTTTCCTTCATAGAAGAAATAACTTGCCTACTATATACAGTATGATGGGCGCCAGTGAGTAAACAGAAAGACCGCATTTCTCAGCGTGAGTGCGTACAGCAGAGTGACAAGGATTAGAAAGGGAGCGGTCAGTACAAAAACTGCTTCCAGCAAGCTCTGCTACACGAACAGTGAATACTTTAAAACCCAAGCCTACGTCTAATTCAGATGCCTTTTATGTGAATACTTTGCTCATATATCATTCAAAATTGTTCTGGTCAATAAATATGATATATAATATATAGTAATTTCATATACTATATAAAGATCATATACCTTTACGGTCTAAACGTTCTTTTATATAAGGTCTTTTTACGTTTTTTTGTACATTTTAGTCAATAAAATGTTAAGGTTGCAAGTGCCTTTAATGCTCTTCTCTTTTTATCAATACTGTAAGTAGTATTCATTAGTTTGTAACATTGTTATACATTATTGTACTATTCATCGATGGATATTTTAGAACTGAAATTCTTGTCTAGAATATTTTATCGCTGGAACGAAAACTGCAAAAAAAGGGTAAGCCCCTCAAATTGTAAAGAAGTTGTCAATTCATTGATAATGATGATCATTACTGCGATCCTTCACGGATTATAATAATACTATTATTAAATAGGAGTATATGTATTAAACACAGTAGCTGATTTGCGTCCATCACCGCCAGGCTCCATTATCCAACTTTGAACTGAACTTCTTTGAATGCCCATGAAAAATAGACTAAATAATTCTATTAAGTTGGCCCTTGAGGTGTACACATTAAATTGCAGTACAATAGCTATTCAATAAAATTAAAAATGAAAGCTTTTCATGTTTCTAGAAATATGCATTTTTTCAAGACCGAAACAACACAATATATTAAAAGTCTTTTCTCAATTGGAAATCTGTTAAATAGTATTACAGTTGTAGTAAAAGAACTCTCATGATGGGCGTAGCTTAGCATTTATTAACTAGCATATGGTAGTTGAGTTAGCATGAATCAGTGGTAGTATACGGCAACACCATGCTCTCACTTACTGTATTATTAATCCTTTAGCGACCAATTTCTTTTTCTAGTTTCTACGTTTAAGCTCACAAAGACTGTCTGTACACTGATGCAATGAAGCACGCTGAGAGCCAGGCAGCCAAAAGAACGACGCTGTAACATGCCGCCGCGTTTAAACCTAGTAGCAACCTCATATTGCTCACTGTTTAATTATTAGAACAATTCTCCCCAAAACCGTAAAAGAGGACCGTATGGTCCTTTTCGTCGCTAAAGGGTTAAATAACATTGCAAAGCCCCGCGACGCACAATCGTATTCGCTGAGTGGTCGACCCGTAGAAGACTGTCGGTACCCCACAAACCCTGTAAAGCCAATCAGCGGTCGAATGAATAACGCAATTGAAACGACAAGTTACGGCATTATGAAATACTGCGATCGTCTTCCGTGGCTCCACGAATGAATGCGTAGTACAAATCCTATCATACGCGTCACTTCTCTGTTATACTTGATCGTAAGAAATAAGTTCAACGTATCTGAATAGTCTTAGAAACTTTTTTACATCTTACGTCTTAGAAGTACGTACGAATAAAAGTAAAAGTTATTGCCAGTGAAAAGGATTCTCTCCCTTTAGTATATCCATGTGTTCAATGAGAAATTTATTTTCCAGGTTTTTCGACATGGCTTGCGTCGGAACAACAGCACAAGTTCGCAAACTACTAGCCAAGGATAACAAAGTTAATGCGAAGATACGACAAAACAGCAAAAATCGATATTCAAAAACTGTTTCAGCCTAACTTTGGATTGAATTCTTAATCAAATTTTGAAGTTTAAAATGTAACCAGTGTTCGAATAGACTATTCCAATCCAGAGAAAATAATTAAACTTTAGAGTGGTCAAAATATTCCTTTGACAATATCTTATATTTGTGATATTCTAGTTATAAGTTTAGAGAGTTAACGATATTTCACTGTGATTAAAAAAGATGTTGTTGATTTAAATTAATTGTTTATATATACTTCAAACATGATTCGGACTTTGTAAGCTATACTATTCCTTAATCACTAGCGTCGTTCTTTTAGTGCCAATCAGTTTCAAATCCCGCATTCAATTTATATTTTAAGCCCTAAACATTTCTTCAGTAAGCACTTCCTCGGAAAGATTTTTCTCTCTAGTTTCGTGTATTTCAGTAGCGACTCGGTTTGATGTAAATGAAACAAACCTTAGAATTTAACCCTTTCGGTACCATGATGCAAATATCAGAACCTTTTTCAACATATTTAACATCAAATTTAAAAAAAGATGCTTTGTGATGTTTTACGGTCACTGCATTGTCCTGATCAAACTGTAGCTTACACTGCCCTACCAGCGTTTGCACAGACACACGTGTTGCTCTGCATCTTAATAGGCGAAAAATGACTGCGGCTACCAGAGATACCGTCAGTACCGAAAGGGTTAAAAGTAGGAACTTGGTCAAAATTTTCACAAGACAATTAAAGGTTCTGAAATTTTTCATCAATAAGATAGTTCAGTAACTTTGAAGGAAACAGATAAGATTGTATATAATGTTTCACTAATGGATTGATTTTTTTTTCGTTTCAGGTTCTCTTTCAGGAAACGATATGCACTAAATGAGGACCGAACTTGAACAATTTAAAGTTGTGTGAACCAAACTTTCGCTCAGTTTCTGAAAAATAAATAATTCGAGTGATTTGGTGTTAAAAAACATTAGTCTTTATTTAGTAATGGTATGTAAACTACCCTAGGAGGACTCCAATAATTAACCATAAACAGTCTCTACTTTGCGTCAAGTAACCTACGATTTTGATCAATTAATTCATTTGCTGCTGTTGTTTGTCATGTGCAACACATTTTTGATACAAATACAATCAACCATGTGTAAATAGACAAGGAAATGACGTTACGTAAAACACATCCTCCGCAAGAATGTGCACTGGGTCGCACAGTCAAGAACTGTACGTTGAACGAAACCCACGCTAGAAAAAACAGGGGCAGCCGACGGTCACACAACTACCGCCCAAGCATCAAAAGCAAGCAATTTCTACTGCAGTGGTGTTGAAATAAAGACATCGACAAAACACAATGTATCAAATTGCAAAGAAAAGGAGCATTATGGCTCACAGAAAGTTGTTCCTCGCGGTAACTACGCAGAGAAGGAAAAATAACTGGAAATTGTGAAAGAACTCACTTACCTGGTATAGAAATTTGAATTGAAGAATGCGCTTGTTTGGAGAGAGACTGTTCTTTAGTTCTCAGCCCTCCAGGCGGCAGTCCAGCAAAGACCTTGTGCAGCTTTGAGCTCTGTTGTCCCAAAATAAATGAAATTAGTCTTCATTATTTGCGACATAATTTACGTCATCAAAATATTAAGAATAATGAATTTATTTTTAAAATTCTCTTCTCAGACCAAAAAACAAAATTCCTTTCTTTTCAAAAATTTACGTATAGAAAGACCTACAATCTGCGGTGAAAAAATAATGAACGACAATACGATTGATGTCACTTACAGTCGTTCTACAAGGCTGCTTAGCCCAATTATTGAGAGTAAACAAGTTATGAAACATTTAAAGCGCTTCATCTCTCTAGTCTTATTTGTGCTCGGCATGTTGATAGTAATAATAAACTTGTTCTACTATTCTCCGGTAACGACGGAAAATACTAGAAAATATTCTCAAAATAGATCAAACTTTTGGGCAGGTAAGTTAACAAACTTGTAAAGTCCCTATACGCTTGAGGACATGAATTCGGAAAGTTCTTTTTATATTGCATCGTACAATGAGCTGTCTTGCACAAAATTTAAAAGGGCTCATCATAACCACATAATCATGTTAGTAGTTTGATATGATGTTATATGTAGACACTCTTCAGTGGTATTATTTTATTACCTTGATTAGCTTTCATCAGAATTCGAAAAGAATATTCTAATCTTGAATTTGAAAGTAAAGTTCTTCCTCGCCGTACAATTTTAATGAGCAACTCTCACCTTCAACTTCAAAGGTATTTGCACTCACTAGTTTGCACCACAACGTAGTATAAATTAATTTGCAGTCCTTATTACCTAAAAGTAGAAAATAAATTCAGGAAAAGTACTTTATTTTAATTAGCATATCAGGTCCATAGTTTCTACACGTATTTTTTGAAATTGTCCTTAGTTTCTTGACGTTGTTATGCACTTGTATTTTCTCGCACTTTCGTAATGTAGTTTAGTTCCGAAACAGTATTGATGGCCTATTTCTTTGAAGTGATGCTTGTAAAAAATCCTTGTCTTTCGCAAAGTCTGAATCATGAACTTAGCTTTTGAAATAAAAATCATTCTTTTAAATTGAAAACCAGTCCAAAATGCTGTTTCGGGTTGAGTTAACCTGCACAGTATTTACTAGTTTAATTTAATCTAGTCAATTTGTCATTACATGCAATTTAACTTTTCTCCTCACCTGTAATCTTCTTGTAGATGCAAAATTCTTTCAAATCTTGTCACTGTCTCCACATGATCATGGGTCTCATCAATTTTCGCCATAGTTCTTGAATGGTTTTAATTTATTTTTCAGAACAATGGGGACAACCTTCAGAGCGTAGTTCCTCCAGGCTGCAAGATCGTCGTACTTCTACCATTAGTACTGCTCCTGGAACTTCTATTTCAAATCGTACTCTAAAATCTTCGAACGTTTCCGTAACGGATCCTGTAGAGGAAGAAAGCGAAACATTATTTTTCAGTAACAGCGACCAAAAACTGCCACAGAATGTCAAGTTCAGCATGTTAAGAAAAAGGAACGTTTATTATTTTAAGCTCAGCTTCTCCTTTTTCAATGAAAGCAGTCATACTATAAGAATTCTATTCATACTTTATTTGAAAAGCAGAGCGACAAAAAATGATACAATATTTATCCCTATGTTTGACTGCGAACTGCAGGAGGGCAATTTTTCAATATTTAAAGTACCAGATGCTATTATTTACGTAGACCAAAAATCCGTAAGATCTCCGATCAAAAATTTCACTCTCAATGCAGATATTAAAATAATTCAGCATAATAAAAAGTCAAAAGACTCGATCATTTGCTGCCACAAATCCTGCGTTTTTAAATGCATTTTACGCAATTCTCACAGAGGGTTAGGAAATTTTTTGAAGAATTATTTCCAATCAAATTTCCGTAACTTTGCTAAACGCAATATACACCCTATTAGACTATTGAGCAAGCGAAGTTTGTACTCAGCACAAACATCCCCAAGAAGCAAAAGAGTGAGAACATGGTCTAGGAAAAAAGACAATAAGAAACCTCGAACTCAATCTGTCGAACGAAGAATTTTACCCCTGGAATTCACGCCTTTAAACAGATGGGAGAACTTCAAGGCAATAGTTCCTCAGTGGTTGGGATGTGTGGGCTCAACATTAGGGTGCTGGTTTTGTTTTATTTTCGTAATGTTTAAGCCAGTTACAATAGGTACTGGAGTTTGTATGGGTGCATGTGGTGTTGCTGTTGGTGGGTCTTGTGGAACTGTGGCCGCGCTAGGGTTTCAAAGAATGCTAGACCAAACCGTAATTTGTACTGAACTTTATCGCCAGGGCTTCTTGACCCCCGAAGTCTACCTCGCAGATGCGCGTTTCGGTCGCAAGTTAAACAAGTATCACCCCAGGGCGATGAAGACATATCGCTTACTAGCAACACCTGTAGTACGGCTAATGCAAAAGTCCCCCCGCTTTACTGAAGCTGTCAGTATCATTGCAAGACCTTGGCTTCAGCACATGGAATTTGCAGAAGGTCTTACTAATAAGGATAACTTGGTAGGTAATGTGCTGTTTAAAATTTCAATTCCAATGCTAGAACTGTTTGCGCTCTGTCGAGAGTGGTGGCATTCATACACTAGTTTTTTGTGGTTTTCATCACTATTGATTTTATTCTTAAAAGGGAAATACATCGTCATAACATTAATACTGAAATCTAGGAAGCAATTTTCTTTCCTACTGCAAGCAATTCATCAGTTCAAATAAAAATGTTCACTATCGGTTTGAAAATATGCTCGCTAACTCAAAAGAGTCAATAATTGAACTCAGTGTAGCATATAAGATGCTTCTCTGGCTCTATGTAAAATTTCCAACGTAATATGAAATACTTTACCCAAGAAATATCTATGCATTTAGAGTTTTTTAAATGGATTCAAATTTCAGGCGATTGTTTTTATAGGCGAAGGACTTTCAGGTACTCAAGATTTGTAGTATGTATTCAAGTAACAAGTACCTTAGAAAAATACAAGTATCGATAGTTTAGATACGAGTTAAAACGCTGAATGGCTCATTCAGTATAAAATAAACATAAATTAATTGGCCGGAATAAAAATGTGTTGATTTTTATTTCTAAAATCTAAACACTCTTACTTATTATTTCCGAATAATGAACTGAATTTCAACGAAAAATCTTTACTGTTCTCATCTTTTTGTCTCCAACATCCAAATCAAGAATTGAAAAACTATAAAATTCATTGTATTTTCCTGAATGCAATGGAATCGAGTTTCAGTTGAGGAAAATTTCTAATATTTTATAACATTATATCATTATGTTATCGTGGAGCGCATAAACTACATAACCTATAACTGGGAAATAATCCTCTCTCGACCGAAGTAGAACAGGAATATTTGAAAAATAATAACCATAAAAAGGATATGCCTAAAAATAATCAACAGAAAATTAAAACTAGAAAATAATTTCTACAGACTAACTGAGGTATTCGAAATTTAGAATTATCTTGAGAGTTCATTCAACGCAACGAGGTTGCTTCTGTAGTACATAACACCAAAATTAAGAGTTCACTGACCGCGACTGAGATCACTAAAACTTTGTATTTTAAAACGTAATTTAAAACTCTTTTGGCGTGATCGTGTTACTCCGTGTCCGATGCATGACTTCCGTTCTGACGATGCGTTTGTGTAAAAAGGCTTTCCTTCAAACCCAGCGTCAGCTTTGTCTGAGCTACTCATTCATCTAAAGTAAAATTGTAGTGAGAATACGTGAGTTAAATTATATGCCCATGAGTAACCGCCACTTGAAATCGCTGAAACAACTCGAAAGAAATTAAAGCCTTCAGTGAAATTATTTCACAGAGAAATAGTTAAATCTCTTGCATGGTCTACAACGAACACACCATTTACAAAATAAAATCAAGTAAATACATTTTAACATTCCTACATAATCACAAGACTGATTTTAACATGTCTTTGATTAGATACCATGTTCAATTTTTATAATTTTATAAGTATGGATGAAATATTTTTAGAATCTCAATTGTGTAAAAAATCCTTCGATGGGTTACTGGAACTGGTAACATCTGTAGATTAATGGAAATATTTACTCTTTCATCTAAATTAAATTTTAGTTTCCATGCTGATTCCCTTCAAGTGTCAGCACTGTTAATATATGAAAAGCCCTTCTTAATGTTCAACTTATATATGGACATATACATTTAAAAATACTAACCCATTCAGAAATCGTTCCTTTAATTGCTCGTATTGCTAAAAACTAAGTATGACCTAAATAGACTAAAAAAACGTTGTCACTTGACAAACGAATCTCCAATACTATTCTAATTTTTAGTTTGAGTCATGAAAAGTTTCAAAGACATTCTTTAATATTTGCCATTATAAAATACTTTAGGTTAAGCACTGAATGAAGAGTAGACATACAGGTAGTTTACATTGAAATATAAGTGCAGATGAAAGACAATAAATACTTATGGGACTATTAGTTGTGTTTAATGAAAACTTAGTAGCATAAAGTCAGAATAAAGTGCAGTCAACTTGAGAGCATTAATTCAGCCGACTTTCAATCGTCAGAATACTTGAAGCAATTCAGTATGTTAGACATTCATATTTTAGAATATTTATCATTATTAAAACTTGAAACAATTTTGTATATTTTGAAACCGTTTTATTTTTACAGGCATATTGTCCATCATACATGTTGGGAATCATAATTGAACGGAATGTATTCACCAAGAAAATTTTTCGTTTCAATTTGGAGACCTTGTATTCTCATCTAGACCCCGTTACGCACAGTACAGCACGTTAACTAGTTGTGTATCCTCATCTTACCTAAGTCTGTAAATCACCACACGGTTTGTATTCGTATAGTCAACAATTAAAAGTGCACTCATAGCAATAGAAATGACACTATGTATAAAATTGTTCTAATTATTGTCCTTTTGGTTACATGGTTTTCGGTGTGAAACAATCTACCTCGGTGACTAGTATCGAACCGTCTGTTGGCAGCGCGATGGAATTCAAGGTTTGTTTCCCATCAGTCGTAGCTAGAAAATTATTAGTCTTAG
>VCRD01000303.1:226505-326908 GCA_006783055.1 Trinorchestia longiramus
CGATAGTTTGGATACGAGTTTAAACGCTGAATGGCTCATTCAGTATAAAATAAACATAAATTAATTGGCCGGAATAAAAATGTGTTGATTTTTATTTCTAAAATCTAAACACTCTTACTTATTATTTCCGAATAATGAACTGAATTTCAACGAAAAATTTTTACTGTTCTTATCTTTTTGTCTCTAACATCCAAATCAAGAATTAAAGAACTATAGAATTTAGTGTATTTTCCTGAATGCAATGGAATTGAGTTTCAGTTGAGGAAAATTTCTAATATTTTATAACATTATATCATTATGTTAAGGTGGAGTGCATAAACTACATAACCTATAACTGGGAAATAATCCTCTCTCGACCGAAGTAGAACAGGAATATTTAAAAAATACTAACCATCAAAAGGAAATGCCTAAAAATAATCAACAGAAAATGAAAACTAGAAAATAATTTCTACAGACTAACTGAGGTATTAGAAATTTAGAATTATCTTGAGAGTTCATTCAACGCAACGAGGTTGCTTCAGTAGTACCTAACACCAAAATTAAGAGTTCACTGACCGCGACTGAGATCACTAAAACTTTGTATTTTAAAACGTAATTTAAAACTCTTTTGGCGTGATCGTGTTATTCCGTGTCCGATGCATGACTTCCGTTCTGACGATGCGTTTGTGTAAAAAGGCTTTCCTTGAAACCCAGCGTCAGTTTTGTCTGAGCTACTCATTCATCTAAAGTAAAATTGTAGTGAGAATATGTGAGTTAAATTATATGCCCATGAGTAACCGCCACTTGAAATCGCTGAAACAACTCGAAAGAAATTAATGCCTTCAGTAAAATTATTTCACAGAGAAATAGTTAAATCTCTTGCATGGTCTACAACGAACACACCATTTACAAAATAAAATCAGGTAAATACATTTTAACATTCCTACATAATCACAAGACCGATTTTAACATGTCTTTGATTAGATACCATGTTCAATTTTTATAATTTCATAAGTATGGATGAAATATTTTTAGAATCTCGATTGTGTAAAAAATCCTTCAATGGGTTACTGGAACTGGTAACATCTGTAGATTAATGGAAATATTTACTCTTTCATCTAAATTAAATTTTAGTTTCCATGCTGATTCCCTTCAAGTGTCAGCACTGCTAAGATGTGAAGATAATGTTCAATTTATATATGGACATATACATTTAAAAATACTAACCCATGCAGAAATCGTTCCTTTAATTGCTCGTATTGCTAAAAACTAAGTATGACCTAAATAGACTAAAAAACATTGTCACTTGACAAATGAATCTCCAATACTATTCTAATTTTTAGTTTGAGTCATGAAAAGTTTCAAAGACACTAATACATACTTTAATATTTGCCATTATAAAATACTTTAGTTTAAGCACTGAATGAAGAGTAGACATACAGGTAGTTTACATTGAAATATAAGTGCAGATGAAAGACAATAAATACTTATGGGACAATTAGTTGTGTTTAATGAAAACTTAGTAGCATAAAGTCAGAATAGAGTGCAGTCAACTTGAGAGCATTAATTCAGCCGACTTTCAATCGTCAGAATACTTGAAGCAATTCAGTATGTTAGACATTCATATTTTAGAATATTTATCATTATTAAAACTTGAAACAATTTTGTATATTTTGAAACCGTTTTATTTTCACAGGCATATTGTCCTTCATACATGTTGGGAATCATAATTGAACGGAATGTATTCACCAAGAAAATTTTTCGTTTCAATTTGGAGAACTTGTATTCTCATCTAGACCCCGTTACGCACAGTACAGCACGTTAACTAGTTGTGTATCCTCATCTTACCTAAGTCTGTAAATCACCACACGGTTTGTATTCGTATACAACAATTAAAAGTGCACTCATAGCAATAGAAATGACACTATGTATAAAGTTGTTCTAATTATTGTCCTTTTGGTTCCATGGTTTTCGGTGTGAAACAATCTACCTCGGTGACTAGTATCGAACCATCTGTTGGCAGCGCGATGGAATTCAAGGTTTGTTTCCCATCAGTCGTAGCTAAAAAATTATTAGTCTTAGCCTTCATCCAGATTTTGTGTAGCTAGAGCACGATTTGAAATAGTCAGACCTTCTACCTCTTTTTCTTTCTTCTGTTGTTTCTACCATCTTGTTCAAAACAAAGAACTAGACTACTATCAGTATTATTTCGGAATATTTAGAGCTTCCCTTCGGTGATTTCTCTTAACTTTCGATTGAATTGACGATGTTTATGTATCTATAGTGATGAAATGTGAAGTTAGACTAGAACACTTCAGTTTCATTACTTTAAATCCCCTTTTTATGAATCCTGCAGCAGAACCTGCATTGTGAAACAAATAGGTAAAGCGAAAGCTAGCTGTATATTACAACGGATAATTGTTACAATAGAAGCAACAGAAAATCATAATTTTGAATATATTTTTGCTGAGCTACATATATTGCAATGAACTTAGCACATTTATGACGCTATTTAATTATCTTAACGTAAACGATTTTATAGAAGGGTTAAGGAAATATGACCTACCATCACCACCCAGTCACGGAACAGAAAACACATTACGCAGAAAAATCTGGCACTTGCTGTTGGCCTTTCAGTAGTAAATGTAATCGACAATAAGACAAGTTATCGGGCCCAATTACGATAATCAGTTAGACATGAACAAAAAACTTTTTCGGGATTTCAGATTCGAAATTCCCGTTGACAGCGCTCAAGGATTCTGTAAAGCAATTAATGAAACGTAGAACATGAACTGAAATTAACCGTTAACTTTGTTCACCAGAACTTTATTTCATACATGTGATTTGGAACTTCGCATGGATACATGTTATCCTGACTTTATCTAACACCTTAGCTTTAGTGAGTGAAATACAATGAATGATTGATTTTCATTCAGGTCTAGCGTTATCTGTTTTGAGAGTCTATTTTCTTTGTAATATTCAATTATAAAAGAATTCCGAGGCATCAAGTGTAAAAGTATTGGAATGAGGTATTAAATGTAGACATTGCTACATTCTGCAAGAATTTCACGTACTCAGCGTGAAGGCGAACTGAGGATCATTGAAATGAGTGTATCGTGAGTCCAGAACTTCTCCCACGGTTCTCAGCAAGTCAGCCCCAGAGCTCGTGCCATACCAACGTACAATGATGCATAAAAAACAGACTTTATTTCCGATATGGTATACAGTGCATGCATTATCATCGGGTTTTAAATTCTCAACGCGCACACACATAATAATAGATTAAAGAAGCTTTTGGTATACCAGGAATACTAAGTTAACAACCAAAAGTTAAACATTTCGATTCACGGCATTTCCAATTGATGATCATTTGAAATCATCCAAACTTCTATTAGGTGTGTGTGTTACCACAAATTACTTGAAACTCTTTACTCTCCTGCCAGTTCAGAATGCGAGTTTTTTCAATATTTTTTCTTTTCCAACAGATCGAAAACAAAAATGTTTCGTGTTTTCTTTGTCAAAAGGATGTTTAGATCATCGAAGCGTCAATATCTAAACAATCAATCAACGAATATATTATCGAGTCAAGAAACTAGACTACCAGACAGGCTCTTCAGCCCGAATTCAAAACCACTTTCAAGTATAAACCACGGTGATCAAGTCAACAACTCTAGACCAACGAAAAAATGCATTGCAGCGATCTGCCTAATTTTCAGCTTTATACTCACGGCTCTAGCCGGCACAGCGTTAAAAGTTTCATTTGGTGGAACGAATAAGCCACATCGTCTAAACAAGACCCAAGTTCATGAACACGATGTTTTTATTCCGCGAACGGTCAGTAACCATCATGGAAAAATGAGAGACCTCGAACAAAGCATAAACGATATGCGTGTTTCTTTAGAAAACAACAGCATTCAAGGCATCACTACTCCAAAAGCTGACTGGAGTGGTTTCATTTCAAAACAATCTCTACTTGGTTGGTTTCAAGACGCATCTGTTGAGCAGAATGAAACACAAGTCAAAGCAAGTACGATCCCAAAAAAAGACTCACTGAAACTCCACCAGAAAAAGGCCGCGGACATGAAGACGAAAGCTCATGTCCACCGACAGGAAGGTAAGCGAGAGAAACTTCCGGCCTGCACAGTTTGACAAGTACAAGTCTCCAATTTATCTGACTTTCGAATATTCAACTCTTAATCTTTGAATTAGAATGACTTGTGACCGACACACAGTCACTACATGCCTAAAAAGACATTTGTTTCAATTATATGACGTAAGGATGGTAAATACATACATTTTAGATTAGCAAGTAATGTATGAAGAAAAGCAATTTTGAAGTAAAATAAGTTCAATTTGAAGACACTGGAATTTGCAGCAAGACTCTGAAGTTGAGGAATCTAAAGCTAGCTCATTTTGAGCCCTACGACGCTGAGGTAGGGCGCATAACACTAAGGAATCGAAGTTCATCACATAAATTGATGAGTTCTGAATCAAGTCTATGTTTGCAGAGTAATAAACCCTTTCATATTAATTTATGGTTAAGAAGGGACATAATCTCAAGTTTTCCTGTACATTGAAGGGGATAATTATAAGAATGCCTCGTTAGAGAAACGAGGAAGTTTCAAGGTCCTCCTCCTCTTTTCCTTTTATCTTCTAAGTAAACGTACGAGCGTCAGCATCTTACCTTTAGAATTCTGGGACCTGGAATGTTCGAATTGCTGCCCTGAAGTCGGCATCTTAGGCTTCTAGCTGTCAAGGAAATGAAGATAAGGAGTCAAAATCACACATAAGACCAAATAGTAGACAACCGAATAGCTGGGTAAAACAACCGAATAGTTATCGAAGTAATTATTCGACCCAAGAATGGGCCAGAAGGTTCGTTCCTATAGCCTCATTCTATTCTAAATAGTAGACAATATAGGTGAGTGGCTCCTCAACACAAAATTTGCTAGAAACATTATTATTCCCGGTTTCATTTTCCCAGTACTGATGATGCTTCTTGATTAAAATAGCCATGCAAATATGATTGTCATTTAAAAGCGGCTCTACTTACGAACTAATGTGATCTTATTTAAGAAAGATCTGTATAATTAATTTACACTAAGCCCTCAAAATCACCAGTTAATTTATTGACTATCACATATTGTAATTGATAAAAACGAACCGAATCCTGAACACAAACGCGTGAAGTCGTTGAGGCAGATAGAAAATGGTTACACTATTAAAATAGACGCTTTCTTGTATAATAAGCGTCATAAGGCACCTCACTAAAAGAAAAAGTCATAAATCTAGGTACGCATTGATCTGAAAATTGATGTTTTATTAAATTTAGACTCACAATTTTGCGACACGACATAAGTTCACTGAAGAGCAAAGTTAAGCTTAGCGAAGGCGACGGACGTGAAAAATGATTCGTTTCAAGTCAAAATAATTAAATTTATTCAATGACAATTGACTAATAGCTGAAAATTTTAAATTTTCTCAATGGATACCTTGTGTCAACGCTAATTCGTGCTAATTTAGTCTAATAATTGTATTCACAAGTGCAGCAATTGCTTCCTACCAAGTTTCTCCTATGTGGAAGGCGCTTTATACTGCACAAGTAAATTTCAGTTGCAGATTTCAGTTGTAGTCAGTAACAATGTTCAAGTTGCAGTAGAACCAGTAATTATAACATGGCAAAAAATACATTATTATTGACATTTTCGATAAATTAACCATTCTCATTACGTTGTGTTGCAGACCCGAGGTCAATGGCTGCAAGTTCCAGCTCGGACCTCAGAAACACAAGGCAGGGAGAGTCCGAGTCCAGCGTCGTTGAAGTCAATCGGATCAATGAATTCTCACATAAGCAGTTGGATGTCGGTGGTCTTTTGCGGTCTCCCTCGCGAGATGTCCTCGAAGCTTTCTTGCAAAAATCCAGTATAAAACTTCCAGGTTCCGGGAAAGCCATTTCAAATGAGAATAATCGTGTTGTAGACTTTCCAGAAAAACGGGAATTGTTTATCCAGAGAATGATCGACTCATCATCGAGAGACTCCGTTCAGGCGCGAAAAAATTTTCATGAGTATACAGAAAATCGCAATTCAATGCGAATAAATACGCCAAACGCCACACATAAACACCACCACAATCTCACAAAATTTGAGATCACTTCATTCATTCCCAGAGATGAAAGACAAATAGCTTCAACAAATTCGAGTTTTCTCGACCAGAGCGTAAAGCAGATTCCTTCGAAATTACCAAGAAAGTGGCGAACAATTCCAGGAAAACTATTAAAGGACGTCAACTTAACACCGTGCCCTAATGAAACTTATCTCTTTACGCTCCAAAACTTTGAAGACCTGCTCCCATCCATGTTTGATTTATTAAAATGGGCTGTTGAAAACGAACTACCAACAAGTATGTTGTCAACTAAGTCTATTACGTGTCTCCACTACTCTCGTGAAGCATGTGAAACGAAGCGTCTACAAGTAGTTCTTGATCAAATTTCCAAGAGTAGAAACCAAACAATAGAAGTAGCTTTACTTGTACAATCAATGGTGTTACCACTTGCTCAAAACATATTATTACTCGCTGAAGGGAGTCAAGAGTCTAAAAAACTCAAGAATTCTCATTGTTCCTCTGAAGTATGCACGGACTCTCACCGTCATATTTCAAAACCGTCAAAGAAGCGAACCAAGAGATCGTTCTACCGTCACCGTCAAATGAACAGGAACAAAGCCAGGAAATGGCCATTCTACAAAACCGTGCAAAGACAAGACATTCTCAAGAACCTAAGATGGAATCGACTGTCTCCTCAAGAACAAAAGGCAAACTTTCTTACAGTAGCACCAGATACGTTCAACTGCTATGGGGCCACGTCACTGTGCTTTTTTTGTTATCTTTTCTTATTTTATTCAGAGACTAACATTGACCCGGGGGCGTGTATGGGGGCATGCGCCGTCGCAGTGGGAGGGTCATGTGGACTTCTCTTCGGCAAGGGACTGGAAAGAATGGGTCAGCAAACGGTTATCTGTACTGAACTGTACAGGCAGGGGCTCATGACTCACGAGGCGTACGAAGCAGACGCGAAATTTGGTCTGCAACTGGAAATGGAGAATCCTGAAGCAATGATCATGTACAGACAGTTGGCAAGGCCTGTAGTAAAACTTATGCAGAAATCTCGATGGTTTACAGCGCTCGTTGAACTTGTGTCTCGACCATGTAGACAACACATGGAGTATGTGGAAGGGCTTAACGAAAGTGATCATGTCATAGGAAAGTTATTTCTTTTCATAAGCTTACGAGTACTAACTGCATTGTGGTACATTATGAAAGTCAAAAATCACTTGTACTTAGTCATTTTTTTCGCACTTGTAACTATCGTTAGCCTGACGCATATGAAGCGTAACCTCGGCATTTCATCAACATGGCACGAATTTTTTTCTTTTAGGAAGAGAAATGAGTTGAATACAAGAAAAAGTCGGGCATTTCTGAAGAACATGAGGGAAATTAAGTACTAAAATGTTAGTGATAACGAATGACACACTGTAGTCATAGATAGGGAGCTAGTCTGGTATCGTAACTTGTTTTTAAAGAACACCTATTTAAGTTATTGCAGCATTATTTTATGCTTCTTTGTAGCCAATTAACTATTTAAATATTTTACCATTCTTATCATTTGTAGTATTATTCGCCATAGAAACCATTCAATTTCAGTAACCCAAAATAACAATCACGAATTAACAATTCCCATAAGTTAAACCTTCACTAGGAGGAGAATAGTATGAATATGTGCTTCATGTCAATAGCAACTAACTAAATAACTAATAAACTATAACTTCACGACGCATGATTGTCTGTTTTGGATATACACAGTAATAATATAAAATAATAAACAAACTTATCTTTCATTGGCTCCCAACTATCTGAAACACACACAGGAATTTTTAAACAGAATCGTGTATCATTCATTTAAATTTTAACTAGAGTTTCTACTCAATTAAGGCGAATATTACAATAAAACTTGTTGAATATTTAGTTCAAGTGGAGATTTGGATTTAAAAAGTCAGTGTCTCAGTTGGCTTGGCCAGCTGCAGCAGTAAAAGATGCAACTCATCTCGATGAGATTAAAAGAAGTCGAGTGAAGAATCCAGACACAATAACGAAGGCCTCTGTGCAAGAGGTCAAATGAAATAAACGTAACTAAACAATTTGTCTCAACTAAAATTACTACGTTGACTTCCTCCACGAGAAAAACAGAAAAGAACGAACATGCAAACAAAGCTGCAACAATTAGCCATAAAAAGTATTACTACATACGTTGGTAATAATGGATATGACTGAGCAGCGTGGCATTGCAAGGGAATACTGAAAAAACAGACACCATTAGCACTACTCCCACGTGGAGCACAGGAATCTTTAATTCATTTGCAAAAGCTAAGTCTCCAAAAGACGTATTTTTTAATTTTCGCTGAAGCATAAATTTTCAAACCTAAGCAACCTTTTACAATGAAGAACCTTTGCAGCAGGTGAGAAAAACTCATAATGACATGGAAATTAAAGATTGAGGCGTGAAATTCAACACCAATAATTGTTCCGATACCAATAATAATTGGCAGTCTAAAATGAAAAATGTTCAGGAAAAGTTTTTAACAATTGAAATATAGACGATAATATTCTATACCCACCAAGTCTCAAAATCCGCAATAATTCAAACAGAATTTTTTTAAATTGAACAGCTTCGTAAAATTATAATGGGAAAGTGAAACATTACCAACAACAACACGACTTGAAGGAATGAAATCATAGTAATATCACAGTAGAAGATCTTCGAGGTATTCCTCAAATTCATCATCCCGAGACTTCTCATCTTGGACGATGATTGGCTTCTTCCAGCAGTCCGCCTCCTCGGTCTGCGAGGTTCCCTCACTCTCAGTCGGGCTCTGGCCATCCCCTGACGAAGACGTGCTCGTGTCCTTTGTAGAACCTGAATTCTGAGCGCCGTCATTATCTGGGTGGTCTGAAAGAAAAATCCAAGAGAAAACCATTGTTATATACGGCGTTCAATGACTTTAAATAATACACGAGATTAGCTTTCAGTAAAAATAAGAAAGGCAGAAACGCTCAATGCAATGGAAATGCAATCTAATTGCCGTCCGTATCAAAGCGCGTTTCATTCAAAAAACAACTACATACTATTCATAAACATGCTCAGTAGTAATAGAGAGAAGCTATCAGAATAAACGAAGATGTAGTTATCTTTTTCTACACACTACATGAAAGATTTACCTCACTTTATTTCAGTTGACTATAATAAAAGCAATACTTGAAAATATTCACAAAAAGTAATCAACAGCTAATCTCTTGCCTTGACATATCCTATAAAACTAAACTCATTACGTAAAATATAAGTAATCACAAACTACATTTATCCTACATAAATATCAAGTAAATGGAGGGCAGCAACCACAACTAGAACACCGGAGGAGTCATTGCTAAATATTTCCGAAAAATGGATTACGCTGCCACGCCGGGTCAAGAAAATATTTGTTACCTTTAATGCTGTCTGCATACAGACTGACATAACAGGGTCCTTCATTGAGAAAATTTTCCCCAAGGCTCCCTTGAGTCACTCAGAACTCCCGTCACTTCTCTTATCCATCTGAACTCATTATACAAATATAAAATTTCCTACTCACCTCAGACTTCATTAACAATTTCAGACTCAGATCACATCCTCGTACATATTTTTGTGAATAGCGCGCGTCTAGGAACATGGGAGCTCACACTCATTCGTCACATTTAAGCACACAGCTATTTGGCTTGCTGTTCATTTATAGAAAACGCAAAAAATGAGTTACCCTGCCTAAATGAGTGAATACTCACATGAGAGGTGTCTCAACACACGGTCACGTAAGCCAGTTCTTAGTTTGAATGCAATAAATAAAGCTGCTTAGCACAAGCTCTTTGTATTGGTAGCAGGAAGAGAAGCAAGAGTGTCCACTACAATAAGTGGCTAATGCACCAGCCACGTCACAACATTTACCCATTATTATCCGAGGTAAAGCTAGTCTTCTACTGCATGGACCGGTAGCTCTTGCTAGTATACCCCTGCTACTCCAGACTGTGGATCTTTTTTCTGCATCCTATACTGCAGATCATTCTTCTACATCTTATGTTGCTCAAGAGAGTTATCAAGGAACGAGACTGGGATCCAACCGAAGTTAGATCCTAAAAATTAGAACAAGCATTTTCTACCAGGTAAGGGTTCAAGTGCATAGTCTTAAGTACGTTGCATTCTCTCTTACTTTAATTTATGCATTTATTTTCAAATACATACTCATGAATTCAATTGTCTTCAACAACGCCATGATTCCATACATCAAGTTTCTTTGTAACATCACACTTTATTTCCATCACTTCGCTGTTGATCTTGACCTTTCACTAATAATTTTTGTTCTCAGCCATGGAAATGCCAGCTCTAAATCACAGCTTTTACTGATGCTTTATATCAGTTTTTTGTCACAAACAATTTTTCAACAAATTTCCTAATAGCCCGTTTTGTTAGTCTAAATATTTTTCAGGAAACATTCTTGAACTAAATGCTAGAGTTTTTATGTCAAATCTACAACTGACAACTTCAACAAATCGACAATTTTTATTCATTTCCTTTTTCAATTTCATTCCAACTTCAGAAAACGACGAGCATACAACTCACAAAAAAATACCTCGCTCTCGGGCCTTTAACCCATTAGATCCAGAAGTTTAAAAATTGTTCAATTTTTCTGAAACTTGCAGCATTTGCCCCCAACTGTTTATTTATTTCACATATGAAACTGCTTCATATGTACCATGTATATTTGAAGAAATTTGAAGCGTTACAGCTCTCTATAATCAATATAAATGTTTTCTGGCACTTTAACAAAAATATTTGAATTGCTTATTTAGACAAGCACTGGCCTCATATGGGATAAAAGCAGCAAAAAGTAAAGCAAGAGCCTCACGATCATCTGACGAGCGCCGTCCGAGTGAACTGGAGGATTTTTTGAGGCGCTTCCGCTTGCTCGAAGCTTTGGGCCGCTGCTTGCAATGGTTCAGCTTAGGTGAGCACGAGGAGCACAATCCTAGGATGTAAAATATAATAAAACAGACAACATAAATAAAAAACAAGAAGCTTACACTACACCTTCAATAAGATACACCAAACACACTGAAATTCACGAGATATGTATGAAGCATAAAATTTTATGTCTTATTTAGTAACATAAATAGACCTAAAACTTGCAAGACGCTAAAATAATTTGAGAAAACTATTACAGGAAAGCAATGTAAGTCCACCTTCCATAACTGAAAAGTCGAATCGCAAAGAAAAATAATTATTGAACCCAGACTATAAAAAATTTCAATTAAATTCAAATTTTAAAGTAAACTAAAGGAATGACAAAATGCCTTGAGATAGAAAAGATATTCAATGAAACACACGAAAATTAATCCTGAAATGCTCATTCATTCAACATGAACCGCAATTCCACAAACTCCATTATAATCTGAAAACGACAAACAGTTCAAGTTGCCTTACTGAGTTTCACGAGGGCATTCTTTTTGAGTCCGTGCTCCTTGTAGGCGAAGTTCATCTCCCAGGAGGTGAGGTCAGAGGAGCTAGGACAACGCTTCTCCCCACACTTGAACTGGCCCTTGCCCTCCTGCACCTCTGCATCTGTCCTCCACCGCAGCCCAACCTGCACCAAGTGGTACCCAATGAAGGCAAAAGCTACACTGATACTTAACACTAGAAAATGAAGGCAAAAGCTACACTGATACTTAACACTAGAAAATGACGGCAAAACCTACACTGATACTTAACACTAAAAAATGACGGCAAAACCTACACTGATACTCAACACTAGAAAATGACGGCAAAAGCTACACTGATACTCAACACTAGAAAATGAAGGCAAAAGCTACACTGCTACAGAATGTTACACTAGGAAATACAAAAACAACGTTCAGGAAACCAGTTTTCAGATACAAGAGTAAGAGGAAATTGAAAAATTGCCCCAAGTTCAATGTGTACTGATGCACGCCTCCAATTATGAATACCTGATTTATCAGGGCACAAGATTAGTTTTTAGTAGAATTTTGCTTAGCACACAATTGCCAGCCTGCATCACTATTAGTACAGCCGCACTTGAGTCAATGAATGGAAAATTAAAATATGCATGGTTTATGGGTGATAATAAAAATGCACTTTTAAACTATTTAACTGGCTTTTACCATATGTGATACCATTACTTTAAAATTACTCAACCAGCATTGACTATTTGAGGTACCATTACTTTTAATTATCTAATCAGCTTTGACCATTTTGAGGCATCATTACAGCTCTTCATCAGGAAAGAAGATGGACAATAATGAATAACGCCATTTATTAACAAAATATTTTTTTAAATAAATTGTGAGAAAATCTTACTATATTGATATGAATGACAAAGATAACAGCAAAACCAGAATATTCAGACAAACAACAATATGAAAATAAAACTAAAGAAAAGATAATAGATTAAATTTACAGTTTTTTCCCACAGTAGCCACTACTTAGAACTTGAAGTTGAAACTGCAATTTAAAAAAAAAGACAAAAAGAGATATTACACCCACAACAGAGATATACCCACAAAAGGGACATTATATGTGACATCACTATCACAATCATCCAATGATTCAAGATACTTCACAAATACAGTAAGTGTGGAAGTTAAACCTACCTCATATGAATCACAAATCTTATTTTTAAATGCTTTATTTCTCTCCTCACTAGACTTGCCTTATTTTCCTTGTAGCGACTGAGATCACAAATGCAGTACTCTTTGAAGAGCTTGTCATAATACTTTTTGGCAAGAGCTTTTTGCCAGGAGTTGGTGTCATCATTGGAGTCCCATAAAAACTGGTGGTGAGCTCTCACCACGTCCATATCCCGCACGTCTCTTGAGCTGCAAATGGGGCATCACTACACAGGGGGTGAGCTGGCTTGAGCTAAAAATGGGGCATCACTATACAAGAGGGTGAGCTGGCTTGAGCTAAAAATGGGGCATCACTACACAGGGGTGAGCTGGCTTGAGCTAAAAATGGGGCATCACTATACAAGGGGGTGAGCTGGTTTCAGTAGCAAATGGGCTAGTTTAAGACTCTTTAGTAAGCATGTCTTTACATTTCTATTTATTTCAAGAATTATAACTTAACAACTTTCTTATGTTGAAAAACAACCTTTTACATCAATTTTGATCAATTAAAGGCAATTTAATTGACTGCAATTCATGCTAGTTTTAGATGAGTAAGGCTTGAGATAGAGACTACCAAAAATATTATTTTTTGAAGATTTGAAAAAAATAGTTATAACCACACAAAAAATAATTTTATTGATAATTGCTAAAATTAAATGCAATCCTATTACATTTATGTATCACCACTTTTCAAACTTAAATAACACTTATATTTCCATAATTCTAAGAACAGAAATTACTAATAACACCCAGGACAAATTTGGGAAAACAGACCTGTCACGTTGAAGGAGTGATGTAGCTCCAGGATGGTACAGAAAGTACTGGTTGACCAGCATCTTGTGCCTGTCATAAGCTGTGAGGGAAGACTGGTGGTAACGCAGCACTTGTCCTATACTCTGGCATGACAAGTCGTTCAGTACAGCTCGAGGTGGAATCTCTGTCAAAAACAACACCAGTTACAGACTTGATATTCCTTCTGTGTTTAAACTGAAACCTTAGTGGCAATGATGATCCAAAGAAATTTAATTTTAATTGTAGCACAGAAGGTAAAATAAGTCTATACTGATATTTAGTAAAAAATTATAACTATGTATTACAGATAAATTCACATCTACTGCCAACAAACACAGCTGAATAGTCCTTGAAATTGTAAATTAATACACACCAAAAAAGGCCAAGTATTTTCAAGTGTGCAATGAATACTAATTACATGATGTTCACAAAAAGCACTTTCAGTCAAATAATGAATATCACCGAGATCATATACAACTATGTATGAATAATGTTCAATATTAGTGTAATAGAAAACATAAGTGGCATATCACTGCACCATGACATCATTTAATCAGCCATACAGCATTACATCTCTATTTACCTCAAACACACATAACAGAGCTAATCAAGCTTATAGAGAACACATACAGTAAAAGCTCAGTAGACATATTCAAAAGAGCCATTTCATTGATTCAAGCAACAAGTTTTAATCATGTTTACTCAAATGGTTAGAAACACAGATTGTTATACTTGAATTCAAGACAAATGCATTCAAATATATTGCTAAAAGTACCAGAAAAACTTTTGGGTATTGTATCTATGCACTCTAAAAAAGCGAGAGATCTTGTAAATTAAAATGTTTTAATATTTATAAATCATCTTAAAAAGCCACAAAAATGTCATTAACATGCACAAACATTCTGTGATACTGAATGACATTCATTTCTTAAAATTTGACCTTTTAATATAAATATCAATATAACTACTAAATGATTGCAATTAGATACAAACTTGTCTACTATATAATATAGATTCAATATTAAAATTGTGAGAATATTAAACATTGGAGAGTATTTCAACAGTAAAACCAATAATCAAGACTATGCTGGATCTGATACTAATATGCAATATACATCAAAATACCTGATTTTTGAGAGGATCCTCCCATTTTTGGCTTCAAAATTGGATCCTTGAGCCAACATGATGAGGTTAAGCCTTGCTTCCTAGAAGCTGGAGGTCTGAAGGAGTCACCTTCAAAAGCTGAATCATATTCATCCCCCATTGTAGCTTAGTACATACACAAATTAACATGAAATGGGGCCTGAAAAATATAGAGCTATCATTATCATTATATTCTTAGATTAACCACCACAGCTGCAACTAGTTATTAGTATTACATTGTTATTGTTGATAAATACAGTCACCTCTTTGAGCCTGACATTTAGTTAGAATGTACATTAATTCATAGAAAAATACACTGAATAGGTCTAGGGTCCAATAATGAAACATCAGTAGCACAAAGAGAAAAATGAATGCATAATTCATGCTGTAGATTAGCTGTGATAAATATGAATTATTCAAACAAAGAGGTAACAAAAAAATATATATGCATGTACAAAGAGCAACAAAAGATTCAATTAAACATATTATGATTGTAGAAGCACTAGATAAACATAAATTGCAGACATAAGATTTCAAGTTTTCAAAGACAATAAAATGATCAGTTAAGAAAACTGAATGACATTAGGATAAATTATGAAAAGTGTTTATCCCAAGAGTGTATAAAAATAAATTATATAAATACCAACAAGCAGACAGAACATTCTTAGAGAATTTATAATACAAATAATGAGATAATAGCACAGACAAAAACCCTTCATAATCAGAAAAAAAACTATCATGTCAAATATATTTAAAAAACTGACATGAAATGTAATGAGCAGTACAACAATGTCAAGGAAGAATAGTCTATGAAATACAATTAAAATTACCCAACCCAATTATAATGCTTGCTGACAAGTGAAACAATTGTAGGAATAAAATAATTTTATCAGAGTGTATTAAAGAAAGGGAGCATTTACAGGCACATTACTATGGTAAAAGCATCTACATGTTTGGAGAAGTTTAGAAGACTAAATTAAATTATATATTAAAATACAACATAGCTGCTGCCTAAAGTTGAGACCTAGTAATATGCTAAATGTGAGAAAGGTTTATAAAAGATTATGTCAATAATCACTAATGTACAAAGAAGATACTGTTTTCAGGTAAGTTATGGGTACTTTTATTTTTTTAACTAACTGCAAAATGTGAAATGCTTAACCCTGGAGTACTGAACATGAATATAGTTTGCCTGGGGTTAATGACATGTTCACTGCTCCAGGGTTAAACTTCTTAAATATTAGAGTTAATTAAAGTAGTATTCTAGATCCCAAGACCTAAATAGACATAGAGCGCTCTATTAGACACTGCCGGCTAACACTCTGAGACTAGCGTTGTTTGTTTATTCGTACTAGAAAAACCTTCTGCAGTACAGATACACAGAACGATATATGGAATCGGGTTTTTGATTAACGAAAATATTAAGACTAGTAACGATGAACAGTGACTCGTCGTGTCTTTTTAATTGAAATTTGTTTGTAGATTAATCTGAAGTAAATCTAAATACTTGCGAAGGCTCTAGCTGAACTTGATAAAACGTTATCTTCTATGTTGCATTGACTGGGGCATCAAAAAATTATCCGTGTAGCACAACGGTTACACGTAATTCTGATCGCAGATACAGAAACTGAAAGCCGCCAGTGGTCTTCGTCTTTCTTAAGGCCTTTCGTGATTATCAACCTCTAGGTGAGAGATTCGGCCTGATCTCGGAATTGTTTTCTGTCCAGGAAATCGGAAGTCGGAACGGCAGTCTATTCACATTTCCAAGCGCGTTCAAGTGGGGCAAATCAGGTATGCGAAATCTTGTAGGGCTGGATGAGAAATGCAACATGACTGTTGTGGGTTCAGTAAAAAATTTCTTAGTGCATGCATGGAATAAGAGACATTGATCATGAATAGTTGGTTTCCTGGATTACAATGTGACAACCTGCTAAGCACGAGGGCTGTTTATGACGAGCTGGCTCTACCAGTTATGCCCTCACTTGGCTGGTTTGTTTGCATGGATTGACTCAATGTGGCCCTTGAGGAATTATATTAGACAACCGTTGCTCACACGCGAAAAACTCTGGAATATTACCCTGTCGCATGTGTGTGATTTAGAGGGAAATTAAAGGCCGTAACAAAGGCCCCATCCAAAGTTAAGTCTTTAAGTTTAAGAAGTGCTGCTTTACTAGCTAAGCAAATGTAATTACTTCGCTCTAAAATTAGACTGCTATATAAAGCAACGTACTATTCAAAATTTTCAGCTTATCACTTAATAGAAATGAGACATTCAAAGATTTAGTATTACAGCGGTGAATCAAATTAGTTGAACCCATTGAACTCATGTACGAAGTTAAAACAAAAAACAATCTTTATTTCCAATCAAGTACACAGTACATAGACATTTAGTACATTGGTTTTTAAATTCTTAAGGTTAACATTCTTAGAGTAAGGATGATGGTGAGCTCCATGCGACGATCCTGGGATGTGTCCATGGGCGATGAGTTGAGGTCTTACCGATAAGTGCGAGCTCACGGCGTGAAACGAGAAACAGCTCGTATTCATTGCCGGGTTTCGAACCCGCACGCAGTCTTTCTGCACAAGCAGAGACCCGATACAGAACACGGGCCGCATACCACTCGACTACGGTGGCTGCAAACCTCGATAAAACCTCGATCTCACAGGACCCCCTGAAAGCCTTACGCATTTCTTCAAAAGGTGTGCTTTATAGTACTTTCAGTAGTATATTATAGAGTATTTATACTCCTAAGTGGGCTCATAAACACCGTAGAACCAATATGCAGGGTACATCAATTGTGTTTTCCCGAAAAGTTCTTTGCTAACATTTTTGCAAAGTACGATGTTCTAGGATGAACTGATATCACCTTTGTGCTACCTCGGTATTAAAACTCATTTAAAGCTTTATTTCAGTGAAAATTAGTGTAAATTTCGATGTCTTAGCGATTAGAAATAAAGACTTACTTTTCCTAGCATTGTAAAATATACAACTCCCCCATACCTTTTTGAGGTGCGAGCACTCAAGTAAAAAACTACTGCTACAGAACCATCGTAAATAAGTGGGTAGCTAGGATGCGGCGTAGCTAGAAGTTTATTATTTTCCAGATTATATCATGTTTTATAAGTGTCTTTAAACGAAAAGAAACTTAGAATACATCACAATACAACAGAGTTGATGTGTTTTAACGTAGAAATCGCTGATGTGTGTTACAGGAATCTGAATTTCTGTTAAAACCCGACCTTTTAAAATACTTGTGAACAGAAAACACAAACAAAATAATTCGAAATAGGCAAAGATTAATTATAAGATGAAGATGATGTTTTTTCTAAGCAATTTTTAAATTTCATCGATGATGCTAATCATTGATGATCTAAAAAGAACCAATAACTTTAGTTTTCTTTTGATATCCGCTCTTCTTCCTCAGGCGTATCCCAGAAATAGTTATTGAGTGAGAAAAATTACACACACAAGACCTCAAAGTATATTACAAGTTTCGGTTTTAAACTATCGGAAAGATTCACAATAGAAATACATGACATTGTACTTGGTGTATTTATAAAGCAATACCTTGCTTAGCCATTGTGCGTCTGGAAACATGCATCTTGTTAAGAGGTCCAACAAACCCGTACACAATCTGATCAACCTATTTGTAGCTTGAGTTAATGAGGTTCACTTCAGACTCTCCAGGTCTCCAGTTCTACAGAGGCTAGAAGAGCATTACAATGATATGTCAACCCGTGATAGTTAATTAAATTTTCTTCTGTTTAGCTGGGTGGTCAAACAATGAGTAACAAGCTGAATCTGTTGTACCGCAACAGTAAAATTTTTTATATGACCCAAGTGGAAGGTCTTTTGCATTAAAAGTTTTCTCCCAAAATGATACCTCTGTAAGCTAAGAAATCGTACACACACAATGAATCATTAAAAATTTTTCATGCTGGTAGAATAATCTATAATTATTTACGAAAAGTCTAACTATATTGATAACAATAATGAAGTATAAAAAAGAATCGTATGACGATTGGATTACGGAACCCTAATAATCTATAACAACTGTATTTCGTTTCATATCCATGGATTGTGAATAAAAGTTCTAAATATTCAGCAGTCGTTAAATGTCTAGTAGTTTTTTGTTAGCTTGTTAAACAACTGGAATAAAATTCAAACAGTAAAATTACTTGAATCAATCAGAAATTTCTTATCTTTGAACTGCAAACCCGATTTTCACAAAGAATTACGAACCTAGCCATTTGTTCGTAAATAATAGCAAACTCTGCTGTAATAAGATGTTCCAATGTTGACAAGATTTATTTTTCTTGGTGTTTGTTCCATCTTACATAGTATTAAAACAATGGCTTTGAATTTTATGCTGCAACACTTACACTGATTCATGTTGCAAACACTGCCATACCAGAATTACGATAAACTGCTATAGAGAAATATATTACAAAATTTCCAAATATGGTTATAATTTCGTTCATACTCATCAATTGCTCAACTTTGTTTCGCTTATCCTGACTATTACTTAGCTTGCTTCGCTCATGCACATTAGTATTAGATTTGTTTCGCTTAACCTGACCATTACTTAGTTTGTTTTGCTTATGCTTATTATCATTTAGGGTATTTCGCTTACGCTCATTACTATTTAGTTTGTTTCGCATAACCTAACCATTATTCAGTTCGTTTCGCATATGCTTATGATTATTCAGTATGTTTCGCTTATACTCATTACTATTAAGTTTATGAGTATTGTTTTTGATCGAGAGTTGAGTGGGTGCAACAGGAAGTGGACCGGATAGCCCTGAAAAAGTTTCTTCTGAAGCTCCCGTTTCGTCGACACCACCGTCTGCGTCTCACGATATTGTCAACTTTCTCTCCCACGTCGAGAAACTTTTGCAAAAATTTCGGTCAGTGCAACTTTCGATTGGTGGTGAGACTGAAAAGCTATGAAAGCTGACGACTATGAGCGTCATTCAGTGGCCATTTTACCTGATGAAACAAAATAAGAGACCATGAGCAAAGTGTACACACGTCACAAAAAACAATACTTCAATGTATACCAAACTTGTTCAAAGAAATAGATTCATTGTCAGGAATAATAACATGGCTGAATTTCTTAAAGATCTCTCCTAGTACTTAATTCAGAGGTAGCTATAATTTTTATAGCAATATGAGTTCACTCTGATTCGAATTATTCCTTGCACCATTATTCCTGTATTAAAATATAAGGTTATGAGAGACCTACGCCTGAAAATATACTCTTTCAGCTTTTACATAAAGAAAGATGTGTATTTATGTACGTGCAGCAGTAGTTGTCTTCACGACAACAAACAAAGATCTCACCAAGCATGAACGACAGCATGCAATGCCAGACACAAATTACAAGGATGAGAACACGCTACAGTGCATTTATGTAATCATTAATAATGACGCAAGTACAAATTCATTATTCAAGTTTTTGTTGAAATATTTAAAAATGATCGCCTTTAAGCAGACGATGACAGCTCATTAGAAATAATAGTTAGCTCAAAATCATATTTATGCAGATGAATTAATATTAGTTAGCAAACACTAATAATGCCACATTAAATCTGAATGGTTTGTTGAACCGGTGTCACTTTGAGACCACAATTTTTACACTACAGAAGCAGATAACCATTGGATGTATGGCACTCAATAACTAAGACAATAACCATACTATTACACTAACACAATAACCACACGACACCATAGCGGGGTAATAGCCACACCTTTCACATCTCCAGGGATCCAAGAACTATTCTCTGTATGTATCAATCTTGTACAAGTGGAGGGTGGGCGTCCAGAACTAGAAACCTAGTTTTTCAAGACTACGTAAACCTACATCCTGAAGCTTAAATGCCTCCTCTTTAGGGTTAGTATGAGTGTATGATGTGATAGATCTTCATATTTCTGTCCGTTTTGGTGATCCTTTTTATTCCGAAAGACCAATTTCATCCTGGAGATCATTGTTCCTTCGTCGAAATGCCATGGATGTGCATTGAAGAAAAATCATTAGTCTTAAAATAGAAGAGGCGACGGCAATCAATTGAAAATCTGAACCCCTTAAAAAGTTATGTTGTGTCCCACCGTCACCTAAAAATTATTTCAGCAGATAACATGTACTTTCGACGGTGATTTCAATTTTACCGGAGATTCTTAACACAAATTCTAAGGGAAATACAAGAATAAAAATATTTCCGACAGTAATGTGCTGCTCCAATTGCTGTTTTTAAGTGTCCACGCTACCACGCACGAGATCATAAATGAATAATGACAACATTTATAGCATTTCAGGGGGCCGCTTAGCCTAGATCATGTGATGGGGTACAAAATCCGAGCCTTAATACATATACGCCTGTATGTCTGTAACTTTAGTGTCAATAATAAACCCTTTCAATATTACTAGGCATTCATATTGATGCCGTTTTATGCAATATTCAATAAGCATACCGACCATACATTTAATAAGTTGCAAGAACAGGACGCTCTAACATACAAAGTATCCATAAAGTCTCTTTATCATTTAAAAAAATTATTACAATGCAATTGATAGAATATTTTATTCATATTTGTTGTATTGTATTCAGTATTTATTAAAGTTTTTAATTACATTTTTATTTGTGTGTTTCAGGGATCCTGTTTGCGAAAATGGTGCTGTTGAGACTTTAGGAGAGACTTTTATAAGAGACTTTATGGACACCCTGTATTTTTCACGCCTCCTTTAGCATCTGGCCATTAATTTACAGCAATAATTTGTGGAGTCGACGACGTGTTCGTCGCCCTAATAAACACACGCAGATGCTCGAGGCCAGCGAACTTTGAAGAGTGAATTTAGAGAGAAACTTACTCATGAGAAAGCTGGAATCCAATAGAAAAAATGACAGAAGCTTTCCGCATGGACGCAAGATGCGGTGCGAAGACTTTTAGAGCAGCAGACGACACTGCCAGTGCCTGCTGAAGTCGTCTTATCTAAGCCATCTCCTCCACACCTTGCATATGCTTCTTGTATACAAAACAGTTTAATCGTAAAACTCACATACAGAGTACTGATATACAATTTTTGTGTTCTATGTTCCTCGGCATTATACATTTCGTCCAATGCCGTAGTAACTCTTTTTATATGACAATCGATTTACAGTGAAATGGTTGGTATTTTTAGAATTGTAAAGCCACGGTGATCAAGTACAGTACGTAAAACGTCGTTATTTAATAATAACATGACCTATACTGCTCATTATTACGCTTCTTTCACACAACAATGATGGTAAGAAAAATTCTTTAATAATCATACAATTTCGCTAGTACATCAATCTGCAAGTAGTTTATAGGAATGTGAGACTGAAAATCAAAACAGTCTCCGAAAGAAATTTTATAAATGCTTGTATCAGAAAGTACGAGTAAATGCTGAATAGTCAAGCCTCGTGCTGAATGGATGCATCTTGTGTATTTCCAGTGGTGGCGAAGAATGTCGTACAAATATTAAATTATGGAGCATGTGATAAAAAGGCAAAAGCTGGGAAATTGTTCAAGATTTATGCTGTCAATATTAAAGATTCTACGAGAATTTTATGTTTTTTATAGTGTGTTTTATGAGCATTAGGTGGATTTTACTATGAAAAATAAGTCTCCTCTAGGTTATGTTTTTATGTCCCAAAACATGTTAGTACTTGAGCACGTACAAATTCTTGATGAAATACAGCGTTCAACCTGACAATTTTGAACACATGCATGGATTTTAAGCTTAGACTCTTTTTCTCAATCACTTTCTTAACACCTAAGTAGTTTTGTTATGGTGAAATGATGACATGCTTTCATATATTTTACGAGACACGTAGAATAAATATTAGAGTTTTAGTATCAGAAGTACGACAGGTAATTACACTAAAAACATGCACGCAAAAGCACGAGGAGTGACTGCACCATAAACACACACGTGAAAATACAAGAAGTTATATGCAATTAAATAAACTCAGGAGAATGAGAGGTGCTAGTTTCTCCGAATATCATCGTTTAAACTTTAGTAAGATATGAAATTAGAGAATTTTAAAGGAGACGTCGCAACTCATGTATGCTTTTATGCATCGAATTGATTATCGAATATGAATTCACACATTCTTCTGTCATGCTAGATAGTTAAACATTAAATGGTAGCTGGTAAATTGATACGTAATCGTGATAGTACAGTGCTTACCTTAAAATTGTAATAAATTTCAATTAAAAATGATTATCCTCTCAATGCATTAGCTTAAAAACACTTCAGTTTCGATCAAGATCACGAACGTGTTCGTGAAACAAGCGCTGTTTTATTGCTAACTTTATTGCTTTTCTGAAATGCTGTAATGACGCAAAATTTTGCACATTATGTCATCCGCTAGATCCCACATTACCCAGTTTTTCATTTGTGTTCTTCTTTTTAGGCTAAAGCCGAAAACTCATCAAACAGTGTTAACACTTCTGAAATAGAGGACTACTCTCTCTGCTACTCAAGGATTTTAATAATAATGTATTTAAAAATCCAATGTTAATGCATATTTCATACATCAACTTCATTGGATATGAACGGTTTCTCTTTCCTTTTTTTCTGTTAGAGTGGGGAAAAGAAGAAAGACAGCCGGCAACCACATCAGACAACAAAGAGGACGTGAAGACCCGTGAGAGAATTGTACTGAGTAAACAGAGCATCACGACGATGAGCAACATGGCTCTTCCCTTCGTCATCCTGTGTTTGTTCCACATACGAAGGTCCTGACACAGTTCCTACAGCCCCTAGTTCAATCATTGATGTAATTGTAGGTGACCACCAACCTTAACTCAAGTTCTTGATCTGGAATACTTTGACTAAGTCGGAACTTCGAAAAAATTATGAAGTATGGTTCTTTCAATTCTTCTATAACTGCTGATTATTTAAGAACATGTTTATGGGTTTCCGTTTGTCCTATAAATATAGCTCATGAATTTTTGCATCCCAGCATCCCTATGATCGAGGAAAATTTTAGCTGTAGTTGAAGAAATTTGATGGGTCGGTCATTTGAATAATCGTAACGTTAATTTATCAATTGTTGAAATTAGCTTCAGAATTGTTCTAATTCACCACTTCTTTGAGATTCTTTCTCCTGATTGTACGAAAGGATAATGCGCATTAACTTATAAAGATAACTATACATTAAAAAAATTGCAAGACCTATACTGCCCAAGAAATATAATATTCGTAACATGATGCGTTGATGTAGATTGCAAGCTTGAAACATTTATGGACGATCCCATTCAACGAATGGTGAATCTTTAGGGCTTACTGCCAATAAATTCAGTGATTGAAACATCGATGTTATATCTTGTAACAATACATAATGATTTTGCTAGAAATACAGAAATAAACGCTCAAGGCAGTCATTTGGTTTGTATGAAAAAGTCATAATTCTTTTATATAATGTATGAAAAATAATTGAATTTATAGCTTATTTACCTTTTTAAAGACGCCACTTAGTACGTGTTCGAGATCTATTTTCCCACTGCTTTATTTACAAAGTATTTTCTGCATACACAATCAAAATGTAACCGTACAATGTCTGCTTGTTAGTTCATGTACAATGTACTTTTAGTTCACTAAGTCTGCTCGTGATATGATTTAAAGCATAATAAATCTAAAATACTTATTACTTGTTGATTCATTTTGACTGCATCAATGACCCTTAAATCCTGCTTAATAACGGCCGTTTTCTAAAGAGCTTTACATGGAAATGACGGTTTGTTTGCGTTTTATTCTTAGATAAAACAATATCAGTATAAAATACGTGAACTTCATCCATCCTTTCATACATTACATTACATTACAATACATGCTACCAAAAGTACTTGTATATTATTACAGTAAAATGAGCTGGAAACAATTGTTTACGATGATGCTCAATGTACCCAATAATCCCCCAAATTTTGATGTCCATTTCCATGAATATTGTGAAAAAAAGTATTATCTTAAATATAATAACTAGTATTGTAATGCAATTACGTACCTAATATACAACTAAATATTTTACCATTAGCAATTATTACTGCTAGGGAAATCATTTATTATTTTCTGAAAAGTCAGAATAACAGTGTAGCATCTCCCCCTGTCTCTAAAATGTATATGCATTAGCATTGCCGTTCAAATCAGAGTAGAGCGAGGATGTACCCACGAGAAGCAAACAACTTAGATTCAAATAGAATGGTAAGGTCCAATGAAATAATTGAAAGTGATAGAAAAAGTGTTAGAATTCATGAAGGGAAAATTTCTATGAATTTCCCAAGCTGTGACGGTGGAGTTTGTGAAATGCGTGTTTGTTTGTAGAAACTTTCATATCACCATAAAGTTGCCATGTCTTTGGGTTCCAGTTGTGATTTTATGGAAAATGTAGAGAAAATAATGGGAAAACCAGTTGAGTTTTGTGAGATTAATGGAGATGTAGCAATTTTGAAGCATTCCTACAGTAATCATTTTTTATTTCACTTTTTGAAGGTTTTGCCCACGCAGCGCAGACGAGGACACACATGTGATTATTAAGATTCTCAAACACTAATAATTAATAGTAAAACGTAATTTCTACATACTTCTTAATTTTAGTAACTTAGATATTGAATATCCCTGTTCAAATTTATCGTAATATTTACAGCAGATCGAATTCTTAAGCAAATTCAAAAATACGAAAGTTAGAAGATGATCTGGTTTGCCAGAAATAAATTTGGACAGTACAATGTTGTTGTAATGAATTTGGTCGGTCTACTCTAAGGAAGAAATAAATACATTCATTTATGCACACAAGTGGCCGGGAAACATTAAAAGTGTATGGTGGCATTGTTTAAGCTAGCCTCCTATCTTGGTTCCAGTAATAATAGTGATAATGATAGCAATAGCATCATATAAATAATATGGTACTTCAATAATGAGTGAATAATGATGATAATAGGTTAATTTAGCACATTCGCACTCAGCGAAAGTCAACCGGAGCTGCTCTTTCTTTCGGGACTACGCCTGGAGTTGCACAACTGAACACAAAAGCACATCATCCGTGATGTTCAAGCCTGGAACCATGGCGAAAATTACGAGGATGACTTTACTCTGAGCTGTGTTAGGCTCTCATTTGAGCCTTACTGAGATATGAGAGTTGCATAATGCAGGGAAAGTTCGTGGATATGACGAAGTGTCATTTACTGACTCGTGTGATCGAGCAACTTTATGTACTGGAACTGTTGTATTAGTAATCCAATGAATCTTTTTTTTTAATTCTGTATCACTGTCACTGAGAAACTCTGCTGTTGTAGATGAAGTGATGCAGGAAGTATGGTAAGATTTTCTTGCATAATGAAACTCTGTTTTTATTGTTAATTTTTAAGGTTCCTTTCGAAATGGAATGTTGTGTTCCAGAAGTCGTTTGGTGTGCATGCTGTATTCATTGTATTGTAAAAACATTAAAAGTTTTGCACGAATTTTAGATATCCCGGGAATTGCATACTAAGTGAAAAAATACAAAAAACTCTCATTTACGTCATGTTTAAAAATATAAGCCAGATTTGTTTTAAAATCTTTGAATACACCTTCCTTTTTTACCTCGTCTCTGCCTAGTTACAAGGAGTCAAAATCTAAATATATTATGTACCGATGGCATGAAATATTTCTTAAAACGCAATACACATACGACATTACATACGAGCGATTGCGTGAAAAAAATTGAACATTTAAATATGTGTAATTTATCTCAAAGTAAAGTTCAACGTTCATCTTTGCTACCTCTTTAATGGACCTTTTAAGCACGTGGTAGAGTGGTTAAATTTGCGCACTAGAAAAACTCCACGGTATTTTCCTCCTAGATCGACAAACTTCATTTTAACACATCACTGCATGCATTATTCGAAAAATTCGAAGGAGTCTAACAACAACTGGCAGATGTGTGTGTAGCATTGGTGTAATACACGTTTGATACATAATCAGTACGCTCCTAATGTGGCACAAGAAGCTACCGAGCCTCAATAATTATGTAACATGATTTTATACGGAAAAATAGGTATGTGTCATATTTGTCATGCAATGCAGAGAAGGGTTAACTTCTGAACAAGAATGCGACGCTCAGTTTTACATAAGAAGGGAAACCTAATTCTCGAAGCTTTCTCATTACCCACGTATAAAGGAATACATAATTCATCAACTCATCAATGTGGACCGTACGTTCGAATTACAAGGAACACATTTAGTAAAGTATCATGAAAAAGTTTTCATGTTCATAGGAAATGATACCTTTTTTGGAAACAGCTGCTTGAATACTTTGATTTTCGTGCATATGCTCTGGACTGAAACAAATGCCATTTATACAAAAAATAATGAGAGTAACAGGGACGGGCTTCTTGTAGCAGCATTGCCCTCCAGTTGCACTTATATCATTCCTTGTCCTGACTGAAAATCAGATTTTTATAGCATGTCTCTCCGCAGACAATATTCCTTCCTTTGATGCTCAACATCGACGGATGTTTGCTACCGAAACAGGTATCCAAACTAAGACACTGAGGGTCCAAACTGGACATAGGGTCCAAAAACTGTCCTAGAAACCCTATGATGAACTTTGAAGAAAGTGTGAGAAGCACTACTGTTGTAAACGGTTCTTTACCCTGGTTAATGTTGACCGCTTCAATAATTTAGGTATGGCAAAATAAGCATTGCTCAAACCCTCCCGAGTGACACAGTCCTCTTCTAAGGAATTTCAAATCGCTTGAAGACTGATAGAAGTTATCATACTACGTGTATATGCTTGAGATAGTGACTAACAAGGGAAACTGTGAGGTACTATTACTATTTGGAAAAACTTGTAGTTTGTATAAATTACGAATCGAGATAAGGTAATAAAGATCAGTGGGAATAATTATTTATACGAACTGAAGGAGAGCTAATAGAAATCTTGAATGATGACATACGACATCTTACTTTCGTGAACGTATTGGAGAATTGGGAGTGCGGGAGAGTCAGTGGGAATGCTGACGAATCAGTGGGAGAGTAAGAGAGTCAGTGGGAGAGTAAGAGAGTCAGTGGGAGAGTAAGAGAGTCAGTGGGAGAGTAAGAGAGTCAGTGGGAGAGTATGAGAGTCAGTGGGAGAGTAAGAGAGTCAGTGGGAGAGTAAGAGAGTCGGTCAGTGGGGCAGTGCAGTACACAGTCCACAGCACGTGTTCGTGAGGGAAAACTCTCACAAAATTCAGATGCAACAGCCACAGGTTTCCACGTGTGGGCTTCCATTGAGAATTAACTTTTCGAGTCGGCATTCCTGTCATTAATTTAAGCTTGAAAAAATGAGAAAGCTTGGTAGCTCTGTAGCCTCGCGGAAGTAATGTTACGTTAATTGTTACTCCTGTAAGTGTAGGTTTTGATTTATATCAACGCGTTTTTAAGGCAAATACAGCGTGCTAGGATTTAAAATGTTCGTGGTACATGTAGGTGTCAGAAGACTCGGGATAGTTTACTCCTGAATGCCCAGTGTCCCATAAATAATACTAACCAAAGTCATAGATTTAATTACTAAGTCACTTCAGTATATCCATCACTTATCATACATTATATAACCATCAATTTATTTCAATAAACGAAATATTTTCAAAACTAATTGGATTTTTGCCTGTCAAACACGTTTTAATACAAAATTACTTCGTATTTTTTGTATCCTGTAGATTAAATGAATGTATTTAAGGGATCAGAGAAATTAGGCACGAGTTGTGCAGCAACTATGATTGTTCCTATGTTGCTATTATGTACTAGACTAGCAGACCCACACGTGAAAGAATGTTACAATACATGTATTCCCTACCGAATTTTCTCCTATCTAAATCCATAGGAGCGTGACAGAGAGACGAACCAACAAACAAAAAAAACAATCTTTATTTCCAATCAAGTACACAGTACATAGACATTTAGTACATTGGTTTTTAAATTCTTAAGGTTAACATTCTTAGAGTAAGGATGATGGTGAGCTCCATGCGACGATCCTGGGATGTGTCCATGGGCGATGAGTTGAGGTCTTACCGATACGTGCGAGCTCACGGCGTGAAACGAGAAACAGCTCGTATTCATTGCCGGGTTTCGAACCCGCACGCAGTCTTTCTGCACAAGCAGAGACCCGATACAGAACACGGGCCGCAGACCACTCGACTACGGTGGCTACCAAGCAAGCAAACCAGCAAAAAATTGTGTATTATTATATAATTGGTATCGTTAAACGCAAACTCTTACGTTCTTTGTAAACGCCGACAATTTCTCCAACGAAACAATAGTCAGCAGTTTCTGAAGTCTACAACTACAGAGAATTAGTGTAATTTACTCAAAAGTGAATACATTCATCCTTGACTGAAATTATTTCTGATTGTCCATCATAGTTTATTGCGATTACTGTGTTTTGGATTGAATTGCATTTTAATGATACTGTTCACTCGTTGTTTCATTAAATAAAAACTGCGTGATAACCAACAGATAAACATTTTTATTCCGTGGAAAAGCAAATGCGTAAGAGTTGTTAAAAGTTTCTATTTTGCTAGCATTTGTTTGACAAAACTTTTTCGTTACAATGCATTGGTACCATCTATCAGTAATATTCATTTTAGTCTCTCACTTTCAGTGTGACAGAATTTCGCTACTTTTTACAATAAAACGTTCAGTTCTTGCCAAGTTCGGTAATTTGAAACTTTTGGAAATCTAATTCCCTCATATCCTTCTGAACTGTGCATGGTATCATATAATAAATTCATGAGAAATTTAGGTATTCAGTGCACTGCCAATAAAAATCCCTTAAGAGCTCATTTGAATTAGGCACGTACAGTGAACTATAATAGTTCGTTAATTTTAACCTAGAAGACAACAACGCACTCGTACGTGTCGACAAAACATCTAGTTCAGTTCACTTGAATGGACTTGAATGAACCTGAGCGTGGTACTGGTAACAATCTTGTAGCTACTCTCCCGCACATCTCATTCGTAAATTAAACTAAGTACTGAGGTGCTTTCTGTCTTTACGAACAGCAAACCGCAAGGAGAAGTTTGTATCAACCACAAAGTCCACGCGATAGAGTGGTTGCAGGAAATAAAATGCACACGTACGGTCTTCAAAGCATTCATTCAAATGAATTGGATGGAATGCTTGGATCACTTTAAATAGAGACAATTAAGAAACGAATTCAAAATTTCTAGGTTGAATGGAGGTCTTCATAGGGCTACATTTGCTTCAGTTTCAGTAAGTGAACTAGTAAAAAAATGCCAAGGAATTTCCCCGGAGGCAGAGATTCCTCTGCGTGCGGATCCGACGTGAGATACAAAGTTATGGACGCCACGGAGTGCGGTAGAACTTGCCGGCAAAATGGACGTCCTACTGAATGCATGTAGAGTGTGTATCTGTCGACAACATTTAGTCACGCCTTACATTATTGCCTTCAGAAAGTAGACCACGCGTTGCCGGCATAGTGTGCGTGTGGCTAGTTATTTGTCCCACGTTGAAGATACTCAGGCATTATGCTTCGCTGCTGTTCAAACAGTCACCCTTTCCATGACAGTTGAAGAACAAAGCACCAAATGAAGCGAATGGAATTAGAATTTAGAGACAAATCAATAGGAGAAAGAAACACTCTTAATGAATTTTTTAATATTATGTTACATTTTACTTCAATCGATGATGTGAATGAAAATATGGCTATGAATTGGGCTGAAGATTCAAGAAGGACCTCAGTTTCTTGTGCTTTCATTTATGTCAGAAAAGATTTCAAATGTTTTTTGCTTAGCAATTGCCATCTATAGAAACATGTTCAGTCGTCTTATGAGAACTATGGCACGCCTTTTTTTTATTTCTACAGCTTGCATCTGATTGACCTCCTCCGTCTAGGCTTTCTGTTTGTGGTTTAGCTGATCACTAGTTCTCAGGGGTACTTGATGTTGGATGATGGTGTTGGGAAACGTGACAAAGCAATGCAATAAGTGGTACTTCTTCAAATATTCTTCCATGTTTCCTTATTGTGCTTCCTTAGGCAAATAAAAACAAGTAATGATAAAGCTTCCAACACAACACACAAACCATGTTCAAATGGTGCCTTTATAAATAGAGTATTAACATAAAAGGAATCAAACTTCCCTACGCTGAGAATCTTCAATATTTTTTTCTCATTTGCTACCTGTATTTAACGTAGATTTACCTCTTACGTTACTAACCTTATTCTCGTAATTGTAACCGTTATTAAAAATTCTCCTCTTTCCTCGAAACGTCAACGAATTTTGTACATAAACTTCAAATGAATATTGAAATTTCAAAATCTAGGTCAGTCGCAGCGGAGGGCTCCGTTACGAAAACATGTTCTCGATAAATGACACGTCCGCAAAACAAAAATCTTGGCCGCGTAAGTTAGAGAGAATTGCATTGCTTCGACCGCCGACGACCATCTGTTGAGTTCGCCCAAAAAGCACGAGTGTTGGGACTGTAAGATGGTGTGTAGCACAGAAATACTGTCAACGGAGACGCCATATGTCCTGTCTGTCATGAGTTGAACCAAGTTGCTTGTAAGTGATGTTTTGACTTGTACGTCACTCCAGTTCAAGTTCATTGCCGGTTAAAGTCCTCAAAAAGTTGTCAATCATTTTGCTAAAAAACAATATTAAGTTATAAAACTGTTACTATTATCATCTTCAGGCTGCTGCAATAAATAAGAAATGACAATCACCTCGAAAATGTTAAATATTGTTGACGCTAAGTTGGGCACCGTACAAGAAAATAAGCATCCACACTCACCGAAGACCACAAGAATGGCTAAAATTACACTATGTCACTCATGGTTTGTGTGATAGTACATGTCTGTCCAACATATCATAATATGTTAGCTTGATCTTAAATGACCTGTTTTATTTCTTCTCTTCACTTTTCTTAATTGACAGTGAGGACTAGCTTTAAACGTATAATATATATTTTTGTAATATGTATATGATATTTTTTAAAGTTTTGAGCTATTTTACAACATATACAACATTCAATAGCATCTTAAGCGCGCAATAAAACATGCAATATTACTCTATACATTTCAAAAAGTTTAATATACATCTAATATTCCCGATTTTCTTTAGCATTTTCAAGATTTTTTCAATAATTTCAATAAATCTTCAATATTATCTACAATTTCTATAACAATCTCCACGATTTTTCAACACTTCTAGCATTTTTGAAACGTTTTTATTCTTTTTGAACAGTTCTGATGTTTTAGGCGTATAAGATCTTCTTAAGAATAAAGACGAACCCCAAGTTTAATATAGACCTAGTTTACTATTCAACTACCTATATGTATTACTTCGCATGTTGAAGCTTGTAAAAAGTGGCATTTAACCCCCTATAAGAGCGAGTATATAGCAGTTTTTGAATGACTATGATGTCACTTACTGTCGTGATGATTTTTCTATTTTTTCGGTACCGAAGATTTGCAGGTAGTTTTATAACGTAGAATACCCACAATCATGCCACTTTACTCAGAAGAATGAATCATCCAGCAGGAGTGAGGGATCGAATCTTGATCTTACATGAGTTTGTCTCTCAATCGGTATTCTGGACCTCTGCCGAGTAACACTAACACAGAATTTCATAGCGTAATGAAAAATAATACTTTCATTGTGAGTTATGTTGATGCTCGATTTCTCTAGTTCTATATTAAACTAAACGCCACTTTCCCCACTGGGTCTGGACAGCTATCGTAAGCATGAACCTTTTCGGGTCTGGTGCTGGTCTACAGAACGTGAAGAAAGTTATCCGTATGAACTACGTGCTAGTTTCTTTAGCATTTTTAATACATTATTTGCAAAATGGTTTCTTAACATCATAATATAACATTTCTAACACATTTCATAGTTTTTCTTACGTTTAGAAAGTTATGATTTCATTATTTCGAACATCTGACTGACCCCTGAATAGTCCTCCAAATTGCACTGTTCCATGTAAATTCCACGTAAATTAAATATTAAGTGCACAGAATACTGAATTTTAGTGTAGATCTAGTGTTTCGTTCAATGAATGACTTGAATAAAGTGTTATACACTAAGGTCCTGCATCAGGCTACTCATTTTTCCTCACGATGCTCTCACAGGTTACTGCAGTCATACGGTCAGTCACTCGAGCTCCGACATACTGTGTTCCTCATGCCATTTCTTTCGTTTACTTTTACATTCATGATGTTAATTGTAGTAACTTAGTGTCTTGATAAGATAATATGAATACCTTCATTGTACATATTTAGGTATGCTAATACAGCTGTGTAATGAATGTTCAGTGAGATATTGAATTTTCAAGACAGTTCTTTCGAAGATAAATGGGATGAGCCTCTGTATATTTTATTCCAATGTTTTGTTGCTCTGAAAAATTGGAAGAGTTGGTCAATTTCCGGATCATAAAAGTCCTTCATAAGTAAGTCATCATAAATTTATGGGCAAATAAACTGCAGACGCATCATTGATGTGTCACATGCAATGGGCAAAGGAATTTGGCATGGACCTTCCTTATGAATTTCTTGGTGATCTGATAATAATATGAGCGTAATTAGTGACTGCATCTGAACTTTTAATAGTTCTAGATGTTATATGTACAAACATTCAAACATACAAACATGAAACGCTATTGAGTTTCAAATGTTAAAAAAGGGCTGAAGCTCCGGATCAATTCTTTCTTTATAGGATGTGTTTTCATATGAAAAACAATGTAGAATAAACTAACTGATTAATTGCTGTCCGTAATTTTGTTGTGTTAATAATTATTACCCTGAATAAAGTAGACTTTTTATAGTTTGGAGATTGAACTCATTGAACTAATTGATTCAATTTTTGCGGGGAAAACAGTTTCTTTCTAGATTTCTGTTAATGTTTCTTGTACACATTTTACACATGTGGAACATTATGATACATTAGTCCTGTATATAAGTCGCTTTGTTGTTTTAGTCACTCCCCGTACACACTGCGATAGTGAAGCAATAGTAATTCATCAATGTGCCGGATTATTATTATTTTTTTTATCGTACCTTCGTTTTCTTGCATCTCTTCCAGCTCCAAATTAATTCCATGTATTCTACCTCAGTTTTTAGACTACAATGAATTTTATATTTTAGAGAAGATCGTTTTTATTCTTCCCTGTAGGTAATTTGTTTGATTTTTTCAATAAATTTCAAAGATGTACAACACTTGCTTTAACCCTCGTAGGATGTTCATGTTGGTCAGTGTAGCTCAATATTATCGTACACGCATTTAATTCGTAAGGCGTCAGCTCACCATAATTATGACTGCCAAGTATGGATCAGCAATTATTTTGTATCAAAAAAGAGGATTTTGCTTTTAATTTCAGCATTGAAAATTTCTCTTGGGCCGAAAGTGCGATTTGAATATTGTTTCTAGTAATGAAATTAATTACTGACGCATAAGTATGCATACTTATCAGTCTCAAAGCATCTACATGTGTGACAACTTTCAAATATGAATCTCACTGAGAGATAAAAGATGAAATACTATTGAGATAAAGCGTATTGTGATCTGACATATGAACGAAAAACTAGGCACACCTTAAGTTCGACTCCTTCTTCTACAGATTGAAATATTTTCCTTGTATGTTATGGCTTGAAATTTTATGTTTCGAGCGACATACGTCGTTTGCCTCCGTAAAGAACAAGATATGTTCATTATTTACTCTCAAAAATAATAATTTTTTTGGTTTATCATAACTTCTGAATTGGACCAGTGTGTTACGAGCCTGAAATTCGACGATTGTGTTCTACAATTTTCATTCTAAGATCAGTTTCATCGTCATGAGGTACCAACTGAATTCTTTTAACTTTTCAGCGGCATCAAGGTTAAAAATCAATTGTTTTGTACAGAAAAGTTTATGCGAAGAAGACACCGATAGATACACAAAACGAGAACATTTCTCTACAAATAATTTTTGAAGATGAACATGAATTTCGATGCAGGCATGGAGTATTAAGGATGAATGAAGACAGAGAGATTCTTATAACATAAGTCAAGACTTGATGCATCATTCATCCCTAACGTAATATTGTAGTCATAACAAATCAAGACGCAACAATCATCGAATATAATAATAATGGGGATCTAAATTAAAGTATTTAAATGCTAAAACAGTAACAATCAACAGCTCTACGAACGATGCGAGTCTACAATAAATAATTCAACAAAATAAATAACACCATTGAGAAATTTAGATATACTATAAATGCCGTCTCGAGTTATTCATTTCATTGTCTTTGAAAAATACATTAAGAGTCAGACGCCCATAAGACAAAAATGATGTCGGCGTCTCAGTCTAATGTCAGTCTTGCCAGAATGTTTTTGCTAGTTTAGTAGCTTTTGAACAGCGCAGAGTAACCTGCAAACAGCGTTTATTCTACAAATTTTTTGCTATGATTGCAATTATGAAATAACAATTGTCGAACCTGGAAACGATGCGACAAAAACTTGGAATTCGGAAAACATGAAAATTTCAATATTGTTCATGAATTTCATTTAATTTAATGGACACAAAATTGAGTTTATTCTCATCACATACACACAAAATAGTGAAAAACATAGAAATAAATAATCACTCATTATTTACAGTCTTAAGTACAGTCATCTTTGCAGGCTTTGGCTAACACAGGATCTCAAGAAGTCCACCATGCAGCTAGAAAGTAGGGTCTCAGGGTCGAAAAATGTATGAATAAAAAATGTCAATTTAAAATCGTAATTTCTGAAACCTCTTCTACCTATCATATTCTTCAAATGAAACTTTTCTAGTTTAGAATTTATCAACGTTTTATTGCAAGTTTATGGAATTGTGTTTTGAAATCTTACGTAGTCCTGAGCCGCCTCACATGGTAGGGCAGGTCACTCAGAGGTGCCATAACCCAACCTAGCCTCTGCGTCAGAAAATAATAAATTACTGAATATTTCCATTGATTACTGAAAACTCTAATGGGAATTGACGAAAAGCCAAGTAAATCCGGCAAAAAAAGTTATTCTGAAGAGGTTTGTATGTACAGTCTTAATGAATAAATAACTAGAGGCGTCCAGAAAAGCGTCATCGTCGATAGTAATGCTCATATTATTTGACGTTACGTCTAAGTGTCTAGCAAAAGAACTGTCTCTATCGTTATTAATGAGTTACTTGCTGTTTTTATTATTCAAACTGTAGGTAGTTCATATTTAATTGCACATTTTCCCTTTGAAGACTTTACAATAGATTACATTGACTCAAAGAAACTATTTAATGCTGTCAGCGAATAAATAGAAGCATAATACAAGCAGCTTATACTACAACACGAATAAAAAGCACTCTGGAAGCATATAGCAAGTCGTATATAAAGTCATCATTTCTCAATAAAACCGTCAGCTCGACTTCGTTGTTGTCATCTAGAGTCGGCCAGTACCTTTGATATGTCATAGTAAATTATGTCTGAGTCTCTTTAACATCAATTCTAGTCGTTGGGTACGCGGGTTGTTCATCAGTCTGTAATACAAATGAGTAATTATACTGCCTAGCTTACGAGTAAAGGAAAACCTCACAGCTTGAGTACTACCAAATTCTCCGGGCTGAAAGATAACATCTCGAACTTTGCACCTGTCAATCGAACCAAAACTATTCCAATGTTGACTTATTCGAGGAACCAAATAATGCACAAACGTGGAATGACCCACAGTCATGTTGAAATGTGGAATGTTGTCAGCCCTGGAGAAGCTGCAGAACGGACTGCTGGAGTTTAATTCTGAGACAAACTTCATTTCAGGTCAGGAACTTCACAGTCAATCACTCATAGGATCGGGCTAGATCTCGTTGTGATTGTACTTGTCAACCATTTTCTTTACTGAAAATTCACACGAACTATATATCTCCCCACACTCCTTTTGTAAGTTTCTTCCTCGATCTGCAGCGTCCAAGTACTCATCGATTAGTGCTTTGAATTTTTCTGGGATACTGAGTACTTCAGCGTATTGCAGGTAACTGCGGAAAGAAGATTTTGTATTAATAACATTTTAGAACTGGTATAAGTTGTTATGAATATGTGAGTGCATCACCTTATCTTGTTGAATTGACGTGTATGGATTTAGTTTTGTTGAAAGCATCATCCTATCTCGGATTAGATCAAATGAAGTTAAAAATTTAATCGTTGAAGTGTCATTAAAGTTGAAAATAAAGTTTTAAATCTTAATTTGACACAAGTCAGATGTTGATTAATGCTGTGTATTATGTATTTAAATCGAGAAGGGATGTAAAAAGAAAAAAAATCGAAAAAATTACAAATTTAGAATTTTAAAAGTTCCTCGGTAAAATTTACGTAGGTGGTGAAATGCTGAAACTGCACGCAAAACACAATTTCAAATACGTTTCAGTATCTTTCGAAAAAAAAACTCAAAATTGAGCGAGACCTGTTTTGAGAAATTTCAGTCCCTTGACCCAGATGTGAACTGAGATTCATGTTCACGAAGCGATGGATTTCTACGTTAAATGCAGTAAGAGACGCGTCTCTGAGACGCACCATGGTCGGTAGCTGTCAACTGAGACCAAAAAGAGAGCGAAGAAAGTTCGATTGTTTCGGGAGAAGAAATTTGGGCCGTGAGATCTGAACATCTCATGAGAAACACAAATAATTACGGAGAAAGCCTTCTCACTAGGAAATTTTCCGTGATCTGACCAGTTTAACTTTTCACATAAGAACTCTCGTTTGTTTTCTATTCCCATAGCCGACGCATGAGTACGCAGCTCTAAAAATTAAGTGATCATAGGTGGGAAAATAAGTACATTAAGAGCTATTAAACACAAGTTATCTCGTTGCTGTAATGATGGGTTTCAAAGCTTTCGGTGGAAAGTGTTCCCAAACATTAACATAGTGATGAGACCCTTTACGTTCTAATTGAAATAATGTCCAACACTAACATTTAAAAAGTCAAATATATGTAATCAGGAGGATTGATTGCATGTGCAGTAGTAGTGCATATTTAATATTTATTTAGTAAAAATAATCTATGAAACGAAAAGAAGACATCGAAATAACGATTCATTCAAAATTCCCAGATAATAGCTTATACTTTATTCCAGTTTTCGGTGATAATATAACTTCTGAAGAATATATCATTGGAAATAAATTTTTACCTATTCAGTTTTGTAATTTATAACACAAATTAAATACCTAATGGGCACAACTCATGAGCCAACTGGTCGGTACAACCTTCGGGCGAAATGGTAACATCATACCAGTGTGTGAATTTTGTAACCGCAAAACAGCGCCTATTCTTGTAGCAGAAACTACTGAGCACAACTTATAAACTTACTAACTCATAACTCGTGATTAAAATGTTAAAACTAATGAGCTTTGTCACCTGAAGAGGTCGACCATTTTCGAAGCAGCAGCGCCAAATCGAGAAGTGTTTTGATGGACCTCGCATATGAGCCTCTTCTGGCAGTCCAGATCAGCGGGATCGAACTTTCTCCAAGCTTCTTCTCCAATGTTGATCCAGTCCAAGATAGAGAACTTCTCCCAGTCGATCGCATAAGGGTCAAAAGACCTGTTGATGTGTTCCAAATCCCGAAATTCGAAGTAATGTGTTGGTGGTGGGCGTGAAGGATCAGCGTGGATGTGTGAATGAGGGCAGAAAAGATTTTAATGTACGTTAAGGAGTCGCTCATTTAACAAAACATGAAGCAGAACGGGTTAGAATTTTTTTATAGAGGGAGGTAATGGCACCATAGGATGTACGTGGATAGATTTGTTATTTGTGTGGGGCATCATTTGTGGAGAAGAGAGGGAGATCAAAATAAGTACAGTTAGTTTCATTGCGTAAAATTTTGTAGTAATATGTCTCATTATTCCTTCAAATATTTCAGCATTCGGTTAAAGATTTGAACGATTATGTTTATAAGTTATTCAATAAAGTCACGTACACCATAAAATTACTGAATACTCACGGAATCAAGGCACATGGGCAGGGAAGTTAGCATTCACTTATTAGTAGATATTTTTTTAAACTATTGCCTACGGCAAAAATGACTCAAATCTATGCCCATGAAATGCAAATTTCCCATCAAAAAAGGGAAAATGAACTATAATAAATTCATGACACTCGCAGCTTGAAAATTTTCATTTTAGCATTAGTGAGCACAAATTTACTTCATAATGTGAGTCAAATGTACCGAAGAACATGAAAATAATACTACAGTACTTACCTGCCTTACTGAAGATGATTTTAGAAAAATAAATGAATGAGGTATGAAAAATGCAACAGAGAAAGTATAAAGTACTGGAATTGAAGGAACTAATCCCTTTAACCGAATCCCTTGTTGGTATTTGATGAAAACGAAACAGAATTAAGAGCTGCTTTCAGGAAACAAATCACTTGTTTCAGAGAATTTATATTTTCACTTTAAGAAAGTAACTTTTCAGGCAATTTATCGTGGGTTCCTGATAAAAAGCTTCCTAGCCCCTTATAAACTCCTGATATATAGCATCCTAACCAATTGTTAGCTCCTGATACATAGCGTCCTAATCAATTGTTAGCTCCTGATACATAGCGTCCTAACCAATCGTTAGTTCCTGATACATAGCGTCCTAACCAATCGTTAGTTCCTGATACATAGCGTCCTAACCAATCGTTAGTTCCTGATACATAGCGTACAAACCAATCGTTATTTGCTGGTGATAAGCGTCTTGGTCAATCGTTCTTTACTGACGAATAGCGTACTAGCTAATCGCTAGCTCCTGATAAATAGCATCTTAGGCAATCATTAGTTCCTGCTAAGTAACATCCAAGGCACTCTTTAGCTATTGATAATTCTTCAGTGCAGGGCAAATACATTTAAGAAATTTGTTAGGCAATACATTCAAACATGCAGGTTGCTCACAAAATATTCAGTCCGTGCATAAGAGATGGCCCCTAACTTTCGATTTTAAAATGTTGGGACAGTAAGTAGGAAGTGAAAAATACTCTTCAAAAATCCGCTGTCAGAGCTTCAACAGTATTTGAGTATTTGAAATTTACTTTTTCCAATTTCTAGGATAAGTTATTATCAATTTATACTACAATAAACTACTTTCTGCTAATAGTTCTTTGAATTTTGTCTGATCCTTTTACTTAGAAAAACAAAGTAACACAGAAAAAAGTTTTTATGTTAGAACATCACTTAAATACGTCAACCTGCAACGAGAACCACTCCTAATTCGTTTCTTATTATTCCTATTTTTGTACTTGAAATGCGATTGTCATACTTTGCAGTACGTTAAAGCGTGTTTACTAATGTCTGCATTTCCTAAAATATTCCCACTGGTATGTTAAGAGGTTGGTGAGCATTAAATCCGGATATTTCCCTGGAAAATAAGAACTGTCTCTTAAACGCAAGTGTATTATGGGAAAAACCTTCTCTCGCATTCTTTGAACTGAGGGTCGTGATAACTCGTATTCTCTTGACAACGAGCACTAAAATGACTCTCACCGTCTGTAGGAGGAGTAGGTAGTGTATCCACCACCTCCCCCATATCCACTTCCTGATCCGTATCCAGTATCGCCACGATCCGACAGCAGAGAGAACAGAAGGAAACCGAGGGCGGCGAGCCCTAGCAGGGTGAGTAAGCCCGAGGACAACAATGCTGCGATAGCAGCTAACTGAGTTATGTTCAAGTTTAGGCCGCCTGCGCTACCGATCACTATTGGGAAAAATAATCTTCCTTCTTCGTCCACTGCTTCGTCAGTCAAATAATCGTCGATGGCTTGAACTTGAGCCACTAAAACGAACAGACAAGACACTAAAAATAAGCACGTTGTGGACGTCATTTTGATGGGGTAAGATTTTTTATCAACTGCAGAAAATTAACGCAGCACTGTAATTTGCAGCGCCTGCTGATCTTGCTAATGCAAAGGACGGAGTGAGTTCGATCGACTAAGAAAGCGCTTATATATCGGCCGCGGAACGTGACCGAACTAAGCTCATTCAAAAGAAGAAGCTTCAAGCGTCAGGTGCGAAAAAAAGGGCGGAGGCTGTGGAAATGCAGGTGTCGCTTCAACGGTTGAGCTATTCTACCAGGCTCCGCCCACGTACATTTTCAAATTTTTTAATTCCTTTTGGTGAAAAATTTGTTGTAGAAAGAATACCCTACTGAGCAATGAAAGCGATGCACCAACGCAAAATTCAATTGAAACACAACTCCGGAATGCGGATACATATGTGAGAGAGCGACTCTTATTGTCATAATATCTAATTAGATACGTCAAACAAGAAATTTGACGGTGCCTATGTATTATGGGTGAATAAATAATAAATCTGAAGAAAATAAATCTGAATAAATTGTCCTTTTTATTTTTTTATATTTGTCACCCGAGTGAGTTTCAAGGACTCAATCAAACAGAATGATTTTTATGGCTATCAATTAGTCTTATGTTCTTTTCTAGAAAACTACCCAAAACAAACGTCTTTAAGGTACCATCGTAGAAATAAAATATTGGAGGCATGTATTGCCAAAATTCTTTGGGTTGCGGAAAAAATCTTTGTAAGAGAGTACTACCCCAAGGATGTTATAAATATCACCACTTTGTTCTGATTACTGAAATTAGATAAAAACTGTAGCGTACTTTGAAGCATTTCAGGCGTTGAAGTTTGCCTTATGACTTATGCGCTGAAGATTTAAGTCCATTTAAGTTATCGTATTTCTTTCTTTACTTAACTGATCAAGCTGTGGCCGAGGTGGGTGGCAGGTACAACCGACCACGCTCCAAGAGAAAGCTTACGATGCTGCTACTAGTATCAATGGTGGTGAGCGATGTGCTCTACTTGACCATTACTTTCTTTCGAAACATTTCGAGAAATTGTCTACTTTTGAAAAGCTTCGAGAGAAACTACTTCAATAAGCAGGTGTGACAGATTTTGTGTCATGAAATTATAAATAACCACGAAGACTAACTTTCTCCACCTATGTACCCTTATAAAATGTTGGTACAAACACGAATTCACACCACTTAATTAAAGTTTATACTTTTTAAAGATAACAATTGTTTGTACGCGCAAATGACTCGTGAAATAACTAGAAACTTCTCCAGAAGATTTATAAGCAATGAGGTACAAAATAAAACTCGAAAGCAAGTTGTAATGATTCCTTTCGAGAACTCTTCTTCAACGTAGAAAACCATTGAGCTACAATTGTTAAATATCGCTTGCAAAGTTTTGGGAATAGGAATCAAAGGAGGAGAAGAAAATACTGACATTACTACAACGTAGTCAAAATATTGAAGTTAAGATAAATAATAAAAAGAAATGTTTCGACCGAACTGGACAAAGAACTGGACTCGGAGTACGATGAGTGATAGATGCATTGATTTACTTACCTTGTGAGCTCTTGAAGACAAGGGTCTCATTTCGTTGTCATATTAGTAAAGTCAAGGGCATTGCAAACCATCTCCGGTAAGACGACTATGAGTGTATGATGTTTGGTACACTGTAGTACTGATGGCTCATGAGTGATAACTAGTTATGTTTAAAAATTAGCAACAACAAATGGTTACATCATAGTGACGTCTTACTGAAGAAAGTTTTGAGCAACTGATGTGCACAGGTTCTTCCAAGTTTAGCAGTAAAAAGTATGGATCATTTTATGCAGTCAGTTTGGCTGCCATGCAATGCTTAATTTAAAAGTTTGACTGAAATATCGTAAAACTGAATAGAAAAATTGATTTATGGAATGTATATATAGTTGCACATAGAGAAAACAAAATATGATCACCACTGTTTTCAATAACCTGTGCATGAATAAGTTGTTCATTATTTTCTAATAAACAAGTGGGTACCGGAGAGGAAGATTAACACCTTTAATGTTAAACACAATTAAGCTACTGACCCGCGTCGTTTTCTACCGTATCCTGATGATCCGTAACCCGAATCATAACCAGAGTCATAACCAGAACCTCCAGAGTGGAGGTGAGAGGCAGTCAGAAGGTAATACAGCCCTAATCCACCAGCAATTCCCCAGAGCAAAATGCCCGCAGAGAATAACAAGAGGGTTGTGTTGAATGTTACAAAGGTGCCCGTAGAGGCATTGGCGTTGACGAAAAATATACGCCCTTCTGCATCCGTGTATGAGGGTGCATTTCCAACCGCTCTGTCTTCGTTAACTGATCCCGGGTATGGCATGAATTCATAGGCGAAGACGCAAGAAGTCGTCAGGAGGACCCCAACGACTTGCAGGAGCATGCGGTTCATTGTGAAGCTTTCCGTAAAGGCTCTAACGCACTGCAAGGCGGACACAAAAAGAGGCATCGTGAGAGGAGGTTCCGAAAAGCCAGCGCTCGAAACCGTGTTATCTCTCACTTCACGATATTTAAGTCTTTTCTGCTTAGAACTATACAAGCTGACAGGCATTTGAAGGAAGAGTGTCAGTTAAAATAAAGAGTTTATTCATAAAGAAAGCAAAAGAGTTCAATCGTCACGGAGATAATGCAAATCGAATGAACCGCACGCTCGCTTAAGTCATGTCGCTGGGGTCGTCTGGTCACGCCGGAGTAAGCAAAGCTATGAAGCAGAAGGGCGGTCCATTCAAAAATTAAGTAGAATAACTAAAAGCAGAACCCTTATAATCAATATAAAAGCTTGAGAGTTAGAAGCAGAACTGGGCAAAACGTACGATTTTCTAGCATATCCACTGCCGTAGTCAGAGTAGCCCGATTGGCCATAGCCAGATTGATCGTCGTGCGCTCCTGCTGCCCAAATCAATGCCAGACAAAGCAGGCTTAACAGACCAAGCACTGTCGCCGCTCCCAGTATGAAGGTGCCGTAACCAATAGTGACCGATGTATCATTGCCGCCAGAAATTATAAACCGAGAGTCAGCGGGGTCTTCATCGAAATCATCGGTCAGGAGATTGTCGTCTAATTTAATGGCTTGAGAACCAGCGCAGAGCGCGGCCAGCAAGGCCAAAGCTAGGAGCGTGCGGTTCATTCTGTGCATTGCGTATTCACGATCTGAAATCATCAATGAAGATGTTTGTGAGAAAATCTCAATTTCTGTAGAATTTACTGGGAGTAACAAGTTAATACGTCAGAAATTAAAAGAAAATTAACGATAAGTGTTAGAAAATTTTAAATGGACAGTATAGAAGACATGGTCAAAAGTCCAAACTGTTTACACCATGGAATCGTAGTAAAATTAATGAAACTATAACAATTATCTTGTTATTCGAACATTTAGGGCTCATAATAGTGAAAAAAATAACAGCGATCCCGTAGTGTAGATAATCTGGTCAATTGTTTAAAACATTTTAAAGACGGCAGATCATGTCGGCAAACATTCAAGCTCTTTCGGCACCTCAGTTAAACAATTCTGCAAACCTAAAATATTGAATACTTTCATCGCTTCAAAACAACTCGGATAAATTGGCTTAGCGCTGGTAATGTGGTGTCAGGGGCTGACTAATTATTTGGACTTTTATCTGCAAACGCTTCGTATATGCTCTTGGCATTGAAAAAGTGCTGGGAGGAATTGAACCAAATTCATTAAGGTACATTGCGAGCTTCATTCGAATCTGATGTATTCCCAATGAGAGAGAGGAGTGCACTCACAGTCATTTGAAAGATCATTTGAGTACAAGACTCCATGCAGATGTGCTGGGAAAAAATAGTACAATGAGACAAAAATAGGCGCTACTTAGAAGTTCAGATTATAAGTACACCATTATACAAACTTGAGAACACCAATTTTATTATGTAAGGTCTAGAATTCCCGAAAGTTGTGCAAACAGTTAATGAAACCACGTGTGAGTAACAAAGTAAAAAACGAGAGATCCATAAACATCATTTCTTGATTTCCTGTTATGCACAGGTGTTTCAGAGTTTAGACTATGTTTTCTTGTAGAGAGTTACAGTGACGCAGTAGAAATTGCTTGTAGAGAGAACAATGTGTTTCTACGTAATGAGTTTCGGTGTTGCTGAGTTTCAGAGTGCTGACTGTGCTTATTATGTTCTGGGTGCCAGTAGGGCAAAAATAATGTTCTAGAGTGCAGACTACGTTTCAGTTTAACCATTTGTAGTTGTGCAAATATGTTATTCATGGGTGCCACCTATGTTTTAATGTATTAAATTAGACAGGTGCGCAGAAAACGTTTGAGAAATCCACCAGTGTTGTTAAATAGAAGAGTTTTTATTTTTTGAAAGACACTTTCTTGATTTTAAACATAATGTAGTAAACAGAGACAATGCCATTTATTTGCAAAAATCGTTAAAACGTTATAGTGGAAATCAAAAGATCATTTTCTTTAAATCTCCTGCCAATAATTTTTTATTTCATACAAAAAGAGGACATTATGACATTCGAAACCATACTTTACGAAAAGTGTAGGCTTAAATTAATGAAGATTTAGACGAAATTGCATAAGAACAACAGTGAAATTAGATAGATATATGCAAGCAGAGTTTTATGTGTAAGTGTGAGGTCATGCTTTTTAAATTCATTCTTTAGGTGGACTACTTGTTAAAAGTTGTGATTACTAAATGTACCTACATGGGCACGGATCTTAGATGTCGGTAGTAGCCTTGTTCGGAGCTGTCTTCATATTCGCATCCCACCCAGTAGCAGATCACCATGCTTGCTACAACTGACACCGCCAACATCCACAGCAGCGAGAATATCAATCCGTAAACTGATATCATTGTTGTTGCATTGGCATCAGTGGTTATTAAAATTTTCTCATCGAGTGTGTAGTCTTCGATGTCATTTGTTATAGAGGTGAATTGTTGTTGGAATACTTTTTGAAGCTGTGGTAGTACAGTTTGAATGAATGGTTTCAACATTTGTATTTGTGGATATTGTTTAGAGAGTGGTTCTAAAATACTGTTGAGTTCCAAAGAAGAAGGAGGGGAGGTTGATGAGGCAATGGGAGCCCAAAACAGAAGAGTAGCGAAGCTTGCAATATGTACAAAGCCTTCCATTCTGTTATAACAGCACCCTGCAGAAGCATTTCAGAGATTAGCAAAGCTCACTCTTAAGTGCATTGAATATTCAGATATTCAATGCACACCACTCCTAGTCGTCCTAAAAGCTGTTAGTTCAATACCTGTATTAAAATGCTGTGAGGATGTTTCTGGCAAACTTTCTGCCACCAAGATTCACAAACACATCCATTATAAACTGAGGGTGCGAAGAAGTCCTGATTGTTGGCCGACATCTCAAATAGCCATTGCACCGAATAATTCTCCAAAGAGTCATACGAAAACAACCCAGAAGACGTAGAAATGGAAGTGTGTCAGGCACTCGGGTACATACTAAAGAAAATAAACTGGACGCCGGTGCACATAAGATTATATTCATAACAGAATTTGGCTCGCAATGCCCTTATGAAATTTTCAAATGTACTTGCCTTTGAATTTCTTTGAATGGATCCTTTACCCAGTAATTTTTACACTGTACAAGAATGCGGGAAACAAACCTAGCGTAATTGCCGTAGGTTGAGCCACTGGGCCCGTATGACTCCACTGCATAACCACCTCCACCGCTACCTCCGTAGGGATCCCCGTGCCCTCCAATGAGGTAGAAAAGCAACGCCAGTCCAATAATGAGTGGGACTAACAAGTAGGCACCCAACACCACATAACCAGCGTTGCCAATGGTTACACTTGTTGATGATGCTTGTCCCGTTGACCCGGTGCCGATTTGAAAAGCACTTTGGAAAAATCTTTCGGACGGATCTTTTATATCGTCCGGGGCAACAGAGAATATCTTTGGCTCAGTTATATTGCTGTCATCAGTCAAAGAGCGAACCAAGTTCACATACACAATTAATAGGAAAAAGAAGAGGAATACTTGTCCAGTCATAATTTTTCTTTTAGTTACAGTTTTTCCTGAAAGGAAAATACATAGGTAAATGAAATATACAAAAGATGTAGAAGATTTTTTATAGGTCTCTTGTATTTTTCAGCATTGTTAAGAAATTCTTTTAGTATTCATAATACAAGTAACGTAACATTACTTAGATGAACAAGTTGTGTTCCGATAAAATTTGCAAATGCCTAAAAAGTCAATGTTAAGAAAATATAATAGTTTATTATAAACACTACATATTTTTTACAGTTACAAATGATTAGAAAACGATGCAATGTATTCATGAGAATTTATAGGTTAAACACGTTTATTTACTTTCTTTTCAATAAAATAAAATCATCTACCATCTAAAATGAAGCTTCATTTAAATTATGCTCAATAAGTTAGTCCCTATTGAAGTTTTTCTTTCTTGAATGTTATGTCTATAAATTCATTATAGGAGGCGAGAAGATAGCAAGCACTATAAACATGCAAAAAATTGCTAAGACTATAGTTTTTTATTGCAAAATAAGTGTAAAGAGGAAACGAATTATTTGGACGATCTTTTTAAAGATGATTTGTATTTTATTTTGTTTTCCTATATCAAATTGTTAAACAGTTACTACCTCTGCAACATTTCAATAGATTTTTGAAGCAGCAGTTAGAAATCTTTATCACGCAACGGTCGTTAGACAGTGGGGAAATTATGGCAAAGCATCTAAACTAATTATCTGCTACCCAATCAACAATGAAATTTCAGTCTTCAATTTAGTGCTAGATGTGTTTGATATAAAGAATTTGCGATAGTAAATGACGGTAGCATGAGAAATATTGTGCTGTACATCAGTTTGGTTTCACCCAGCTACATACGAAAGGTGCTTGATACTTATGAAAAACGGGCGTAAATCAGTAAGTTTATAGGCTTTTTATAAGTGATTATCATAAGTGAGAAGTATAATGAACTCATTGTCTAATAATGCATAATGTGTTTAATTGACCCTTCTGATTTTGTACATCATGTTTATTTCATTGGATGAACTTTAGTCGAGGTACAAAATCAAATGTCTTACAACCGTATTTAATATAATAACTAAATAAATTTTTACATACGTCATTCTCATTTTCAGTCTTACATTGTTTTCTAAAGTCATATGGATCCTCAAAGAAGTTTTTCTGAAGCTTTCGAATAAATTTTGCGTTTCACTGATAAACTTTGCCTCTGTAGATAAGGTACATGCACAAACTGGGGACTCTTGAGTGACCGTCGCTCTACAGTATCTTGGTCAAAATGGTAATAGATTCTCAACGACGACACAACGCCTTAACTACTCTAGTATCGCACTAATGATGAGACCTTAATACATCCATGCTCTTCTTCCAACTAAGGTAGACGCCTAGTTTCACTTAATGATGAACGCGCTCGTTATATTTGGTAATAAGAGATTAAAGCAAGCACGTCTGTTGGTCTCATTGCTTTCCCTCATGAGGGGAAATCCATGTCAGAAGAAACTGAAGGCGAATTGCTGACTTCCTGTGTTGGTAAGGAACAACCAGTGTACCGGGGACACTTAGTCTGTCACGCAGGATTGTAATGAGGGTTTTAGTACATGCCGAAGATTTATTAACGGGACAAGCGAGAATTTCTTTGTCGCTTACGGTCATTAGCGCTCTTTGTACCAGTTTATTTAAAAACTGTCATTTTTTGGCAGTGAATAACTTTTTGAAAAGACAACATACAACGGACAGTTCATTATATTCTATATATTTTGTATTCTCGTCCCTAATTTATTGGAATTCCCTTTTTCCACTCTCAATAGTATCGTTACAGGAAATTGAACGTATGGTAGATGTAGATTCCGTAAGATAAATTCCTACGCAGCCTAGATCCACCAAGTCACTGAGGAGCCAGGAGGGAAGCAGAGCGATGAAGGCTCCTAAATCGCCGCTTCTATGTCAGAACGTGGCGCAATATAGACACTAAGCGATCCATTTACCAACCGTACCTTGAAATACACCACCAAGCCTATAATCATTCTACGATGACCGTTAACATTTAAGAAACTTGGTCATTAGGGGACGAGAAAAAATTACGCTTCTCTTGGACTCACATGATTTTTTACTTAGTGGATTGTACAAACTCCAGATTTGTCAGTGAAATAAATAGGCAAAATTAGTTCAGCATACATCAAAGACGCTATACCTATCATCTGATAATAGAAAATCACCGTACTTTGAAAAAACAGAGTTGAAAAGCGTAGCTGGAGGTACCTTTTGCCTAAGCAGAGTAGTTATTAAAATAAAAATTATTCAGCTGAACAAAAATTTTATTAAATGAACGTTGATAATTAATAGTTATATCAGAAGTTTATGTGATGACCAGTTACTACATACTAATTACCCTAATGACAGATAAAGATGAAACTCCAAACCTTACATAGATCTCCTACGTGCTACCAACTTTGAACATTTTAGTAAATTTTCTGTCCATAAATCGTATAGCGTCTTATGCTTATTTGATTGATTCGTACATCCATGCGTCAAACACGTGGTTTTTATTTTTCTAAGTACATCAAAATTATTATTAAAGAATTCTATATACTGTAGTGAGAAGTAGATGTATTATTTAATTAGGGCAATATTTGTGAAAAATTAACTCCACTTATGCGCTTGTAGTGCATCAGTACAATGTCAATTAACATGAATTTAATTTTTAATAAAAAACAATTTAGGCTTGTTCCCCGAACGTCTTTTTTGTTTTTTCATGAGTATTGCACAAAATTAAGTTTTGAACGGTTTTACTTCGTTGAAAATATGGCGGTTTTAAAAACGATTCGATATGTATATATATATATATATATATATATATATATATATATATATATATATATATATATATATATATATATATATTAATATATACTGATTAAAATTTATATTGACATATATATTTTAACTTTGGCATTATTGGTAAAAAATATGAATGATACGAATATTGGAACTTAATAATGGAATATTTTGGAATAAATTTTGCTAAGTTCAAGTTCTCGAACTAGCTGCTCAGTTTTCATCAAAATATACGATTGTGATTATATTGTTTATCATAAGTAACCATGAAAATTAAATTTGGGCTTTTTTGGTAATAAAGTCAATCGTTCCTACTTAACTATCCGATCATTACTATTCACTATTGACTGCCTTCTATTCTTGAAACCTTCACTGCCAGGGTTCGTACCGTGTCATTACCTATAATTTAATATGTACAGTAAATGGACCAGATAGTTTGTGATGCGCGTAAAGCAGCTGTGTGCATTAACGTCATTTAAATTTAATGGGTAAACGGATTGTGAACGTTTAAGAGCCAATGGTGATAACACAATTGTAGGTCACACTTGCCCCGGCCTGATAAATACAAACAACATCAGATCAGAAATTGCCTACACTTATTCATTATAAATAATGAATAGATAATAATGACCAGAGAAAGTACAAACATGATCAGATCAAAAATTGCTCACACTAATTCACTAACAACAATAGTGTCACTAAATTCAGTATAAATTTCTTCAAATTTACATAAACTAATTTTGTATCAATTCTTCTTAATGGAGCTGGTAGACAAAGCAAGAACGAGTAAATTAAATGCACAGCTGCTCAAGAAGAGACAACTATTCGTTGAAAATGATTCAATAATTTTCGGCAAAAGAATTCCAGCAATATTTTAGTCTCAGAGCAAAATTATCGAATCACAAACTCAAGAATACTTCAAATAAGATTCTCGTTCATTTTACAACTGTTAAATCATTGAAGATTTAATCCTCGTAGGTGGATTCATTAGGGACTTCGTCAGGAAAATGAAAATGAACCACGTTCTGCATTATTTGTCCAACAAAAACCAAAAGATTCACTATTTTCTAATTTATCTTTGTATCTAACAGGTATCTGTAGACATTTACTTATATTCTATTTTGCTTGAATGAAGTAAGTTACGTGCATTGGGAAGATTGAATCGCATTAAACATCGCTTCTAATTTGCTTTCTTAGAGTAGTGCAATGTATTGTAAACTATGATCGACACAAGTATTTGAATGCTTATGAAACATTAGGAAATAAGTTTCTCAACAAGGAGAGTTTCGATGTATGTTTTTACTATTAATTATTTTACTTTGAGAATGAGATCATTGGGTTTGATCATGTACGGAGGTGTATTTTGTTTCGCTTATTTTATGACTTTGAATATTAAAATACTTGATGGGCTCATTTATATGACTTAAACATCTACTTTGAAGCCTCAAGCTACAGTAAATCCCATGCAGTAAATTTGCCTGCAAAACTTCTGAGTTGACCTACAATTAGTATTCATTGAAGCAATACGAATTATAGGACCAAGAATTACATTCTTTGTGTGACGTATATTCCCTTGTGTGACGTATAAGTTGCGTTCCTAGGAGTGTGCCCATTACAGCTTCTAGTTTTCACCCACTTGAGTTCCACTCACACAGGAATGACTGTAAGTGACAAATGACTGTGTGTTTCCGAATGATTGTACGTTACATTACGAGGACTCTGATCATTACAGTTCCTGGTTTTCACTCCACCGATGGTCTATTGACACAGGAAGAACGCATCAACTATTCCTTCTCATCTGATTTCAGGGCGAAAACGCTCGTGGTTTGCATACAATAACTGGTGCACTGAAGTAAGGTGTCCTCGATAGGAACAGGACTGTTAATTATGACGAAGGAGCTTAACCGCAAGAATTCAGTGTAACGGTTCTTATACTTACTGGTGATTGATACGTATACTTACTGTTCAATGCACGCATCTTTCAGACTTTATTTGACGTGATATACCGGAGATTATATAAATTGCTTTTTAGTTATTAGACACTTATAGTTTATATTCATTTTAGTCACTATATTCTTCTAGTTTGATCTTCGTAAGCAGTGTACCATTTTATCTGAGAGAAAATTTATTCCTTTGCGAATTTTTGGATAAATATGCACACTAATAACTCCAAGTAATGACTCATGTGTGTCGAAATGAGTAAAATGCACAACTTGCTGATTAATTTAGTCACTTATGCAGTACTAAGAAATTGTTTATAAATGTTATAAGCTCTTCATGCCACGATGAGGTTGATGGATACCCCTAACTTCAATCATTAAAGTTACCTACAATTAATACGGCATGAATGAAATTCTGCTAATTTGCAGTTGAAGGTTCAGCAACTTGATATGATCAATAGAAATCAAACGCAGTTCATGAGATACACGTGAGTATAACACGCACGTTAGGTCGTGTCATACACCACGGCAAAGTCAGCTTTTGATTGACAGCCTAGCAAGCGCTTCTTGTCGCTTGCTTGATAAGCCTCACGCAAAGAAAGCGAAGCAGGCAAGCAAAACTGCACCCAGTGACTGACTAACTAGATTCTAACCTAAAATATGCACCAAGTTAGGCTAGCATGTACTTTCTACAGCGCAGCCTCGACAAGATAATGATACGCTAGTTGAAGCTGGGATTTTTTCTGCAATATTTCTTTGAAAGATTAGAAAAGTAACGAACACTGAAATAAAGTATATTTTTGGAAACTTTGTGTGTTCACAAATATACTCAGCCAGGAAAATTGTTGTTTATCTTCACTATGTACTAATTATCGCAAGTATATTTTAACATAGAGTGATACTAGTGCCAAGAAAACAAGTCTCTATCCAAGCTATCCAGCAAAATTTTTGCATTGACAAGTAAATGGTTATTTGCGGATTATTATTACCAATACAGTACAGTTTACCTATCTAAATACACTTTAGCTTTTTTCGAAACTTTGAAGTTTAAAAACCACAATAAGCTGATGTTCAAAATTGAATACCGTACGGTGTGCTTACATTGTTCGCATTTACAATTGAATATTAAGTAGGGTGACTGTTTGACCAATTGTTTTGAGATCCTGGAATACCATGCTAAGGCGGGAACTTATTGCGAAGAGTGTAAGAGCAAGGCAGATATTCTTTTTAATACTTGGAATTAACTGTTTGTTATCCTTCTAATTGCCATCTTCTCTAGAATCACAATTTTCACTCTTGATTCGCCCGTGCACGATGCACTCTGATGCAACGCTTCATCAAGATAATATCCAAATTATGTCCTCAATAATTCTGGCGTAGATAAGAAACTCAGCGACGCGAGTCTCGGTCGGTCATACGACCGTCGACCCACGCTACTGCAGAACTGAATATCGTGAGCAGGATCTGGGTTGTGCACACGGTAATTCCTGGGAATTGACTAGCTCTGTACTGTTGGAAAGCAGGGAACTCAATTGAAAGCAGACACGCTTTTTGAACAAGGTAACTGGCACCGTTTGGATGGTATCTCTTCGTAACTGAATGATGGTTACGCACCAAAATAACTATCACTAATACCTTTCATGTTTGAAACATTTTCATTTATTGTTTAAAAACTGTTCTTGACATTTTTTCCGTGTTCAATCCATTTCTTTGTTATAATTTGTGAACGCTTGGATCATGTTTTATATATATATATATATATATATATATATATATATATATATATATATATATATATATATATATATATATATATATATATATATATATATATATATCAATTGTTTTAGAAAAATTGTGAGAAAAACGCTGGATCACGAGAGTCCCAGGACAGATGCCTTAGAAAAGTGTTGAAATTAATAGGCTGAAGTACTAAGTTTTTTTTGTTACAAATTTCAGCTAAAACAACTGTTTGTTCTTAAGCTTGTGCATGCTGAAACTAGTCAGTAAGTCATTAAAACTTGAAGAAAATAAGCTCAAATAATTGAAATGATGAAGGATGTGGCTTTGAGTTGGAACTTTTTGCGAGTAAATGTTAAATGATTTAATCATTTGATGAGGATATATCGGTAATCACATCCGGGGTTTTCAAACTAATTTCATATTCGTAGTATAAAACTGAAGGCTTTATAAAAACAAGGCTGCATTGCCGTGATCTCTAAGAGAAGTTTGAATTGAGGCCGTACTCGTATAATGTGCCTCCTGAAGTATGACTTGAGAGCTCTGCCGACGCCCGAAAGCATATTTCACTTTGAAAATTATGCTAAACTTTTTTTGCCACTTAGAGTTACTTTTCAACGAACACGAGCAAAATGGTGAACGAAGCTTCATTTTAGAGAGGTATTTCGACATGTTTTTTTGTAGCGGATGTTTACTGTTCACAGGAGCCCGCAGATATACATTACTACATACCTCAGAAGTTGAATTTTTTCGAACACAAGAGCAAGGCTGATTGCGTTTCCAAGTCCGAAAGGACGTACGAAGAGCACACCAGCAAGTAGGATGGAAGAGGGAAGCTTGATGTTGACTAAACGAGTGTTGGAGAATCACTGATGCTTTCGACAGCCCTCGCAGCAGCTTTATACCGCTAACTATGGTCGTGCTACCGTCAGGCGCTCGGAAGGGACTCAGAACGAGTGATTCTCAGGGGCGGTGGTGATCAGTACAAGCTTTCTGGAGTAATTCGTAAGAACATGGGACATTGGGGACAAATTTTAACTGGCGCTCACTTGAAGAGTCATGTGGCTTTCAAGGAGCAACAGCTGGTTACCATGCATCTCCACAATGAGCGTTGTAGCCTTACGGCCCCCACAGTTTAGGGAAACCCTGAACCTTCTTAATGGCCCAGTCTCAAATGGGCCTTAGTTCTGGCTGAACAATGTTATCATTCAATGGAACTCTATGCCAAGAACACGCCATGTTACCTCATTTATAAATCAAAATAAACCCACGTCACCACACCGAAGAATGAATACAATTGAATAGTTCTACAGTTCTTTCAAACGCATTCGAAATAGATACATTTATTGGATTTTCTAACAAATTTCACTTAATTGCAAGTGGAAAGAATTGTTTAGCCCTTCCAGTATATTAAATTGATGAAGTTCTTCAACTTTATCAAACGAAATGATCTTGATTTGATGAATTTCACTCATCATGTGACCAATACGAAGATGTTGAATGGAGAAACATTGTAAGACAGCTTTGGTAGCTGCGTCTCCTGATGTACTAAACATTACACATGATCACCGTGCCAGCTCTGTCAGTTATATTGAACACAATACTGCTATTCTCAGCAACCTTCGCATAGAATTAAAATCAATACACCAGTGTAAAGTAATTTGAACGCTTGTGTCAGTCCATCTCTTATACAATAGCGTTGTTAAAAACCGTCATAAAAGCCCTCTAGGTTTGATCTCACTGAAAATCTACATTTTCTTGTATTAAATTCTCGTCTAAAAATATTTCTAAAAGAAGAAACTAAATCTCTGTGCATTGGGAAATACATATCCCGGGTGCCGGGAGAGGTTGTTAGATAACTACATACAAGGTATAATTAAGAGCTTCATTTAATCCTTCACTCTTTTCAGCTTCAGGAGTGATTGACTCATTAGACTCCAGCGTCTCCCCTCATACGATTTATTATTAAATAATTATTTAAATACATGTATTATCACAAGTTAGTTATGCTGAATGAATGTACGTTTATATTAGCACACTGTGAACTCTTTCCTTACTGAAAGTATTGACAGAGCCCCGTGAAAAAGCTTCGTAAACTTTTACTATAGTATCAAAAGTTCCACGACTATAAACTAATATTTTTGAATTCAGAAAAAAATTGTCAATATCCAGCAATTAGGATAAACTCATTATATGGAACATAATATGGTCTCAATCAATAGTTATGTCGGACACAAGCCCATAAAATGAATCGATTTGTATCTTATCAGGCAACCGCGGTATTTATAGCATTGGAGTATTTGACATTTTGAGTATAGAATAGCAAGGAATAAGCAAGGATAGTTTCCGAAGTGACCCAGCTGGAATTTATGCGAAAAATATCTAAGTAAAATAATACCAGCACAGGAAGAAAAAAGCAAGAAACGGACAAAAACATATTCGACAATGGAATCATCAACTAATGACTCGCATGAAACAGCCTGTACTAGAAAATCCTGAGCCAAATACTAAAGGAAGAAGAGTTTTCCTATCAGCATAAAACTGAGGAGAAACACAGCTTTAGCATTGCATTCCTACACATAATTACCTTCAATTGAAATAAGGAGCAAAAACTGGGGCTGCTCAGGCATGCCTAGATCGTCAACCGAGGACTTCTCCAAGTGACGAAGCTTTCCAATTTTCACGATGAAAAAACGTTTGCTTAGCTGAAAAATATAATTTTTTATCAATTCATGTTCTCGTTTATTTTGAAGCTATAATAAACATAAAAGCAAAAAGATAAATTCAACAGACACAATTCATTTACTGTGACAGAGGCTTAAGCCAGTATGTGCACTCTAGGCATGAAAACTGGAATGCTATGTCAATTTACCACAACTTCCTGAAGTTTAGCTTGGAAACACGTACAGTACTTTGCTGCAGAAATACGAGTTAATTAAAATATTTAAAAAGGAGCATGAACAGTGACAGCATAAATTTGTGCTAAACTTAATTAATGAACTCGCTCCTGTCGCAGTTGGTGGTGCGATGTCACTAGCAGTATCACACACATCAAATCTAGTGATACGTCTGTTTCAGCTAACAATAGTTTAGTGATGTTACTCGCATATTGACACTGCCAAACACACACATCAAACCTAGTGATACGTCTGTTTCAGCTAACAATAGTTTAGTGATGTTACTCGCATATTGACACTGCCAAACACACACATCAAACCTAGTGATACGTCTGTTTCAGCTAACAATAGTTTAGTGATGTTACTCGCATGTTGACATTGTCAAACACACACATCAAACCTAGTGATAGGTCTGTTTCAGTTAACGCCCGTTTAGCGATGTTACTTGCATAATGAAACTGTCAAACGCCCGTGCATCAAATCCAGTGAGATGCCTGTTTCAGTTAAGGCCAGTTTAGCGATGTTACTTGCATGATGAAACTGTCAAACACGCACATCAGACTTAGTGAGATGCCTGTTTCAGTTAAGGCCAGTTTAGCGATGTTACTTGCATGATGAAACTGTCAAACACGCACATCAGACTTAGTGAGATGCCTGTTTCAGCTCATGAACGAGGCTTAAGGATAAGACTGCGAGACGCCTAGAAAAGGGAACAAGACTTCACGCTTCCTGAACACAGTTTTACGAATAATAACTAAAATGCACCGAGAAAGCTAGCCATAACATGACAGAGCACATTCTTCCTCCTCCTCTACATGACTTCTCAGACCATTGTTTTTGGAGCCTGCCAGAAGAAGCTACGTCACCAGACACGTTGGGGAGTTGGGTGTTTCGAAGACTTTCTGCAGACCCCGAATTCAAACGCAGTTCACACGTACAAGCGGATACGGATGTTTGATATCTAAAGCTTAGTGAACTCGTTCGTAAAATATTCATGAAATAGACGGAATAAATGTTATTACAGGTCCGTATTAGACAACGGACTTTGAAAAAAAATGAGCAAAAATTACGCCCAAACATACGGTATATATCATAGCTGGGGTGTCATGCGTTTCGCTTTAACTATTATTGTTATGTTCTTGGTCTAAATACTGCAGCATTTCGCTTCAAGGTGCAGTCACTTATGATTACGTAAAGTAATTAATGCTGCTATAAAATATTACGTGGAGGATACTATTTCAAAATATTATGTATTGGATACTATTACAAAATATTATGTGTTGGATACTACTATGAAATATTACGTATTGGATACTATTACAAAATATTAAGTATTAGATACTACTCATATTAAAGTACGCTTCGCTTTAAGCCCAGCGAGTCATAATCCTATTAGATTCCATATTAGGAGGGAACCTATATCAAATTATGGTAAAATTCAAGTTAAATGTGGTAGTTCATTCAATTTAATCAATAATCTCAGGAACTCAATCAAAGACAACGAAGGCAGCAGCTGGTCATCATGGGAGCACGGACGTGGACGAGATCGTCCGAGCAACACCGGCTCGTGACGATGACCACCACTAGACTTACTCAGTTTATGTTCTCCCATTAAAGTACAGTGTTATACATCTGACAGAATTAAAGTATTAAATATCTGACAGAATTACAGTGTTAAACATCTGACAGAATTAGAGAAAATACTGAAGTGTTCTCAAAGTCCGCATCGGGAGGTATGAATCTTAAATTCTTCAGATCTATAATAGTAGAATTTTCCAGTAAGGCCACGAGTTTGAAGGTGTTACTTGTAGCTGTTGATAATAATGGTTATTTAGGTGGTGTGTATGCGAAATAAATGTTGATGAAAGTTTTGTGAATTTTAAATAAAGATCGGTGGGATTCAACTTGAAAGCTTGAATTTGACACATCATACTGTCTTGTTAGACAAAAAAATAATCACTAGGAGAATTTTAGCGTAACTTTATGACTGTAAATCTTCATTTCTGCCATCAGCTTCGGACAAAAATTCCCATAAATTTTGCCGTTTTAGTATGAGATTCCAAAAGAAAAATATCACGTATGGAACTTGCTACTGCAAATGGTTATTTCTATGTGGATTAATATAGCTAAAATTATTTCTAACTGATAATATGTTTAAGTTACTCAAATAATTGAATAGAAATCATGTGATTATTTTCTTTGTAAGCAAATTCTTCAGTGAAATCTATGGTCTTCGTAACACAATAATTACCTGCTGCAACTAGAGAATTTTATAGAACTGATTTTGTGTGTTTCATATATTTTATTGTAGTGCCAGTGTACTCTGAACTATAATACAGGGAGTTGTGTGATTATCTTGAGGACAAAACTTCATATGTAAAATAAAAATTGTCAAAATGGTGCTTAAATAACGTTTGAAGTGTTCAAATTTGTACTCAATGTAATTTGAAGCTAAGGAAGAGTTCGTTTGTAGGTCACAATTGTACAGCAACAAGGACTTAGTATCGTGAACAGTATCTTGATAAGTGCTCATGAGCTTATCATCCTCTATATCAGGGGTCGGCAAAGTGGTCGATATCGACCCCTGGGGGTCGACAGAACTCAAGGGGTCGATAAATTTATGGAGGTCGGAAGGGGGTCGATTAAGGATATATATGGTTGAAGCTGGTTTTAGCCATGTGAATGCGATTCTAACAAAGCAGAGAAATAGACTAAACGTAGAAAACCGTGGTGATTTACGGTTAAAGCTTACCAATTTTAAACCAAATATCAATAGCCTTGCTGCCGCTCATCAAGCTCATCCATCTCATTAATATCAAGTTTATTGATAAATACGTAAGTTAATGTATTTTTCATTATTCTTTTTTGATAAAAAGCATATTGCGTATTTCTATGGCAGTTAATATTATTGTCAAGTAGCACATTTGTTTTATATAATTAAGTTCATATCAATTTTTCAACGATAAGTATTGTTAAATTTCGAAACAGTCAAAATTCTCTATAGGTAGGTAAACTTCTATTCTTTTATTTTTTACTTTATATCAGTGAAGACTGCCTCTTTCTCTTAATATATATATCTTCAAACATTGTATATGGTACAACATAAGATTGGTTTGGTTTATAACATTTCTCTTTATTTTTGATCATCAAAAATGTCAGTAATAGTTTAAATTTTTTTTCCACCGATTTGTATGTGTGTGTGCATGGAGGGGGTCGATGTAAGTACAAATGAAGGGTGGAAAGCACTAGTGGACTACTTGCATTTTTTCCCACCGGAGAAAATGCAAGTTGTCCACTAGTGCTGTCCACCCTTCATATAGTAAACTACTGGATCGTAATCGCCTCTGTCTGCGCTGTGTTAGCGACAGCACGGGAGTGGACTACTTGCATTTTTTCCCGTGGAAAATATATTATATTTACCATGGGAAAAAATGCAAGTAGTCCACTAGTGCTTTCCACCCTTCAAATATCCTATGAAGGGGTCGACGGGTAAAAAAGTTTGCCGACCCCTGCTCTATATAGTTCAGAAAAAGTGTGCATTAGTTTATATTTCGTACACTGATCAATTCCCATAGGCTCTAATAGTGTCCCCAACCTGGACGATTATAAAAAGTCTCAATGGTCATGAGACTTGTGATTTCAGGGAAAAATTATAAGAGCAAAAGACGGTATTTACAGTAAGCCACACACCAGTGGCGTTTATGTACTAGTTGGGATGCTAGCTGAATTAGCCCTTAGATATACTGTTCAATTTGCTACTCATTTCCTAGTTCACGAATATTTGCTAATTCTACCGGAAAGTGATATTCTAGATCTACCTTGTATTTGTCCTATTTGACCTTCCAGTACATCATCGATTATGGCTTAAATAACATCTGTATTGGTCGCGTGGTTAATGTTTGATGGAACACTGATCGCTGGGAGTATTGGGGCTCACTGTTGTGTGTGTGTTATGATAAGTGAAGCTGTTCATGAGGGTAATGTCTGGTGAAGTTTTTAATCTGTGCAAAACGTAAGTAGGAAAGTATGGTCCCTTCCATCGTAGGTATTTCATGTCTATAAGTGAGACTTGTTCACCTGTTATGTTCTTTCTAAAAGTATAATAGGACAAACCAAGCATTGATATCTTCGAGAAAATGAACCGATATCTCTCTATTTAATCATTTGTAACAATATATCTTATTCTTGGTGGGATGTAAGCTGTAATAATGATGATATCATCTAGCCTGAAGTCAACTGTAACTCTCAAACTATCGTTGTGGTAGTCTCCAGAAATTCTGGAAGTCAAGTTACGTTTGATAACCATTTCATTGATAGTCATTGGATTGCAGTGCTGGAGCGTCCTACGTCTGCCTGTTTTATACACATTCTAATTATAGATCTTTATTTCTTCCCTATATTTTTGTCATGCAATTTAGTGGTGTATATCTGGATTTTCTTTCTATGATTAACATTGCTGCTTCATCAGGGTTCCAGCTTTCAATTTTATGTTGCACATAGAATCGTGTTATCCTTCTCCTTTCTTCTGTACCGATTTCGGTGCATCTTCTTCCGGTGTCATCTGCAGTCTTGTCCTCATTTCCCGGAAATCTTACTCTTCTACCCAATGAACCTTATTTTTCTCTTCCATAATTTTACATGTATCAACGAGCAGCTCTGTTTCTTCAAGCGATTGGCAGAGCTGCTAACAAGAGTGCATTCTTCTCAGAATTGGCATTCGTGTTTGCCGATTTATGAACAGTTCCTCGAACCCTATAGTCAACGCCCTGCTGTACACCGCCACCAATAATGCATGTACGCTGTACTGTGATGATGGCCTTATCATGACTTGATAAATGTTATTCTTTGTTTTTCGGGCTCCATTAATAACCGTGTTGTGGGCTGTTGTTGCTGTAGTTGATGTCGCTGTTGTCTAATGAGTTATATTTGTCGTTAAAGTTGTTGAATCTATTGGATGAATGCTGTTGATATTGATCGTTGCTCCTGGATTGTCTCTGTCTCCCCATTACCTTTCAGTTCTCCTTCTCCTCCTCTTTCTCCTTTATCTTTTCTTCCTCTCCCATTGAGATAATTTGCCAGTCAGAATGTGCTTTCATTTTTCCATTACCTTCTCCACCAACCATAATTGCTGACAAAGGAAGGCGTTCATTGGACGAAGTTGGAGTCCTTGCAGGACACTTTAATACTTATAATGACCTTAAAACCCCGTCAGCTGTCACCATAACTTACCAACTGTTTTTAACTGTACTCTTATTTCCTGGAAACTGCATGAACTTCCTTACATCTGTTTTTTGGAGGGCAGCTCGGCTAGAACTGATCTTGACCCAGTTATTTCATAACTAGACTAAATTACTTTATGCATTTTGGAAAGCGCTAGAAAGTGAAAATACAGTTTAATATGCGACTAGTTTTCTCTAGTAGTTTTTTATTTCTGAATGTTCTATCGAAAAAATGTTAATCTAGTTAATTCTAAGCGTTAATTGTCAAATTTGACCACAATTGGAGTAGGTATTGATTAATGGTTGAAGAGCATTTCTTCCATAATGACAGAAAACGAGATAAATGCTCATACACGAGTATACAAATGTCATGAACTAAAGATGTCATTTTTTGTTAGCATGTATCTTGAGCTAGACTAGAAAACTGTTTTACTATCTAAACACATCGAATTTTTGTCTAAGTACCTTGGGTAGTCGATAATTCATTAACAGGCTTTCAAGACCAATAGTTTTCCTTTTTAAATTCAATTTTGTGTTGTTTAGCAAAAATTGGCAGATAAAGATACGACTCGGATTCCCAAGTATTGCTTTCAAAGTTTGTCTGTATAAATTAATCGTGTGATTCCTGAGAAATTTTCGGGATTCCAAATCCATGAATGACTCAGGAGTGAAGACAAAGTCTTTGGTTTTTATCGAGCAGCATTGGTAGCTTCATCAGGACAACCATTTGTGCAATGTTGATTTGTGCTGAAACGCTGATCTATTCTTATCCATCAGTGTTGGTAGCTTCATCATAAGAAGATTTATGATAATTTGCTAAAAAGCTGTGAGATTTTGAAAACATTAGAACGACCTTGCAACGACGCTTGTGGACTCAAACTAATACTCGCAAAGTAAGCCACTACACATAAGTATCCAAAATATGAACTCATATTAGTGAAGCTTTCTCCGAAGTATCATCACGATGCATTAGCCTAATGATTGTCGCAAGCTCTATTTGTTTTATGCAGCACAAGAGAAACTCGAAGTTCTTGAGAGATCTCCAAATCCAAGTTCAAGCTACGTGAACAAAACAAAGGAAGAAAAAACTCGTTTATTTTACTACCGTTTATAAACAATACATGCTAATAAAAAGAACTTTGTAACAGTGCGACTAAAATTTACAATTAACAATGCAAATCAGGAGGAAGCTTGAGGTTACAATTTCTAATTTGCTAGTCAGCTGCTTAGTGAAACATAAGTATGATCTTGAAGTTTATACTATGGTTGCAATTAACAGAATTGTTTACTTGTTTGATTGATTCTGCCGTTCTACGTGATTGTTTGTTTGTTTGTTTGTAGCTGGCAAATTGTTTACGCTTCATCATCTCGTTTGGCTTTCAGAACATCTATTTATACGGAAATTATTTCTTTACAAACGTAAGTTGCATTGTAAAGTTTTCATCTGACCAACTCCTACTGTCATCAGCCCGGGTAGATACGGAAGTTCTGAGAGCTCATTTCCCATTTGCTTAATCTTGGCTTAAATATAGTAATAATTGTAATGGACGCTTACGGTAACTTTGACTGGAGTCTCGCTGAAAGTTGCTATATTTTAGGGAAGTGACACAGCAGCAGCAACAGCAGCTAGTAAAGAGCTCACATGGTAACTTGGTGTTCCATATGGTGTTCTTGCGAGCAGTTTCACACTTAAATCTTTATGAAGATACTCAGCCACAAGCTGAGAAGCCTGTTCAGTGTCATGCACCCACGCTTTACTGATGTGATTAGTGTTGTAGCGGGAGGTCAGTGCAAAATGCCGTACTTCTAAGTTTCTAACGATCGAGTTATGAATAACATATTACCAAGGTAGTTGAAAAGCGTGAAACACCTGAGTTATTTCAATTAAATTTTAATTAAAATATTACGGAAGTAGTCCAAAATTTGAACAAATAAGTTTTTACAAAGGAGTTATTTATCAAAAATATTATTGAGATAGTCCAAAAGCGTCGAACACATGAGTTTTGTTAAAACATGATGAAGAGAGTACAAAGCGTTTGGAATTTATATTTAGCGACAATTATGCATTCATAAATTAATAGAGAAGATTATTTGAGGACTATAAAAAAGCTATAATTATTTGTGACTCATTGATACCATTTTTGATTACTTTACCACACAAGTTTCCCCTACATACGTAAGAGAAATTAAAGTACACAACCAAGAGTCATATTTAAACAAAAACAGTTTTTTTCTCAGTTGCCGCACTATACGTAGTAACTGCCGCACTGCTTTAAATAAAATAAGGTCACAGTGTTAAAAGAAGCAGTTCGTTTGATATGACTTAATATCGAATGGTAATCTTTGGGGTAGATCAAGTTAGAGGACAGCTCACAGGTTACACTACACAGCTGCAGCCGCTGCTGCAACAGCTGCTACAAGATCAGCCGTATTTGGTGAACGTTTTTGCAGTTGTTCTTGTCACGCTGTACAGCAGCAGCTGTTACGCTGTACAGCAGCAGCAGCTGTTACGCTGTACAGTAGCAGCAGCTGTTACGCTGTACAGCAGCAGCAGCTGTTACGCTGTACAGCAGCAGCAGCAGCTGTTACGCACAGCAGCTACAAAATCATGCCGCCCTTTTTTACGCAGTTCGTGGGAAACACAACTTAGAAAAGCACATAGAAAAGCTATATCGTTTTTATGTTCAGCTCACGTGAAAGTGAGCATCTCCGTGTTTTAGTAAGGCACCCACTGCTCGCTCATTCGTGTTCTCTGAAAGCAAAGCCTGTAACATCTCGACAACAAAGCGTTTGCGTGACGTTATCTAATCGTTTAATGTACCCTCGTTAATCGGTATTTTCTAACTATATTAGTATATGATACTAGTTTATCATGATATCATTATATTATATCGCTTTTATCAAACTAAATACACTCAATGTTCAAATTTTGTTCATTTGAAGATTTTTTGGAATGGTAAAATATTCTTAGCTACATATTTAATAAATACGAACTTACGTACATTTATCCTTCTGTACAACTTGCAAAGCGTATCTGAGCTTAGTGTAGCCGTAGATGATCCATGCAGAAAGGATTTTCTGCACGAATTTCTGAAAAATTGCAAAGATCGTAGTTCTCAGTTGAAAATTTTTTACCAATACTGTTGGTGAAGATCCAAAAATGATGCAGATCGTATTTTCGCAAGACTTACTCAACAACGGTGATGCTGAAATTGCAGTTGGGGCGTGAATGGTAAAAAAAAATACTTCAACTATAGCTCATAGTTATGAAATTTTTACTGCAGAAATGAAGCTTCTCAGTTTTAGAACGAATATAGAGAGCACCGCAACATAACTTCCTTTTTTATTCATTTTTGAAGAACAAAAAAGGAAGTTATGTTGCCGCACCTTGTATGTTTAGAAGGAGAAGCTCCAGGGTGCAGACAAGGTAAAATTGTATTAGTGTTTTTATTTGAACTGCTGCATTCTACACGATGTTTCGACGTTCTACAGTTTTAGTAGATACTCAAAATCTACTGGTATAATTTCACCCCTTAAATAGCTACAGTACGATTTCCTTTCAGTTGAATAAAGGAATAGCTAAAATATTTTGTCAATGACGTTTAATGGTTCTGATATTAAATTCAAGTTCTTTTTTCGGGTATAAGTAACTATATCAAAAGTCCCAATAGCGGCAGGTTAATATAAATAAATAGGCAGTTTTTATCACAATTTCCAGCTCATGTTAGTCTTCGAATTCAGTTTCATTGAAATACTGAAATTATTCACCCATTATAACGCTGAAAAGCACACAAGCAACGCATAGTTCGAGTAACGCCTCATCAATGACACCCGGGGTGTTGTCAAAATGATATACAATCATTGCTGACTGTCATCGGCATTGAACTTTCTCTCCTTCCTCTTCGGTGAACGAATTAACTTACTTTTTTCATGCACCTTGTTATCGATCACCGCCCTCCGCATCGCACGAGATAGAAGTGTTTCCTCTTCCATTGTGATCCACTTCCACACGTGCTACTTTTATTTATTCTAGTGCCATGCTATAGAGCTTATTTTGTTCATTAGGACACTGAGTGAGAAAACCTTCAGTATAATTGTACTCAGAATTACAAGAGCATGCTAGTGTTGAATCACAGAATGTAACCGCCAATGAGCAATGGAAAATTAACTACACATGTACTACAATTTGGCACACCGATATTTGAACTCAATTGCTATGATTCTGTACAGTGTGATCCTTTTTTATTATAAAGTTCACAGACAGGCTTCAACAACTATTCAATTAATTCATAACTCATTTCTTCTTTCATGACTATTACACAAAAAGGAAACTGTACCAATAAATTGCTCTAGTTCAAAGTATATGAGAAATTAGTTTTAAAATACGTTCCGTACAAAAACATACATTCAGTGGCACGACTTTTCAAAGTGATTCGTTACGATCACTCTTGTTAAATTATACAAAAACAAATTTAGAGAGTCTTTCCTACAATGTAACTGGAAGTGAAATTTTAGGTTAGTTTGTTGACAACATCAGGATTGGCATTTAAGAAATAATGTATCGCATTCATTAATAGCGACGAGAGTGAAGCAGTGTAATAATGAAGTAAATAGAGCGTTAAATATCAACGAACTTTTTTCCAGTCAGAAAAAAGGTTTACGATTGATTTTATAAATGCCTCTTTATGACTATCATTTTTACTCATATTAATAGGCTGAAAGGTTCATTGATGAGAGTCATTAATAATTGGGTTGTATATTTTATTACTATAAAGGTGCGCATGATAAAGTAGGAAAACATTATGAGGATGTTCCATCAATGCAATATCCGTACGTATAATAAATGTATGAATAAAGTCGTAGACAACTGATATCTTGAGCACTCAAGAGTTAATTAACTCTTGTGTGAGCACGGTTCTTAATTGTCATTGCATTGAGAGAGGCGAAAACCAGAACATTGGTGAATGCATCAATTCTGCGGTGGAGAAAGGTAAACAGAAGCCTGAATGCTCTTCAGTTCTATGAGCAGTCTTTTTCCGCACCCAGAACGCGATCAAAGTTCCTTCTGGGACTGCTGATGCTAGGATTCAGAACACATGCATGCAAATGCATGTAGTTCTAACTTTCTTTGAAGTTGAGATTCATATTTTGAAGGCCATTTTTCCCAAAACGTATGACCTTCGCTAAAAACCTCGATTCTAAGTAAAAAAAAATTACAGTATGTCTTTTTTAGTTCTCTAAAACGTAGGTCCCAATTAATATCTGCCTTTTTGAGAGCACTTATGACATGAATAACTTTGTCATTCCCTTCACTAAAATTACACGGCATTGCTGATTTCCCCAGCCAGATTGTATCGATCACCAATGAAGCCTCACGACTGCGTAACTTAGTGAAAGAGAGAGTTGATCTTTAGTATATTTTCTGTTTGTTCAGCAAGTACATCCATAAGTCGTCTTATTACATGACACAGCAGGGAATTATGAGAACGCTGGAAACTGTGTTTCTCAAAGGAAAGCAATTAAAAGGACTCGAGAAATCGTCGAGAGTGAGTGATGCTGAGCGTCGGAGAGAGCAGAGACTTACGAGCGAATCTTTCAATGGCCGTCATTAGAACGTGTCTTCCTCTCATGATCAAACACGCCTTCATACACATAATTCTAGTGTGTACACTTCTATTGTACTATTGTTTTCTTAATCGACAAATCACTTAGTGAAAAGGAAAGTACAAATATTGTGATTCTAATTAAGTTTCTTAATTCAAGGTAGAGCTGTCGAGCGAGAGCATTGATATCACCAGCACGCGTATATAAAAGAAAGATATGGGAAAACAAGCGCAAGTGTTTGAATTATGAAACACAAAATAATAACATCATCAACCATGTAAAAGTATGTGGAAAACTTGTTTTTCGTGCAAGAGAAGTTTGCCCTTGTGTATTCATATACCTTGGCGGGCTTGTAACACATTTAGTAAAGTTGAATCGGAAGTAAAGCTAAATACCTGCTAATACGAGAGTTACCATGTGTTGTCTATTCGTACCCAGCTTGGGCTGAGCCTACGCAATTCAGGGCATTTTTTGGGTCACTTTGTCAAGTAGCTAGACAGCAAATTACCATTTTTGAAGGGGAATGAAGGAAAATGAATCTAAAGTGGGCAGACCGTAAGAAATAAACGTTCAAATTGAGGAAGACAACGCCCTCAGCTTCTGATTCAATATTTCTGTCAAAATTATAAATTTTAATGTTACCCTGAGAGAAAAGTTGTGTACTAGTAATGCTATCAACTGGAAAAACTATAAGAAGCCTTTGATTGTTGTGAAAAGAATAATTTATCACGAGACTGTAGGAGTTTCAGTCTGGAAGCACTCATCTATCCGCTGCCCTCTGTACTGCTCTCTAATAAAAACACGAAACAACTTCAGATGAATAGAAAAATTACTGTCTGGCCACGCACCACGTGCACAGTAATGATAAGTCGTGTTAGATGAGCGAAATAAACCATTATTTTCGATTTTGTTTGGAAAAAAGTCTCTGTGTCAATTATTATTCAAAGTGAGCCTCAATATTGGAAACTCCCATTAACAAACCGTTATTTTCTTTCTTCCCTCACTTTTACCTCTCCTCATCCAGCTGAGATATCTGACACAGAGAACTCGAGCAGAGTCCTAAGACGCATCTGCCGAAGTCAGTACAGGACGAAAATGTCATTGAGCTACAGTGTCACCTACAGCTGGTGTGCTCAGCTACATCTGAGGCTGTTCACTAACTGCATGCCTGACCCAAAACACAAAGCACAGTTCTGAGGTCCGTTTAACTACCTTGCACAGATTACGGCTCTAAAGTCCTAACATAGAAGGACTTTAGGTAAAACTTGAGCATGTGCTCATGGCTCTTAGTAACGGTGTTGTGCAGAGTGTAGTATAGTACACTGTATGTCTGAGTGAGTGGTAGGCTGGCTGTACAGTTGGCAGATACTGAAAAAATAGAAATAATTTACAAGATAGAGTGAGAATAACAGATAGAGAAAATAAAGTAATTGATTGCACACCATATCTTGTTCTATTCGATGTACTATTCCCCATACTTCGGTGACCAATACACTTTGCAACATAATGCACTTCAACAGTAAACACTTGGGCAATACAATGTCAAATAATACACACTTCAGACGCCAAATGAAAAAAAGAAAAAGATGTAGGGAATATGGAAATTGCTATCTTTCGAGTACATCAGAGATGCCATATGCCGTATGCAAGACACGTTTACATGACACATATACAAGATACGTATACGCCGTATACCATAAGTAGTATACAAGACAGCCATGTACACAATAGTAGACAGTTAAGGAGCCCATGATAGGAAGCTAGAGCATAGGTCTAGACTGTAGACACTCATGACAAAGACTTAATCGCTGTTCTCCCAGACCAGTAATGGGGCAATTAACAGTAATATACAGTATTAAAGGTACCAACAAGTTTGAATAGAAATAAGGGAACAGTAATGAACAGTAATAGAAGAACTGACAAGTCTGAACATAAGCGTGAAAACTATACACATTTAAGGAAATATAATTGCTGATAATTCTAGAATTGCAATCATTTATAAGATTAGAAATATATAAGAGGTTAAGGAAACAGTTTCTACTATGTACTTACAAGAACTTTGAGCTCTGTATATAATATGAGGTTAGAATGTTTTATTTTAAGTGTCTTTTACTCCAGGGTTGACTTTACAAAATGAGAGATAATAAGTTAATAGGGGTACTAAACATAATTGTGTACACTAAACCAAGGACTAGAATGTCTCAGAATTTATTTACCATATTTTTAATTGCCATATTTTTAACTGTCATGTTTTCAATAACGATATTTTTAACTACCGCATTTTCGATAAGCAAATTTTTAACTATCATATTTTTTCGCAATTTGAATTGACATATTTTGAATTATATTTTAAATCTATATATTTTGAATTACATTTTCATTCTCGAATCTAGAATTTAAGAGCGCCCCTTCGAGTAAATAAACCCCGAAAGTGAAATGCAATGCACATATTTTGATAGTAGAACGTATTCTATATAGTATTCAGCGCCAAAATTTCAATCGGTGTTGAATTCCACATCACGGACATATGTATAGCAGAGCTTTTTTTTCTTTATTATATACAATTATTATTTAACAGTGAGTAAAATAAAATATGGCATCAGGAACGAGCTGTTTGGTCCATTCATGGGTTGCTACTCTCAATTATATTTTTACTTAATGTTGAAACGATGAAATCATATCAGCTGCCATGCGAGAACTTCTTTTATTTGTATCTAGTTAGTTCTGACGAGTGCATTGCTCCATTGTACTTGAGCATTACACGTATTTCTCACCGTTAGGTTCACACAAAAACGGCCAACTTAATGAGTGTATAAACACCATGTTTTAATATGCCATACAACACCAGCAGAAGACTGAACTCTTTTTGCATGAATACATCCAAGACACAACGTTTATTAAGGAAAAAATAATTACAACGAACGTAGCTCGCTCAAGAGCGAGTGCTGAAGTTCTGTCCGGTGATATCGCTAGGGAAAGCTTTTACGTACAAGTAGAAATATAGTGACCTGGATCTCAAGTGATTACGTTTTCTTGTAATGGCTTATTTTCTACGTTCATTTCATGGGTGTAAAATCTGAGCTTGTGCTAAAAAATTACAGGTCTCAGGTAAAATACAAAAGTTTCGGAGAAAAATGAAAAACGACAATGAAGTGTCGATGGCACTGTGGAGAAATAGTATTTTTGAAGGATGCACAATTCATAAATTGAAATAAAACTGTGGGTAATAAATTAGTGGTTCTTAAACTATCGGTATTTGCATATCATTCTGAGTCACAGTCATTCGAACATTACTTCCTTTTAGGCACAAGGTGTCTTTGTGAGTGCACACATTGCTTTTTGGACCGACAAATAACGTATATAAACAAGATAATCGTTGCAATGGTTATTGAAAAATTCTTGCAGCAGTACTGAAAGCCTTATACAAAGAATGAGAACCATCATCTGCAAGTTAATTTTGTCTAATATTGCTAATCTTGCCTAATATCCCTAATCTTGTCTAATATTGCTAATCTTGTCTAATATCCCTAATCTTGTCTAATATCGTTAATCTTGTCTAATATCCCGAATCTTGTGTAATATCACTAATCTTGTCTAGTATCCCTAATCTTGTCTAAAATTGCTAATCCTGTCTAATATCGCTAATCTTGTCTAATATCACTAATACTTTAGAAAACTGCGAGCGTAAGTCTCTAAGATTCTCATCTCACGTGATAGGTAATATTCCTGGTCATAAACACGCATTTCACTAGAAAATCCTATAATTAATTAACTTGATAATTTGAGAAGCATCGCGCTCCCTGAGTAAGAAAAGCAGTTCCCAGAATTACGATATCTCATGAGAACAGTGACGTCACGAGGTTGGTCGCATGTCTTTTAATGTAAAATAAGGGACCCAGGCTCCAGACGTGTTCTATGTACACACTGTTATTGTTACGGTGCTTGTATCGTAGTACCGTCAACGTTATCTAAAAGAGATTGTTACGAGCAGTGAAACTCTGGAGAAAATTCAGTGATGCATATTCACAAGATGGGATTTTTCAAATGATTCAAAAGGCAAAGATGTTTGCCAAAATTTAGGTCCTCCTATACTATAATCCTATATTGGTATATAACGTGTAAAACCATAATGGGTATTTATTTAACGCATCAAAAAACACCGAAAGTTTGCTCACAATAACATAATTATCATAGATACAAAAATAGACGGCATGGGACTTATGTATTAACCCAAGAATGGGTCAAACAGCTCGTCTCTATCGCCTTATTCTATTCTATTCTATAACCTAAACATCGATACCAAAGATAAGTGTTGCATTCTGACGAGTATGAGGAGCTCACTATCCTCATTTACGCTCATTTATTTCCTCAGAACCATGTCCATCGACGGTGTTTCAATGATAACACTTATGTAATCTTCATATATCTGTTGCAAAAGACGTTGAGTAGGTACTCAAGTGAAAACAGCCCGCTCCTACTTCCAAGAACTTTATCTGTTATCTACGTTACTTAAGTTCTCAAGCGTTAGTTAATAAACCTTCCCTTTAGACTTTTCCCAAGTATTTGAGGCGCCCATGCGCACATGTACGAGACTCCAATCGTCATCAAAGTGGGAGTCACAAGCTGCATTAATGTGTAGTTTGAGCACTACATCACCTGTAGAAAGCTAAGTGTCGATCAATGTATAGTTAGCGGCAAGCAGCCACGACAGCTCCACTGACCAGTCACATATAGCGTGTGTCTCAGCATTGACTGTCCACAACGAGCAACGACGATCTCAAAGAAGTCCGTAATGTTTATTTTCATAGAATTTTATTTCTCATGGAACGCATTTTTCATTATTATATTCTTCAAAATGTTGATATGTTCTTCAGAATTAATCTCCACATCATAAGGGTTAAAACATGATCTAGATTCTAGAATAATAAATTTCGAATTTCGTATCCCATGGCATCTCAGAATTTGTAGCACTTGAAGCTCTAAAAAACCTCTTAGGAAAAGTTTTACTTAAATCATTTGTACACATAATATCACCGTCAGTAAACAGACTGTAAGTCTGATACTCATTAAGATACTACCTTCTGGTTAGTATAAGAAAACACGGGTTACTTAAATTTAAATAATACAAATGAGTTGCCTACGGTTATACAGTACCTTATCAAAACAAGAAAACTCATTAAGATGTCCTTCAAGTATAAATTATTAAAGTTCAGGAATAGATGATATATATTCATGGTTTAAAAATAAAAAATATAATCGTAGTTTTATGAAGAAAGGTTGCAGACGCAGAGCAGGACGTCGTAATTCACGGACAGTCTCAAAGGAACCTCCAATCTCAGACAAAATTATTGGTATGGTAATCTTCGGGAAGCTGATGAATACTTTCTAAGTAAAAATATAAGCTTAATTTAGAACTTAACACAAATTACTACAGTGTCTATAAACACTGTCGTAGTTTCTGTTAAGTGAAAAACGTGCATGTTTCACAAGCCCTGCAAAATTTTGAGTACGCTTACTTAATTTCAAATAAGGTACGATCTAGATTTATGTATTCTCTCCTGCAGATAGGAAAATTTCAATTAATTTTTCATTATTTGACTAAGAAGACGTTCAATCAACTGTATAGTTCTATACTTTTTAAAGAATAATTATGAGACAGCTGTGTGTTCTAGCAGAAAGGATAGTGCATCGCGCATCTGGAACTGCACAGAACAAGAGTGCCTCTCACAGGATGTTGAAAGCCAATAATAGAATGCTCAGCTCCTTTTTTCTTGGTGCTTAATTGATCGTTCAATCGCCGGTATATGCAGCATTAGCGAAAAACAAGAAACCTGGTCAGCAAAAACGGCTTGTTTTGTGCAATGATACTGACACAGCTGGTATTCGATGCAAAAGCAGCCGGGTTCAAGATACACCTGTTAGCTTTCAAGAAGTGGAAATCTACAAATGATTCTGCGTATCATTCTAATTCATGACACGTCTACTGCCTTCGATCACCTTTTTTAGTCACCTCCTTTGACGGATGGTTGTACTGAAACTGCACTGAATGACTCACGAAATTCATGACACTAAGAATTAACATTTACGTTTCGAAAATTCAATTCACGTGAGAAGAACAGTAGAGATCAGAATAAAGCCTAAACTTCGTAGTAGACCCCAATGTGACTCTCACTGAGAGAATTATGCAATTCCTTGAATCAAAACTAATAATTATCTGTGTCTTATGATCATTTAGATGTGCAAGTTTATGCGCAGTAATTTAGTACCTGCCTTGTCGTTTACAAGTCATTAGTTTTCAAGATCAATATTACTGCCTGGGAAAGAAATGTAAACTCGTACCGGAATACAGGACAAATTCCTGTGTAATGGAGAAGAAGTAGTCACTATGTGCTGCATGCAAGAGTACAAATCACTTTACAATTCATAGTAATATAAGTTACTATGTAAAGTGAAAAAAACAGGTCAATGTATTACGCAAAAAGCAGGCCACTAAATAGTTCAGCAAAATTGACGACAGAACCAAAATCGAAAGCTGAAAAATAATTATGAGCCCCTTTGAATGATACGCGGTGCACCTGCCTAGAACTTGTTAGTTCTAATCACAATGTTTCAAGAAGAAGGGACTCCTTCAACTCGACCAATGGGGGCCCGGTAAGGAGAAGTGAACCTCAGGCGCTTGTAGTTAAGTTGCGAAGTAGAGCGTTGCTCTGCATGATCACGACCGACTGCGCCTACTGGCTTACTAACCAGCGCGCGCCGCACTGTCTTGTGATTATCATATTGTGTCGCCTATGGAAATGGTCACAAGAAGAAGGAGGATAAATTGAGGATAAATTCTACACACCAGTAATATGTCGTATTGATTTATTAAGTGATAATTTGTTGTGTCACTTGTGGTCCTCCAACAAGAAGGAGGATGAATTGGATGCATTTACATGTATGGATTTTTGCAGTGATAAGTATTATGTTGTGTCAAGTATGGAAATGTCCACAATAAGAAGGAAGTTGAATTCGAAACGCTAAGAACATGTACGGATTCATGCACCGATCAATTATTTGGTATTTTAGAAAGGCAAGGTGATTTGTTCCCCAGTTTAGTTGAATAAAAGAAAGTTTTCAAGTCTCAAAACCATCATGAGTTTATTCCTTTAAATTTCTCTTGAATGCTTGCCGGGTTTTCACTAGGTCTCGTGCGAGAAAAGTTGTCTGCTAATGAAGAAGCGTGAGGAAACTGATTCTCCACTAAAAGACGACCTCGCTTGTAGAGTAATGAAAGAACCTCACGTGCACACACCGGAGAAAGCACTTAATAATGTTATTGAGAAGCCGAGGATCTTGGCCATATAAACCAGTCAGCACAACCTCTTGTGTTAGGTTCTGTGACTCCTAAACACGTAGATTCCGGCAAAAATTCTCAAAATGTTTGTTTTGCCAAATAGCCAATTAAAAGTGGATTTAAACTCTAAATAAACAATTACTCTAATGATGCATTCGAAAAACTTAATATGAATTCTCTTCAAATTTTGTTTCGTTGATTTTGTGACCTATTTATCAGTGGTACAAAATAAAACATCCTCTATCAACAGCTCGACCGTTGCCTCCATCTTGCATGAAGTACTGAGCACTTCATGCTACAGTCCAAGTAGAACTCGCAATAATACTTTCTCATAAACAAGATAAGTTAGACAGACACCGTTACTGACTCCTGGCCAGCACGATCCAGATTAAAATGTTTCTGTATCTTGATTATGTTATTTTATTCTTATTTGCCTCTTCAATCCTGTTGCGTGATCCGCGCAATGTGCACTGATACCGAACTGGTTTGCAAGAAGTTCTTTCTTCAGTAATAAAGAACGGATCTCAATCCTTCGTCGCAGTCGAGATGATAAGTAGTCGGCAGGGACAATTATTGTGAACTATGATATGTTTTAGCAGCTCAAAGAGCTGCAGTTGCAGATGTGTTCTTTTATTCCTATAGACTCATGTGGAGTACAAGATTGATGAGTTCTCTACTCAGGTTCAACCATGTGGCATAAAACCTTGTATAATAATAATAACTACAATTTTATACAAGATTCTGTAAAGAGCGAGCCGATGTCATGTAGATTGTTCAATTTACTTAACGTATACCTTATTTCGTGTAGGAAACTGTAAGAGTTATCAGAATACTATTTTTGAAGACAAGCCGTTTTCATATGAGTTACTCATTATTCTACTAAGATTCCATTGTGAAAATATGTGTATGTACATGAGAGGAAGGAAACAGTAGTAGCTCAATTAGTGAATGCAAATTATATTCTGAATTGTGAAATTGATAAAAACTTAAATTTAAAATCAGATTTGAGTTTAGGATCTCTTGAGCGTTATGGTATGGATGATGATTGCATCAATAACGCAAATTAGTTTTACAAGCGAACGTTTACCATTGGAGGCTTCATAAGTCCCAACATTTCTAACTTTATCACGTACAGTTTCACAAATAGTACGTCAATCTTGGAAGCACAATTTGTGCTAAACGCAGCCCTATCACAAATTTGTGCTGAACACAGCTAAATCATGGAGCAAAGATTTTCTAAACATTGTTACATAACCTTGTTTTGAGACGTCTTGTAAAAAAAATACTGCTTTTGCAGTAGCAAAAAAATTGATTGCCTACTAAGACGAAATTTCTCTTATCAAATCAGACGATAAAACAAAAATAAAGACGCACATTAAGGACACATACAGTATGCAAAGAACGCTAATACTAGTGTGTTGTGCACAGTAGCTTAGAGTATTTCACTTCGAGACCATCGTCTTCCTTCTTACATTAGGAAATTATCCTAGCACCAAGTAGAATAGAATAGAATAGAATAGAATAAGGCAATAGGAACGAGCCGTTTGGCCCATTCTTGGTTCAATATCGAAGTCCCATGCCGTAGAATACCGAAGTCCCATGCCGTGTACCGAAGTCCCATGCCGTACTGAGCTGTGAAGATGAAAATCTAATTATTATCAAAAAATTGACTAGGATTTTAATCTTTTGGAGTGTAAATTTAGTGTGTTGTTGCCACTGAGCGAGTTTGAAAATTTAGTAGCAGCATATGAACAGCTAAAAGAAATTTACGTAATGGGCCTTTGTGTGTTAGCATTAAAAATGTTATTAAATAGAGCAGGAAATTAACGTACGTGTTTCAAATTGATTAACATGACACAGAGTAATAAAATTTTCTCTACGATAATCGCATAATTGAACCAAATTTCTTTAATTTTGTTTCTCTACACTTTCGGGTGAGTTGGATTTGAGAACTCATTGGTGATGCTGTTCCGAGTATCCTTTTAGTAATTTATAATGAATTTTTACAAGACATTGAATGATCGGTTGGAAGTTTGCAATAACTAGTGTTGAACTAATTTCCCAATTGGTGAAATGATAATTTTCTTTTTTTATGAAAAATTCACTTTTTGAATGACTTCTCTCTTGAATCAAAACTGAATTGAAAATTCGTATTGTTTATCCTTAATTTATTTTTATCATTCGTGTCATAATTTCATTATAAATTAAATCCCAGACTCAAGAACTTTTCTTACTTCTCTGTTCCTAAATGTTAATGCATCTTAAATTTCTATCAGAATAAATTGTTTAATAAACTCTGTAAATTGTTATCCCAATCTCATAAACGTATAATTTTTAGTGTCATAAGCATTCTGATTAATGTCGTAGTGCTTGAAAGCCAAATAAACCATTTTTTAAGGAAGTAGCGGTGTCGCAGAATAAGGTATGTTTTTTCCAGCATTTACATTCACAATATATTATCTTTCGCTTCTTTATTTGTATAGTTGAATATCTTATGTAAATTTTAGGAGGAAAACCTTAGTTTCTCCTTTACTCAATCATAATTTGATAGAACAGAGCAGATTCATTTGCGCGAAATATACTTTTAATTAAATGTTCCAGTTAAAAAAATAATTAACAGCTCAAAAAATCATTTATTTTATAATTTACTTATTCTTCCCATCTTTTTCTTTCTGTTCTCTCGGCTGAACGAGTAAAGAGAAGTCACCTACATCCGTCCCAACCCTTTCTATCTAAAAAAAACGAATCTCTCATTGTGTTGAAACTACGCCACAGATGCAGCTAAAATTTTGATTCTGAAAGAACTACATTGTAAAAGGGAATAAATTTATTCTAAACGTAGCCAACTAAATAGAATATGGCAGGTTTTGATCATATTTTAATTACCATGATCAATCATTTGATTCGTCAGGCTTAGCATAAAGTGAAGAGTTTGAAGATGAATGACCTTATTTGCCCGAGTGTCTTCTTAGTTTATTCTCTCGTTTGAGGAAAAAAATAATAACAAATCTATTTACGATAAATAAGCTTGCAAACGTCGATTTACCCTTTGAGACATTATTTTTGTAGGTCCTTGTTAACTGATGAACTATTGATTTAAAATTATTTCATTTGTTCATTTGTTACTCCTCCAAATATGCAATTAGATGCAATGGTTGCCATTTATAAGTGTTAAGCTACTTAAGTAAAAATTAAACATGGCGTGTATTATGTATGCAAAAACATTTAGTAATTTTTTCATTATGTTTTTATTTTTGATTCATAATTTATGAAGCATGGACTTTCTCGGAACACTGAAAATTTAATCATAATTTCGTAAATGGATTTTTAAACTCAGTAAATACTCAAAATTAATGATAAGAAAAACAGTAAACACAACAATCAAAACATTATTTCATATCAATCCTCATAACTTTGATATCATAACTGTATATACTTACTCATGATCGTTTTAGCTTCTTTTCCCAGTGTACAGTTGCGACTGCGATGTTCAGTGCGTGGCTTGACATATACATAGATTTAATTACATTTGCAGTTAGCTTTTAATGAACAAATAATTTCCCCTTAAAAATGCGTCTAAATTTATCTCTGTTTAATGCATAACAGAGTTTTGTGATAAATAATCAGCAACACATTCCATAATTGTTGAAGGATATTTTAAACTTTTCCAAACAAAATAGCATATATTATATTTTTCATTTCATGTTGTAATATTTAGAAGAATAATTTATACAACAATTACGTGAATGATCAAGTAAATAAATTTAAAACTTGAAGTTCTTTTCGAAAATTACTGAACTTCACAGCTATCCGTGGTACATGCTAAGAGTTGTGGAACCGTCATTGAAGCGACGGTGTCAGCAAAGATAGGTTACGGTCTGCTGTGGGTACAATTGAGCGTCGGAAGTGATATATCTTGACCATGTGTAGTTTTCCAAGTGAAACTTACCTGTGTTGAGAGATTAATTCATCAACAGTGGCGTTCATTGTTCAACAGGAAATTAATTCATTTTTCATATGAGTTGTTTTGTTATTTTTTTTCTGTTCAAAAATACTGATGTGCTATTTAAAATGATTTATGTACAAATCTTACTTAGTTACTTTTGCGTTATGTCGTTTTAGCACATAGAGATCACAATTTTTTGTTTATTTCATTTCTTGATTGAGTGGTTTAATATTTTCTGAGTTTTGCCATTGTAGTTTGATGTTTAACCAAAACATTGGCAAATGTGACCGTGTTAGAACACACAATTACACCAACGTGCAATGCGATCATTTGCTGGCATTTCCAGTGACGTTTGTTCCAAAGAATTCCAAAAAAGGTTACTCACCAAAAGAATCATCGGAGAAGACTAGGTAGAGATTATTTGTTCGAAAGCAAAAAATCCTTCGTGAACTCATGTACAGAGATAAGCGCTGTTTGGTATCTCTACTAGGTATTCCCGAAGTCGCATTGTTTTGCAAACGTTAATTTTGAATAACGCATCATATTGGACGAAGTAATTCCTTATGGTGGCGATTGTTTTCTAAACGTTTACTAGGTCGTCTATCATGGCGTAGCTGCGCCAGTTTGTCCGATGCATGTGATTATTTCTAATTGGCTTCTCTATCGATAATCCAAATCCGTAATTATTTCTTTCACCAACCCTCCTCTTCTAAAGAGATACTATTTGAACTTGAATTCTAGGTGCATACCCTAACTTACTCTACGTTTTGTTTACACAGTAACCTAATTTAATTGTCAAAGTCATTCGAACCATTTTTTTCAACTGCTTCTTGGTCACTTTACGTAATCCTTTTCTGTTATTTAGGTACGCGGGAGCATAAGAGGACTTTAAAACTGTCAAATACAATAAAAAATCCTTTATTATTTCAGTCAACAGTATTTTTTCCACCAATTATTTAGGTTAACAGTATATTTTCAACCAATTATTTAGGTTAACAGTACATTTTCAACCAATTATTTAGGTTAACAGTACTTTTTCAACCAATTATTTAGGTTAACAGTATTTTTTCACCCAATTGTTTAGGTTAACAGTATTTTTTCACCCAATTGTTTAGGTTAACAGTATTTTTTCAACCAATTGTTTAGGTTAACAGTATTTTTTCAACCAATTATTTAGGTTAACAGTATTTTTTCAACCAAACGTAATGTCCGTCTCCCAAACATTGGACAAGAAAGTAGCCGCTTTTCAATGAAATTTCAATTACATGAAAAGAGTGCACGATTACACTGCATTCAGTGACTCGTATCATAGTGAGTAAAAATATTTGTAGTTTATTCAAGTTTTGTACATTCAAGCTTAACATTTATTGAAAAATATGTATATATGATAGATCACAAAGTTACTCGTAAAGACAGTAAAAATACAATTTTCCATCTCCACTCAGATACAAAAGTAATGCTTGAACAATTTTGAAATTACAGGTGAACATTTAAACATTCATAAAATTCCCTTCACACGTGGCCTCAGATTGCCTGATTGGTGTAAAACTTCACTTTGTACGCATAGTCACTAGAAGGATCGGAAAAAATTACAGAACATAACCTAAGTGGTACACATACGTACCACTTCGGAGTCAACGTGTTAAGCATTGCCTCAGAAAGTGTACGCATCCCCAGTCACCCAATGAAATATGAATATTGTAATAGTATATTACGCCTAAAATATTTCAATTTGTGTTACAGATATACAAGCTTTGCTAAGTATGAAAATACCAAATTATGTTTATAACTAACACAGTTCTCAGGTACATGTACACAACACGAAAGAAACGTTCATAACACACAAATATAAAATAACAGAATAGGACGTTACAAAATCAACAAGGTGTGCGCAAGCACGTGTATTGCAGGTGAAAAACTCTAACAGTACTTCACCACCTGCGTAAACTAAGCAGCAAGTTTGTTGTAGCCTTGAGCATATCTTTTACTTATTCTTAGTTCATGTAGATAGTAAAAACGGTAGATGCACGGAAATGAAGATTTGCTATAAGAATACTATTTGAAAATACATATCTTTTACCTATTCTTAGTTCATGTAAATTGTGAAAACGGTAGATGCACGGAAATGAAGGTTTGCTATAAGAATACTATTTGAAAATACATATCTTTTACTTATTCTTAATTCATGTAAATAGTGAAAACGGTAGATGAACGGAAATGAAGATATGATATAAGATTACTATTTGAAAACGAGCAAGGATTTAAAATTTCATAAATGAAGTTACTTAGCCTTAACGCTGGGCAGTGCTCTGGGCAAGAATGTTGTGGGTGTTGTGGCGTCTTCCATCTCTCTTTTTCTCTTGTCCAGGACGTTGAAAAGGACTGCAATTGCTGATGGAATGCTCACCTAATTATTCAAGTTTCTGTATTGATGAGTTATGCTTGTTTCTGTGACGTTTACGATCCTATAGCCGGGCTCATCGTCGCCAAGCTGAACACCTGCGGCCGATGTGACCACCATCTCAAGATCTTTGAACGTTCCTCCTGCATTTCGGTGATAGTGTCCAGAAAATATATGCCTTACTCCAGCGTCGTAAAATTTATCGAGCATCACCTGGCGCAGATCTTCGCTGAAGTTGAAGTAATGTTTCTTCTCTTGAGGGTCATTCACGAATAGAGGAATGTGTTGGAATATAACTGCGTGTTTAGGCTTCATTCTCGTGATTTTCTTCAACTGGTCTTCCAACCAAGCCTCTTGATCAGCCGCAAGCTGTGGCACGCGTGAGCTGTCCTCGTAATACTGAGAATTGAGAACTAAGAAGTAAACTCCGCCGCACCAAAAGCTGAAGAAATCATCTCCGAAAGAAGATCGATATCTGCTTACACTTTCCATTGACGGTTGGTTTCCGATATCGTGATTACCGCAAACACACACGCACGGAACTTCCAGAGAACTGAAGATGGATTTGAAGTCTATTTCTTGGTTAGCTCGAATTTCTGCTTCAGTTTCTGGCCATGCGTCAAGTAAGTCGCCACAAATGACCAAAAATCGGGGCTTAGGCTGCATCATGTTCACTTGTTGCACCAACTGCCGCGACCATTGTTTTTCAGGCTCCCATCCGTAAGGTGACTTCTTCTCAATGTACTTTTCCTGCATGCCAAACTGAGTGTCCGCTGCTTGCACGAAAGTAAAGTCACCTTGCCATTTTTCTTCCGCTTCGGGTTTGAAAGGAAGAAACTGGCGTCCCCTCGCACCTGACGAAAATTGATCTTCAGCAGCCATCGCTGGATTATTATTTACTTTCCGTGCTGTTCTTTAACGAGATGCTTACGATGTTTGCAGGAATCTCAAGGATGGTAGCGAAGAAGAAGGATGTATGTTAGTATCTCGTTTTGTAACTGGTTTCGGATGCTTCCAATGTCCGTACTCTTCTTAGATGTCACCTAGTTGAAAAGTAGAATTGGTTAGCTATTTATCAGTGAATGGAGGTATTTAATCGTCCGTCTAACTTCTGTACAAGTGCAGAATGAGTGAGGGTGGATCTAAAGCTGTGTTCTTATAAATAGGTTCCAAAGTGGGAGGAGTTAAGAAGGCAGTTTATGAGAGCCTATAAAAAATAGAAAATAAACTATCAGAAAATCTTCGGAATCAAAGAAAATAACGTACGGAGTTAAAAGGAAAAACAAACCTCAACAGCAGCGAGAAAGACATTTGAATTAACATTCCTTTAGTAAATCTTTTCAATTTACTTAATTCATTTTTCTTGCGATAATGGCATGATTAGAACTTTGTGAACGCAGCAGATGCATGCTGTGAAATCTAGTTGAACGCTGACGATCAAGTGAGACCTGCTGAACATCTCATGGCGTGTTGGTGAGACAGCAACCTCCTATGCATGCACCAACGCATTTACTGCGCATGCAACAACGCATTTACTGCGCATGCACCAACGCATATACTGCGCATGCACCAACGCATATACTGCGCATGGGATAGAGAGCAGTAAATGCATTGGTGGGGATCTCCTCTCTATCGTGGGGGATAGAGAACATTGGTGTCTCTGTCTTAACCTTTTAGTTCCTGATGGGATACATTTGTCTTAGCAGCAAAAGAAGTGTTTATACGACTAATATGTTCATAATTTGGAAAACATGTTTTGTTTATGGGCAAATGAAGCCATTATCACCAAAACCTGGCTGAGTAAATGTCAGATCGAAAGCGTTAATGCATAATACAGGGTGTGATAAAGTTATATTATAATATAACTTTCTTTTTTGCCGTTCAAAAAATTATGAAAAAGGAAGTTATGTTGCCGTATCCTGTATATGAAAGCGTGGCTGGAGGGCATTGCTAGAGAGACCATGAGCTCAAGGAACGTCACAATATTGGACTAGCTCTAATAAAAGCTGTAAGCTATAATTCTATAGTTAAGTAAAATGCTCGACTAGAAAACGAGCATTGAGGTTTTCTTTTCTACGTCGACTCAATTTATCAAATCGGATGTCAGTTTAATATGTCCCAATTTTTTTTACTTCTGCAGCACTTATGAAATTGGTATAACAACGTTTCACAATATCTTACAGTCACCGCCTTCAATCTTATTTGATCCTGACGAAATGGACAATTTATATTTGCTCATACTTTCAATTACTACTTTATTTTTAATAATAAAAAGTACGTATATCGAAATAGTGATACTTTTGAAATGTGCGTTCTTGGAAGCATTAGATAAACAAACAAAAACGTAAATGAATAAAGCAAAATAAGGGACCCAGAGTAGAGCTAGCGTAGATCATTTAATTGTGGCTAGAAATATTGTCAAGAACATCCGAATTCTGCATGGTAAGTCGATCTTAATATTCTATATGCGTGTTCAGTGTTAGGTTAACACGTTTGTTGCGATGCGACCCACCGGTGGATCACTCAGGTTAGGTTCTGTAATTTTTTCAAAGCTTTCTAGTGACTGTATGTACAAAGTAAAGATTTGCACCAGCTAGGCAATCGCAACAAACGTGTTAAGGTCCTTTGTAGAATGCAGATTTTATTTCATGTAAAATATAAAAAACTTCAAGAAAAAGGCTAAAGGCAACATGTTCAGTATGATGTGTCACTTGAAGTCAAGTAAATATTCAACCCTGGTAGATAATTATTCAATAATCAAAACTTATCAGCCCTCTAAACTTACAGCGAAATAACAAGCTTTATTTATAAAGCTTCGACAAAATGATTTCAAGCATAATATGTACTGAATGTATTATTTCATTTCTCAAAAATATATTGTAAGAAAATTTAGACTCGTAATTTTAGTACTATTTTCACATCACTAGCAGCACTATGACACAAGATATCTTCTAACGTTTTATCAGCATACACATTAAAAGTTATGCTCATTAATGATCTTATAATTTCTTCAGAATATCGTATCCTACTCAGTAACTTCGAAAAAGCTTAGCATCAATGACTAGAAAAATTTATTTTCCATGTAACTACAATAAACTTGCTATTAACTCATTATTTTGGGAACTTTCCACTGCATTTTCAGATTTGCATTATGCTCAATTAAATCGAGCTGTCGGAACGACTGGCCTCAATGCAGCTATGGAGAACAAAGTCGTGCAACTGACCAGCAAGTGTTGGCCATATTCCCCCTCTGACGCTTGCCAAAAACACTTCTGGGATATGATCTACAATGAACCTAACTGTGGCAGAGAGACGCAGCCCATAATTCACCAAACACTGATTTCATGAAGCAGAGATCAAGCAATGGGGTCATTTCATCGAGCAGTGAACAATCACTTGAAGGTACGTTTTAAATTTTGTTTAATATTTTGATTTGGTCCTGCGTTTGGAATGCTGGTGCTGAAACACTTTTCTATCGGTTGAGCGCATTTTCATTCGAGAGAGGATATTACGAAGCTCATTTGTATTAGTAAGACAGTTTTAAATAAAGAGCTGCTGAGCGTGGAGAGTAACTTAGAGGACTGCGGGTTATAGACTGGAGAGAACGCGAAACGATTTGTGTTATCATGCACATGAAGTTGCTTTACGACAGCCAACAAAACAAAAACTCGACAAAATACGGATCCGGATTTATGATGGGCGTCGTAATTATGAGCCTTAAACGTCAATTCAATTTTTTCATTACACATCATGAATAATAGTCAAAAAATATTGAAATTCTAAACTTAGTTCCGGAGTAGCAACAAAAAATTTGGTGCGTATTCGGGCGAAGTATAACTGCTGCTTATTCTGGTAGAGAACAGTTGGTGCACAGTCGGAAATAGATTCCGGCATTGATGTTCTGGAAAACATTCGTAGAATTAATTCTTTATCTTTGTTTCTTGTGCTTTTTCAAAGTATAGTGTTAGAGTTAAATATTTAAACTTTTTGCCCTCACCACCGTTTTTGATTACCGTATAAAACTGGATGTACCAGCTCTTTCTGACCAGAAGTATATTTGATGAATAATAATATTTAAGAATTAATGAATAGTAATAATTATTAATAAAATACTTTATAAGGATGGGGTTTATTAAATTAAATTCTGTCCCTATGGTCTACCGTCTCTGTAGTCTCTAAAAGTGTTGGAGCAGAAATCGGAATTTCTTCATGAAAACTAGTTTCAGGCCTAGATTTCCAGTTTTACCTTCATAAAAAACTACTGATAACATCAATATTTTTTGTATTATCACCAGCAACCTGGTGGTCCTGACGTGCTTAACACAAATCGTTACTTAGGCTGAGCTTTAATATAGAAACATAAATTTATCACATAATTTAAACTTGGAAATACGATTTATCTTTGAATTCCTGTTTACGAATGCAATTTTTCATTAAATCATTCAGTTTCAACTTAATAATTTAATGTATCTGAGCATTTTTTCTCGTAAATGTAACTTATAATTGAATTTCAAACTAGAAATTAATTAATTCGTCATTGAATTTCAAAGAGTACAAATTTAAAGCTCAAGATTATTTTCCAGAACTATGACAACATCACTCGATTCTAAGTCCATAAAACTCAAAATAACTTCAATATTCTAGATGTAGTGATTAAATAAAATAGAAACATTAACTTCAATGAATAAGCACTTAATACTTGCGTCGAGTAATGTGAATAAAAGTGCAATTTATGACGCAATCAGTATTTTGGCTCCCTGACCAGTTCATTTCACCTGACAGTATATGTACTTCCTTTTTATAAATGATCCCACTTGAATTTGTTATGAAAAATGAACTTTACGCTCACGTCACTTGCCTCCCAGAGTATTACTGATGTGTATTCTTCAGCTTGTCTCTCTCATGCCAGCTGCATGTACACTGAAGTCAATACATTGCATGGAAGCGGAGTAAACAGCGGACTTTTGAGAATCTTATCTACATACCGTGTCCTGGTAGTGCAACTAGATATTTCCCCAAGATAACGGCGAGTGCTACCCATTTCTCGCAATGTGTTCACGATCACACCTTGGGAACTAGTGTATAATAATTATTTTTCCTTGTAATGTTAACTGATCTCGAGCAACTGACGATATATTCCATAACTGTTGCGAAGTGCTTATTGACCGCACGTAGATGCTTACCTGTACTTCGAAACTAACAAGAACCATTTCTGAACGAAAAAAGTGATCTGGGTAGCTAAAATTATGAAATAATCTGACAGGAAAGTCAACCTTTTTATCTCTATTCTCAAATGTACGAGAATTTGACAGAGTCTCGTTACTGTCATGTTGTCTCCTCGTTATGAATATCATATGCTGCACTACTTTCAGTTCTCTTAGGGGCAATACGACGCATTCAATAAGTGTACATCACTTTCAGTATTTTTTTAATCATGGCTATTTTATCCATAATTTTATTTAATTTAGATACGCTGTACCCTGGGAATATTGGGAAGTTCTGTCTTTACGTTCGCGTACTGATTGCTCAGTGAAGAACTCGCCCAGTTTAGCAGTGTGACTGCCGGGCAGCTCGTTCTGCAGAGTAACGAGCGTATCTTTGCTACCGGGTTGTAAATTAATACTGACTTTCCTATTCCTCGTCAATTTTGCTGAACGTGCAAAATACAGAGTTCGTAATGACTTGAGGGGTAAACGGATGAGATTTTGTGTTGCCTCCAATCTGTTAACTATTCAAATAACACCGTGTGCTTGCTTGCCTAGCTTATGAGTTTTGAACTAACGTTCACTATATTCCTGAGACCATCACGACATGCTCTTGAAGTTATCCGTTTAAGTCGTCAGTTTATTTCATTATTAGAGATACAACAAGCCATTATTTCATAATTCTAGAACCAGCGCCCGATTTAACTGGCAATGCAAGTTTTAGTCAACGTAGTCTTCAACTTGCCTTATTTTATATGAACGATTCTAATGATACAGTTATCGTTCGAACTGAAAAACTGCTCGTATCAGCTGCGCTTGTACGGATGGTTGCGAGCATAATTAATGCTATTCGCACTATTTAGGGTACAAATACCTTAAACTTAGTGGTCAAAATTGAGCTTGTGAAAACAACTTATATGTGGAACTTTATTGGTCTGAATTCTTGCAAGATACAGAAGTCGGCCGACACATACAAAGTTGAATGTATTTTCTACGCAGATGATATTTTGTTCACAAAATAAGATTCTCGATATGAACAAATCGTTTTCCTTATAATTTATTTCTGTATGGAAGTACGTTAGTGTAAAAAGTCACTAACCTGCTTGGAGAAGGAACAGAACTGATCATTCTTGTGGTGAGGTGCAGACTTGCTGATCACTCTGACATACGAGCTGTAACGCGTATGTTGAGCTAACGTGCCAGGCTGGGGAGGGTAGGCAAAATTCCCGATCACTTCACCAGAAATTCTCGCAATGAAGATGACTTCAATATCGATAAGAACGCTGGCAAAGTTACTCTACAAAGCTGAAGCAATGAAGTCTCCGTGTGAGATACTTCAATATCGTCATGCACGACACAGCGGAGTGGCAGTTGTGTAGCTCGTCCGAGATGCCCCTGATTAAAACTACATACCTCTGTCTTACTCGTACGTATATATACGCGCGCAACTGTAAGAACCTTTGTGTTTGGTGTAATGTTCACTCCCTCTACCCCTACCCCTACCCCTTCCTTTTCCTCTCTCTCTCTCTCTCTCTCCCTCCCTCTCTTTCTCTCTGTCGTGGCAAAATTAGGGTACAAGCAATTTTTCTCGCTCCTTTTGCCGTCTTACACGAGCGTTGCCTTCCTTGTGTCGATTATGAGCACAATTAGTGTCATTATTTAGAGAAAATAAGAAGAACCAGTGGAACAACTTAGACAGGTTACGATACACCGTCTAATGGGACGAGTTTGTAAAACTTCAATTCCTAGAAAATATAACTTGCAAAACAGCAGTGTGATAATTTGAAGCATGCTCATGAAACATTTTGGCATGGGCCTACTCTCATGGTAATAACAATTCCGTGTCTTCACTGGAAGTGAAAGAAAGATGAAAATCAGCAAAAAATTATTCTGGAACCAAGTAGAGGTTTTCTGAGAAGTACCAGCAGTTTTCATAACTTGACTGCCGTAGGCTTTGTGAGGATGACGGTATGCAGACTACTTTTGCTCTACGAATGTCATAAGTATTCTCAAATTTGATATTGCTAATTTTCTACGGAAATTACTTTTTCATTATTTCATGATGAACGCATATTTTCTACGTATTACTCTTTTTCAAATATCCATCAACTCAATCTCCACTTCTGCACTTCGGCGTCAGATTTACTTATTTCATTTACCTACCCTTGCCCAGAACATACATCTAACTTCAAAATTAGTGTCAGTGGCTTCTTGTATAAGCATCATGAGGTTTTTATTTGTTTGTACGATGTGAATTGTTTAAATTTCGCAACGGAGTAGCTGCTTCTGAAGCAGTGCAAACACTTAATTCATACGATGCTACTATGGAACAGTAAAGTTTCTTTACTGTACTGTGATACCTACCGTCTCACTCTCCCCCCTCTCTTCCTCTACGACCTTTGACTCAAATTTGTGCGGTTGTGCAATTTCAGCCACGATCTCGAAAGTTCGTACCACGCATTCGCAGGCATCCAGGAAATTGTGCACAATTTAGGCAAGCTTTGTTCTTCGCTAAAGTATGCCTGTGATGGTGCCAGTGCGATCCTAAGTCAGCGTTAAACAGGAAGGCAATTCTAAAAACATTTTGAAACTAAAAAATCGATCGACGAAACTCATACGTTAACTACAGCATTGTGGCCTGCCATCTTCATTGCTTGACCGCAAAGCCTAATTAAGGTGTTTACCAGATATAAGTTATCGTTAATTATGGAAATGATCACCCTTATTTGGCTTAATTACCTGAGGAATTTAGTCGAGGCTTAGATTGGAATTTCGACACCACTGAAGAGTGCTGGAGTTGATGCTATCTTCGTATTTAAATTACGATTTAAGACGAAGTGCAACTAATATAATTGGTTGCACTGAATATATGTAAAGGGATAGAGCACTTGATAGCGGCGTCTGTTATGCAACGAACCCTTGTAAAGCTCGAACAAAGTATTTGATACCTAATTGCTATGGAGTAAATACTCCTCTATAATAGACTTCGCAAGCAGAAAAGTTTCCTATAATTATTTTGTTTTGTCCAGAACAAACTTTAAATTCTGCTCATGTATCATAGAAACTTATGCAAGCCGTCGACCTACAATAGGGTGATGCGTGTAGGGCGTACCTCAACACCATGATGTCACGCTTACTGTAATCCTCCACTGATGATTTGCCTCATTTAAGAAATGTCAATGAACACAGCGCCAATGGACCTGTTAGGCGTCTCTACAGGAACAAACCTTGAATTCAATGCAGTAGCTGCAGTTCCTCTTCGGTCAAAAAATGATCACTCCGTTGTCGCTAGCATCAGAACAACCACAAGCAGTATCGCCTTAAGGACATACTGTGAAATGCATCTGCAGCAGTTCTTTTTCTTGACGTTTTTCACGTGGTACCCCATTCCTAAACTCAAGCAAATTACTCGGCTCTCGGGACATGTTTTCTTTTAAATTACACGCTAAAGGCTTGTCATAGTCATAAGATTTCAGCGGCAGAAAGTAACGAAACTGGCTGATGAACTTCTTTGAAAACAGACACGTATGTATGTCTAAAATATTGATGAATTTTCACTGATGCTTTCTGACCAACATGTAAGTACAATTTAATACTATAGTTCTTCACCTAATGATGGTCCTGGTTATTCAAATCTGGTTTACATTAAAAATTTGTTCGACAAATTGTAACTTCAAAATTTTGGCAATACTTTGCCCTTGTGAACGAATAACAGAAAAAATTTCCAGAATATGCAGTATTTATATACAGTATTTATATACAGTATTTATTAATTTACAAAATTATTCCAAAACAATTTGTGATATATCTTTATTACATTTGTTCTATTGTACTCAGTAGTTATAAAGGCTTTTAAACACATTACAAATGTGTTTTCGAGGCATCCTTTTGATGAAAAAGGCAAAGGCACCATTGCATGAGCTTCAAGGGAAGTCACATTTCGTGTCAAGGTTTATTGAAACAGAATTAGATACTCGGTAGTTATTACTCGGTAGTTATTACTCGGTAGTTAATTTCTCAGTAGTTAATTAGATCCTTAGTGAAACTACAGGACTAAGCATGGAAGAGATATGTGGATCATGTCTATTAATTCTCGTGTGACTCAAAAAATTTAGGGTAGCAGGGTCAGTATTGAACAAAGAGAGGGGGCATCGAAGAAAATCTGAGGAACGCATCGTGAGTGTAAGACAAGGTTGTGCTCGTGTTACCTTCAGAATTCACTTGCATTGCTGCCAGTACGAATAAGATTATGGGTTATATCGTACGTCGGAAGAACATGGGGGACATTACTGATCAAAAGCAAGGGATTACTGATGCCATTGCTACCATTGATAAGGCTGTGCAACAAAGAGCATGGCAAGAAATCGAGTAACGTCTTCATGTGCTTTTGTAACTACATACATAATTGTGTCCATATACATACAGGTGTATTGGACGAACAGAACTTTCGTAACATAATTTTCATTTTGTAATAATGTCCACATACATATCCTCTCATTATCTTTGTAATAAAATTGTTAATTTGCAAAGAAACTCTATGGACACTTTGTATGAATGAATAGTAATTCATATGTATAATGTTTTCGCATTTTTAAAATAGTTTTACATTTTTACACATTTGTAAACATTAATAATTCCCTCCCTTATATTTGATTAAATTGGAAGGGTTGTAATCCTTTGTATAAAATCCATCCCCAACATTACTAGAACACTCAAGCCCATCGAGTACATTCAATGAAAAGCTCCTTACTAACATACATACGGTGTGGAAGTTATTGTTTAGAAATGTGTGATGTAAAGCCGGAGCACTGGTCGTGTGAAGAGACATTTAAAAGGTTGAAAATGTGTATTACGTTATGAGAGCTGCAGTTACTGATATTTGCTTTTTACGAGGATAACGCACACCTGGGGTACTAAGGGTTATGAAATTGAAAACTATTGTTACTGCTTTGTTTTTAGTCGCTGGAGCTTCTATTGCTGTTGGAGCAATAGAATATATATGGAGCTTCTAATGCTATTGAAGATTAAACGATTACTGGCTTCACATTTCCCAAAATAAGTTATCCTTTTACTTGCTTCTTCACGATTTTCCCGAGTTTGTTCAAAAGTTATCTAAGGCCTAACATTATTGATGTAACTGGTTAAGGTAGAGAGGTTATTCGTGTTTTGGTCGAAGGGCCGTCAACTAGATTCTAAGTTTTATTTGTTATTTATCTGGAAAATTATTCATGACCTGAGGAATTGTAAGACTTCGAATGTGTTCAAATTCTAGGGCAGCTTCTGTTCTTTAATAGTTTACAGGTAGCTATGGTTAACAGACAAGCTTTTGAAGATGCGATGTTCGTCATCGTGTATTGCACAGTGTGGACAAAATCAAGCTACTTGAATTTTACCATCGATCTTTATCCTAACCCTATTACAAATACTGCGACCGGAGTCAGAAATGCAATTTCTGAACAATTGGGAAACAAAATCATATTGTATTGCGGGAGCATTATGCTGTCCCAACGGAAGTTGAATCTTCCTTGGTTGTACTTAGTTTTATTTAGAAAGAACTCGAGTGCGATGAATATCGGAATTAAAAGCGGAATTTTTAAAACAGATCATGGCTCAGAAATGAACGATAGAAGTGAATTGTTTCATGTTGAGGCAGCCCTGGCTGCCACGCTCGTAGAAACTTTAAGTCTGCCAACGCTTCGTCGACGTGCTTTAACATGTCTGACGTCGTTTCTTTGTTTTAGTATATCATGTAGTACTAATATTAATTTTGATCAACTATCAAACATTTTTCAGCTCCTTTTTTTCAACACTGTCGATCTTTGTCTGTGTTTCTGGCTGTTCGAATTGTTCACACTGCAAGAAACAGTTCAGAGTATGAGGTCGATAAATTTTCAGTCAAGAAAATGGATGGGAAAAATATATTCAAATTTTTTTTAGATGTTACGCTTCAATTCATACAACACTATGATGATAATTCAACCAAAAAAATATGATTGCTAAGCTACGGGAACGCCATCTTCATCATTGAGCTGTCCTAAAAAATTATGACTCTGAAATTTTTTCATTGCTATCATCTTCGACTCGATTCACTTTTATGAGTTATAATATAAATGATTTCATTATAAAACATGGATTAAGATATTTCATTGCTTTCATTTCTACGTTTGCAATATTTTGAACATTGCTGGAACGCGTCGACGATAACTAAGAAAATGGCGAGGGATGCGGGGTTCTGTGTCAATTATGTAATATAATGTGAATTATTCTTTTTTGAGACCACGATCTGGTGAAATTGATGTGTTGGTTCATTTTGAATTTATAATTTACAAGATGACGACCAATATGTACCGCGTTGGAGGTAAATACATCTCAAGAGCATAAGTGACTTGTTAATCTGCCGGTACTGTTTATTTACATTCTACAGCTTTGATGGTGACTTCTCATCATTAATATTTGACCGTGTTTATTCTGATGCTTTGATAATTTTGTAGATTATTATTAGTTATTTAATTATTTGCAACTTGTCAGTGACCGTTATTACGAGCAAAGAGTTTATGGAAACTACTGTAATTTTGCTATCTGAATTGACCGAAATTTCATTTATTTCACATCCGTGCCTAATTTTTGTTCAAGGTCGAATATTTTTTGTAGAATTATCTACAATCTTGGTAGTTGAATTATATTATTAATAGTGAAATTACTGGTGTTTTGTAAGTATTCAATCTGAAAGTTCTATTAAGGTCGATCAACTACCTGCAGTCAGTGAATTGTATTAAGTAATTTAAGGTTGTCTGATGTGGTTAGCAAGAATATGATGAATTAATTTATTATGGGTGATTTTTTAGATAAATTTTATGTGTGTTTTGAAGAAAAATTAATCTGCAATACCACACTCTAGAGCCTGGGCCTAGTTGTGTAGTAGGGGTTTTCATTCCTTCAATGTAGTTAAGTTTGTTCTTGAGATAATTAAATACCAAGTTAGGTCTTTTACTTGCTGTATAATGCTTATGTTCAGAATTTTTTCAATAAACAATGATGCTTGTTCAGGACAAAGACATGAACAATTATTTAAGAGAGATTTCTTTATTTCTGGCCTAAGTTGATCAATTAGAGGAATTTTAATATATTTTTTAGATTAGTTTACATTTAAATCATTGATATTAAATGTTAGTTTAAAAAGCATTAAAATAATTGAACATTTATTGTGATTTTTTGGGCTCCAAATACTATATTGAAGAAAGTTTAACAATGCATTTGCATTCATTCGTATCTCTTCTGGACAAAATAGCATTTTTTGGATAGTTACCTTAAATTTAAGGATGCCATTTATCATTAAGTCTAGCAAGTAAGTAACCAAAACTTGGCCACATGAGCATGACATATTTTATATAATACAAGGACATCATGATCTTTTTAGTCATAGTAATCAAAATAGAAATTTACTGAAGATATTTAAGGATTAGAAGATTTTGGTAGCTTGAGTATTATGAAGGAAGTGGTATTGTCTGATTTTTGAATGTGGTTTGTTTATGAAATAATTGCTAAATGCTTGATCATAACTTGGTGATTGTTCTTTGTCATATCATAAGTCTGTGACTCATATGAGGCTAGATTCAGTCTGCAAAGTATGGTATTGTTGAAATTTTATTTTATGAATGGGGAAGATTGCTTACACAAATGCAATTCTGATATAAAATCAAGGAAATCATTTTATACCTTCATTTACACATGAATGCATGTACAATAATCTCATTTTCAACATAATTTCTGCTTGGGTAGAAGCACTTGTCTTGTATGACCAGTTTCTGAATTGCATTCTCTTAGAAATCTGCTCCTGACGTTTCAAACCAAACATGAGCAAAATTTCTGATACTGTTAACAGTGTCACATTTTCATAGAGAACACTTTTGTAACACTGAAGAAACATTAATTATGATAAAATGATGTATTAGTTTTCCTAAGCTTCATATCAATTTTCTGAACCAGGTCATCATTAATGATAGACAGTGCTCTTTGTTCCTGATTGTGTACATTTAGAAGGTAATCTTGAAAAGCTCAAATTCATTTGTTTGCCTTAATTTGAATTCTATTGCTGTGTATTATAATGTTTATACTACAAGAAATTGGATAGTATAAACATTGAAAAATATTAACTATGTTTTAAACTTTAAGTATCCAAAACATGTGAATGCATTCCAAATTTGCCTGCTGGCAGCTGACAGTAATTTCAATTCAATTTAGTTATGATATTTTTATTTTGAAATTAGTTTTGAAATGCATTAAGTAAAATTAGATTATGGGTGTGTGTGGGACTGCACATAGGCTGGAGTAAGATTTCAGTATGCTGAGATGTATCAAGATTTGTATAGAGTTTCTTCTCATTGTTGTGGGGCTAACTGCAGTAATGTGGATTATTATAGTAGAGATTTTTTTCAGTGTATGTGCACTGTTCTCCTAAATGAAATTTAGATGACATGAATAAAATTTTGAAGTTTATTGATAAGTGGCTCTATTAATTTTATCTATCACAATTTGATTTTATTGTATATAGATGATCATATTTCAGACACATGCCTAGCTATTTCTTTGGCAGTGTTACTGGAACCAAGATAAGAATTGGAACTTTGGAGAAAAAAGCCATTAGAAAGCCTCTTTGTTGTACTGTGTCATCTACTTGCTCCAACTGTGACAACTTATTGTTAATTCAGTTCATGCTGTTTTTTAATGGGCTTCCATTCTTAATATATTATCTCTAGAACATGTAAGATTAGCAGAATTAAGAATGTATGATGTCTAGGAATACATATATTTTTTAAATATGCAAAAGAAACAAAAGTGGAAGTGAATTTTTTTATTATGTTCTCTTTTCAGAATACATGAAAGGAACAAAATTAGAAGCGAGGGGTCTTTGCTCTTGAATTTATTTTTATAACTTAAAAACTTTTTATAGATATTTTTGTTCAGAACTCGATCAATAATAGCACATTTCTTTGTGACATAAATTAGAATACAAAAATTTATAATTTAGCATCAAGACTCTATCTTCTTAATTCTATTTATTAGTGAAAGATTAAAGTACCATTTTAGATATGCAGAGAATTGTTGTCTTGTTTATGGAATTATTAAAAATCCCATAAATTTTAGTGATGCTATATTTTTAGCCTTATGTATGAATTACTATGTCAAATACTTTCATTCATGATGGTCAAATGTGTGTTCTGCTACTTAATAAGATATTACTTTAATGCAATGATTTTTCATAAGTATTAATCAGTCTGTCAGGTGCAAGTTTGCCAGCACTTGGCAAAATTAAAGTCATTGTCAGATCAGTGGCCCCCAATAAAAGCTTAAAAGACAAAAAGGAAATCAAATTTTTTTCTTAGCAGCTGTCTTAGAGACCAGAGTTGTTAGTTTTCAGTTTCTCCATTCTGATATGAAAACAAACAGTTTTTTATTTCTTTTTGATCATGATTTTAACATACATATATTTTCCAGACTATGTCTACTTTGAGACATCTTCCAGCTCACCATATCAAATCAGAAGAATAGAAGAGCTCATCAAAGTAAGTGAATGATTTCTTTAGTTAGTGTGAGTGTAATGTATGTAAAAAAAATTGTTTGAAGTACAGGATATGTCAATGTGTTACATAACTTCTCTACATTATATTTATTTTTGAAGGTACTCAGGGATTGTATTATAGTGAAGTTTTATTTGTGTGTTGTCTAATATTTCTGTTCTGAAACGTCTAATTATTTGGATTCAATTTTAATTCATGTTTATTCACATTTTTATGATAAAAAGTACTGAGGGATTCAAAACAGGTAGTTTGACATTCCGGATGTTAGACATTGTCTGTTCTTTGAGGCAGTATTGCCTAGGCCTTAAGACAAATTTAGCTGTTGGAGGCAGTATTGCCTAACCTTTAAGATTATTCATATTGTTGGAGGCAGTATTGCTTTGGTTTTGAGACAATTTTAATTGTTTGAGGCAGTATTGCCTAGTCTTTGAGATTATTTGAAATGTTTGAGGCAATATTGCCTCATCTTTGAGATTATTCTAAATGTTTGAGGCAGTATTACCTAAGTCTTAGTTTGCTTCTTTTCAAGAGTATGTGTTTTTTGTTTTGGGATGCTGCATAAATTAATTTAGTTTCAGGTATTGTCCCAAGGCTTTTTCTAATCACAAATAACCTGCATTTCTTATTTTTAAAACTTATAACATAAAAGGAATGTTTGTACAAGGAAATTGCCTAGTAACTTTCAAATTTTTCAGAATGTTGTCCTTTTAAGAGATTTTTCTATTTGGTTTTGGGAACATAGCAGAGTGTGAAGTGAGCCTGGAAGCATTACTATGCTGTAAGCTGTGGATTTTGGGCATTTACTGGGAGGAAATGAGTTAGCTAAATTAACTTGAATTTGATAACTAGCTTGAATAAGATGCAGCTATACTAATCATTGACAATGATCAATATATCAGAAGTTGTTCACAATGCTTAAAGTATTTAGTTTGAAAATATCAATTACATTTATGGGGATGTTACTTAACCCATTAATGATGAGAATTATTTACTGGATGTACACTTCCCATGCAATTTTTCAAGGCCAGCTGAATATGGTGTAACCGGCATATAAAAACCAAACCTATTTAGAAAATGTACAAGCTTTGTATTGAACCAATTAACCCACTAAAATCGATACTTGATAATACAGTTAAAATATATATTTTTCTCTCCTGGTTCCAAATGGAACCGCTCGTCATTAATGGGTTAAGCTGCACAAATTCATATTAATATTCAATATTTTTTCTGCTGTAATGGAATTGTTGTCCATTTGATAAATTAATGAAAGAACTCTGGGTAAATCAATGATCTCCACATTCTGTATATCTTTTTTTGTGTTTGTGCTGTGTACTGAATTGAGAATATCTTTGCAGACTCCTGCAGGCAACGTTGAAGCGAAGGTGATGTGTTACTACAGACGGAGGGACATTCCAGGTCATTTACTGGCAGTGGCGAGCCTTAAGCACCACAGTAAGTCCTCACCAGCTACCTGTTTATTTTCTGGCAGTGGCGAGCCTTAAGCACAACAGTAAGTCCTCACCAGCTACCCGTTTATTTACTGGCAGTGGTGAGCCTTAAGCACCACAGTAAGTCCTCACCAGCTACCTGTTTGCCTTTTTTTCTTGTTTTTGTTGCTCTGAGTGTAGTTCGTTTTCAAGAAACAGGATTTTAGTCTTTTAAATGAAGTTTTTTAGAGAAAAATGATTGCATTGTGTATGGATGTAGTTTGTTGTTATTTTAATTAAACTTTTCCTATCTGTGAACATAGAGAATTTTTTCTGAAGCTTTTTGTTGACACATGTAGCACTATTTTGCAAATATATTTTTAGCCAAATTACTCCTGTTTCTAATTTATTTACTATTTTTAGGGTACTTACTCCTTTAGCTTGTATTAGACCATTTTTTCACCTTGTGTTATTCTTTGTGTATGCAACTGATTCTGTATGATATTTCAGGTGCCTTTGATGATGACCCTGACGTAGAGGACGTGGACCCAACTTTAGGCCTGAGCCAAAGCAACCACGCACCACACACGAGGCTTCTAGGTAGCCTCCCCACCCAAATTTCCTCGAATCGTTCCACCAATAGCTCGAGTCTGAACAGCTCCTCCGCTTCCACCTTCACCACCACTACCACCACCACCGCTGCGGCCGCTTCTACTCCTCTATCTTCTTCCATTGCCGTCTCTGCAGGCGGCGCTTTGAACAAACCTACGCCCGTCACGGCCAATAGCACAAATAGTTCTTTTCCTCCTTATTCTGATTATAATACTGGCTCTTCTACTGCCAACGGTACCTGTGGCTCTGCTCTTGCCAGTGCAAATAATAGTGGTCATATTAAATCTGCTGGTTCCAACAGTGCTTCAGACAGAGTTATCTCTCCTCCTAAAAAATTGTCCCTTACATCAGACGAGCGTAATTCCCTATCTGAAGGCAAGTATTTTCTAGTGAACTATATGTTAACAATTTGAGGTTTTCTTATTCGTGTTAGGAGAAATTTTCCGTTACTAATTTCATTTATATTGTATACTTTGCCATTGATTTGCAGTAGCTCTCACAACTCTAAAGTTGAAGATTTGAATGATAATTTGTGTTCCATTTAGCATGCATGTATTCACTACTTATAAGATGAACTTCATTGGCCAAGTCAATCTTGCTTCTGAGTTTCTTAGGTTAAGTTCCAGGCAAATTGTATTCAAGAATTACTTAATGTTGACTTGTTTTTGTGCAGATGAAAGGCATCAATTGGGGCATCGCGAATTATTCCTTAGTCGACAAATCGAGACATTGCCTGCGACTCACATTAGGGGCAAATGTACAGTCACTTTGCTCAATGAAACTGAATCTTTAGCTTCCTATATGGCAAAAGAGGTGAGCATCTGTATGGTCGTACTAGTCCTACTCATTTGTGCACAGCTGCGCTGCAAAGTGTTTGTTTGCTTTTGTTTGATGAATATTGTGTTAAAAACTTGAAATTTAATAGTTTTGTGAAATTACTTGTTATTGGTTGGAAAATTTCGGTTTTAGGTGAAATTCTGTAATCTGAAACAATAAGTATCGAGAATATTAATATTAAGTGTAGTTTTATATTCAAGCGCAATAAGTATTGAGAATATTAATACCACATAGAGTTCTGTATTGTGAAGCAATACGTATTGAGAATGTTAATCAGCTTGCTACATTATGTTTCACATACCAAAATCTTGCAGGAGCTTGCTGGCATTAGTTTTGCATGTAGTATTGGCTCCTAATAGAAATCTGTTTTTAACTTGCAGCTATTGTGTGACGGCAGACCACAAGGATTTCATATATAGATTGGATGCAAAAGGAGCTTGTGAATGCAACTATCGAGAATAGGCAAAAGTTTTGTTCCAACTGGATTTTGTCATTCAATTAATTTAGTCTGGAGTAAAATTTATTACTGGTATTATCAGCATGGATTTTTTTTGCGCAGGACACATTTTTTTACTCGCTGGTGTATGATCCGCTGGCGAAGACTTTGCTTGCTGACAAGGGCGAGATCAGAATAGGATCTCACTACCAAGCGGAGGTCTCCTTGATGTTGAAAGAAGGTGAGTTGCTTCTGAACAGCCTCAATAATGTCAAGTCTCTAATTTGTTGAAAAAAGGTGAGTTGCTTCTGAATAGCCTCAATAATGTAAAGTCTCTTAGTTGTTGAAAGAAGGCGAGTTACTGTGGGACGACTACTAAAAGGATATTTGTATTTTTGGTGCGCTGGATTAAGAGGTTTCTTTGTGATGAGAGATCAAAGGAGGTGGTGCTGCCACCTGTCCTCATTCACTAACTTCTATTCAAATTAGTACCGTGCTTCCGATGCGCTTTTTGTGAACATGAATACTTCTGTGCATAACAACGTCACGAAAATTTCAGTTTCTTTCGCCTTGAAACGGTAATAATTACTTATTATATGATCAACATATTATCGGCTCCGGTATAGGTCACTATAATTTCTATAGCGTCTCTCAGTTGGGGAATTTGTGTGGGTGATATTCAGAAAAAATGCAACTTTCATGACGACAGATCTAAACCCCAAGTTGTGTAGATTATCCTATTACCTGCTCTGAGAGTTTTTAGTCACAGCTAGGGATTTCATCAGGAATTTTTCTCTTGTGGAAATACAGAGTTTTCAGCGTGATACTAACCACTTATGCTCATGGGGACTAAATTTAGGTTTAGTTTTCATTCGATATCTTCTTTAGTCATTTATCAAAATTATAATTAATTGTTCAATTATTAGATTATAATTTTCAATTCATCTATCGTTTTGTGTCTGTGGATGGGTTCTCCTAGATGCTGTTTATTTGGCATTAGTTCGTGTTCATTTTTTTGTTAATTGCTTCAGAACAAAACTCATTGGTTATTGACGAATGAATAATGATAGTACGCACTTCAGCCCCTTTGTTTCCATCATGAATGATTATCATGATAAATGAGCTGTGAAGACTATTCTAACATTTTTTTAATCAAGCAAGTGCACGCAGCTTCATAGTAGTTATGATGTGTGGTCATGTGCGCATGAAGGATCTGAAAATTTTTAGCTGCAAATATTACAAACTTGACAATATAAGACTTCTACTCCTATGAGACTTGTATAAGATTTTAAAATAAACTGTATACTCTCTTTTTTATACAATTTTTCTTTCTGCTTCACACCTAATTTAGCTACGTAAAAATATTCTGCTTTAATCACCTTTATTCTGCGAACTTCCGTGGAATCGTCAGTTATTAGGTTGTTACAAAAATAATGGCCGATTTCAGAAGCATGCATTTAATCCTTGGTAAATGAACAATAGAGATGTTAAACTTAGTCGAAATATGAACCCTGAGCAGCTATGCATCTCTGCCATCGGACTACGAGATTATTTATCCCTTGTTGATAAAAAGTTAATGGCTGTGATGCAACAAAATCTTTGAAGGTCGTTTCCACCTCTTGTTTAGACCTAAAATTTTTACCATCCAAAAATGTGTTGAAGTGCTTGAATAAATGATAATCAGTAGGTGAAAGATCTGGAGAATATGGAGGATGTGGTAAAGTCTCGTATCCCAGTTCAGTGAGTTTTTGGACGGTCATTCTTGCAACATGTGGTCGCGCGTTATCGTGGAGCAGAATTGGACCACGTCGATTCACTAATGCCGGTCTCTTTTCGCTCAATCGAGCATGCATAACAG
>VCRD01000303.1:327025-355431 GCA_006783055.1 Trinorchestia longiramus
GCTCTCATCACCACTCCGGAATTTCCCGAACCACCTTCGTACTGTCCGATCCCTTGTGAACTCTTCTCCCCATGCTCGGTTGATATTGGCAGAAGCTTCGGAGGCGTTGTACCCAAGTTTGAACTCGTGCAACATAAGTAGGCGAAGGTCATGTTTTGTCATGTTCATCATGGAGTGATTCTATCCTTGAAAATTATGTTCTGGCTGAAAAGAAGTTACGAAATATTAATGAGCACACATTAATTGTTATGCATGCCAAGGTTCATCGAAAATAAACTAAAAAAGTTGTGTTAAAATTACTTTTCAAACCCCAGACCTTCGAGCGGCCATTATTTTTGTAACAACCTAATATTATTGATGCTTTTGCCGTGACACTGTTGAGTAGTTAAACTCATTGATACCCTGATACTGTAGGGTAATTTATAAGCCAATTAGTACCATAACTTTATTGACTAATTAATAAACTCACTGATACCGTGATACTATTGGGCAATTTATAAATTCATTGATATCACGACATCAATGGGTAATCTATGAGCGCATCTTTGTTTGTGTTCGGTCTCCAGGAGAATCGGACGGGCGCGTCATGAGCGAGCTTGAGACGTTGGTGTGGACGCCGGACCATGGCCTCACAGACCGCCAGATAGACCAGTTTTTGGTGGTGGCTCGCTCTGTTGGAACCTTCGCTCGGGCCCTCGACTGCTCGTCCAGCGTGAAGCAACCGTCGCTGCACATGAGTGCTGCCGCTGCTTCCAGAGATGTCACTCTCGTTAGTGCTTCGTTCTTTTTTTTGATGTTTGATTAGGTTGCGGAGGTGACTTGGGTGGGATTTTCGTTTAAATGAAAGGTTTATTTTGAAATGAATGAGCTCAGTCATTGCTAGTGTTTCATTCTTTTTGTTGTTTGGTTCGGTTGCGGATGTGATTTAAGCGAGATTTTCGTTGAAATTAAAGGATTATTATAAAGTGAATGAGATCAGTCATTGCTAGTGTTTCGTTCTTTTTTGTTGTTTGGTTCAGTGTCTTGTGTGGCTTGGGCGGATTTTCGTTTAAATTAAAAGTTTTATATAATGAACGAGGTCAGTCATATGACGGATGTCTCTACCATTAGTTCTGTTTTTGTTGTTAAGTTCTTTTGTGGGTATGACTTGGGTGAATATTCTTTCAAATTGAAGGTTTGTGATAAAAAAAATAATATCAGCCACATCAGATGTTAACGCTCATTTGTATTTCTCCTCTCATATACCACAACAAATGAGAAAAAATTGTAAATAATGATGCACCACCACATTATTCGGTGAAATTAAATTGCCTGTTTTACTACGAATACATAATAGGAAACTTGACATTCCATTTTATTTTTGATCATGAAGTAGAATGTAAGACTAGCTACATCTTGTACTTCACTCATTAGTTCTGCTGGTAGAATAAATTTTGCTTCCCAATAAATGAGTTTTATCAAAAATTTCTGCAGAGGTATGAGAAACGCATTTGTTTTCCTTTGTGAACTGATCAGCTTGATTTATCATTTAAGTTAAATTAGCTTGGTAACTTCAGCGGAGTATATGAACCTCCCCAGAAAATACTTCTGTGGTTATTGTCCAGATTAAATTGAGTATACTGGGATTTCTGTAAGTTGTCTCTTCCTCAGTGACAAATTACGGGTTTGAAGTTTCACGTGTAGAAGTTGGAATGCCTGGATTTTTTGTTTTATGTATTTTCATTCAATTTTCTGATCTTGGGGACAATATAGTAAACGAGAATATACATTAGATTTTCTAGTCTGCATTGCTACTCTTATTCTTAGGTGTAGTAATTCACAATTTGGATTTTTTTTGACCGCTCGCATTGCATGAATTAAGCAATTTAAAAAAAATGAACTTCTTCACTTTCATTTAGTCCGTTTTAACACTCGGGTAGTAACTTTACTTTTTATTATGATTTCTCAACATTGCCTAATTTTTAAAATGTATTCTATCATTAGAACGCCCTAGGAGATATCACTGCCTCGTCGTATGAACTGCAAAGTGTAGCTGAGCGTCATTGGTGCCTGTTATAATTTGTTGCATGTTCTAATTTGTTGCATTGGTTACAGTTTGAGGCGATGTCGCTACTGCACGAACAGAACTACGACTTGTCCAAAGCACTGTCGTGTTTGGTGCCAGGCTCAGGTCCCCTTCTGTGTAGGGACCAGATGGAGGAGTGGGCTGCGTCTGAAGCCAATCTCTTCGAAGAAGCTCTCGACAAATATGGAAAAGATTTCAATGATATCCGGCAAGACTTTGTGAGTGAATATTTTGCCATCTGACATTATTTTGTGTTTGTTATTCATGAAGTAATTCCAATGATATCTAGCAGGGCTTTGTTTGTAAATCTTCAGCCTCGGATATTTTGAGTTTGCCAGTCATGAAGTCGTCAATTTTGTATGTGTGTAAATTTGACAAACTCAAACTGGCTTTTTTTTATTTAACGCTTTCTTTAATGACCTCTTTCATACATTTATATCTTTAGGACGATGTTTTTGGAACGTTAGGATCCACTTTACATGATAGCATAACATTTATTTTTAAGTAGTGCTATTAACACTTTCCCTGCAACGACTTTTTGGTAGCCATACTGCATCACTGAGAACAACACTGTATAAACTTATATTTTTCATAAGTAAAAATATATATTTATTCTCAAGGTAAAAATATTTGGCCTCAAGAAAGCGTGTTAGTAGAAATGCGTAACTGACGTTTACTATTATTCATTGCAGTTACCATGGAAGACTCTGAAGAACATCATCGAGTACTACTACATGTGGAAGACTACTGACAGATATGTGCAGCAGAAGAGAGTTAAAGCTGTCGAGGCAGAATCAAAACTTAAACAAGTCTACATTCCTAATTAGTAAGGGCTCCACCTTGGCATCGCTTCGTTTAAGCCTACTATAATGGTCAATTTTTGATCAATATATCCTGATAGTGTGTAAATGTTAAGCATAATTGAGTCTCTTCTTATTGTTGAGTTTTCTCATTGTCTCATTAAGCATAATGTACTTTGAAAATTCACGTTTGAGGACAGCTTTGTACCTTGTTGGGTTTGATAGAAGAATGTTGTATTTTATGGGAGTCTCCCTAACAAAAAGCCTACTTGTGCTATAATTAATGAACATGTACATGTGAAGACACATAGCTCTTTTTTCTGTTTACTTGTTTACTACAATGAAATTCAGTTACGTTCCCTAGTGACTTGATGTAACGATGACAAAGAATTGTCAAGTCGTTCATTGAATGTTAGTATAACCAAGAAAATCGTTATGTAGCAAATTTCAATTTAAGCAATTAATAACAACGTATACCATAGTGCTATGGATTTCAAAGTCAGTGCAATCTATCCAATTTTCAATTACCGTTGAGAATTTTTTAATTTCAGCACCGTTTTCAATAATGTAAATCGCTTGTACTAAAGTAAGCATGTACTTGCAGTAATAAGACGAATCCAGTTTCGCTATCCAACGGTAGCGCTACAGTGAAGCCTCTCGGTCTGCTCAATGGCAGCACAACAGCCACCGCTGCTGCATCTCAGGGCTTCTCTTGCGAGGGCTGCTCAGGTCGGTCACTAGGAGTGCCTTATTAAATTACCCTTTCATAGCTTACATTAGAGTTCTTGATTGAATGAGGCGTTTTACTCGTAGTTACTCTAGAGTGTTTTATTAAACATCCCGTTTAATTCTGCTCAGGTCAATATCGCAGAAATTCGTAAAATTGTGGCTAACCGTCAGGCAAGGATTGTGAATAAGAAAAAATGACTTATCCTGCAAATTTCATTGGGTATTATTTCCATAAGTCATAGATGCCTGTGTAGTATAATGCATTCGAATTTTGCTAATCTTTCGCCAATTCTACACCATTTGTTTGCGTTAGCGTTATATTCCTGCTCAATACATGTTCAGTTAGCGAACTATGATGCTAATTATTGAATTGTAGTTTATAGATTTTTTGAAAAATGCAAATGGTTTAAACCAGTGGTTTCCAACTTTTTTGTCATTTCTCTTTGCACCCAGTTCAGCCATCTAGTTTTTCCTCTTCATGTGTACATGGGAAAGAGTAGTCAAAACACACTGTGACTATTTACTATATTTTTAAATTGACACTTATACCAGTAAAGATGTAGTTACATAGTAAAGCGGTTAGTAACGAGTCGAGTATATATGAGATTTTTTTATTGCTAGTAGGTAGTGTAATTATTTCCCCACCTGGTAGCTTCAAATTTCCCCTAGTTTGGGACTCGCTGGTCTAGCGTCACATGTTTACATACTTCTATCCAGAAAATGTTAACATTTGTAATGATGCTTGACATTCAAACATTAATATATTATGAAATTTTAAAGAAGTTTAACGTTTATTAGAAACAATTTTTCCACCCAAAATGAGCTCGAGTTTAAACGCGGGTTGCTAAACTGCACTGTGATTTTGATTACTATTTTGTTGAACAGTGACGACAAGTAGCCAGTGGTATTCATGGGGACCGGCCCAGAAACCAGGCAAGTTGTGCTCAGACTGCTGGCTCTACTGGAAGAAGTTGGGTGGCCTCAAGAAGGCCTCACGAAGCGCCAAAGAAGAAGGTGAGAGTTGTACTTAAAGGCACTACTACTGGAAAGTCCATTAAATACTGTTATTAACGTGGTTGTGCATAATTTTTGTTTATCGTATAAACAAAGCTTAAGGCGTTCCGTTGATGTTCTTATTCGAATTAGGATCGTGGTTGTAAATGATTTTGAATTGCTTACACTGACAATCCAGATGCGTTTTTTTGATGCTGTGATTTATGTGACTGCAAATAATTCTTCAGTATGTCGTATGAACAACTCGAGATGTTATGATACTGTTACTTACTCTATGATTATCACTTTAGAGGATGCATAAATATTTGGTTCATGTTTTTACAAAGTTTGCACCTGCCAGTGTCACTAAAACGCAGAGTGTTTATTTCAGAAGAGGCAGGCATGCGACCGGTGGTGAAGACCAGGAACGCCTTTTACCTGCACTCGAGCCCAGCGCTGAGGGTGATGCGACGCCTTGCAAGGGACGCCCTCAAGAGACGAAGAGCAGCTCGCAATCCCACCACTCCCATCAATGGGGCCCAAGTGCGCCATGAGAGTGAGTTACCTGTTCCCTAATTTGCACGACGTTCGTCATTAATTAGAAATATATGCACATGAAATCGTGTTTCCTATCTGGAAGAGTCATAACAATTTGTTGAGTGTTGATGATTAATTAGAAATATCTCGTAGCATATTTCCGATCAGGAAGGGCTCTTGTTTTTTAAAGACTGTAAATAAGTTATTCCCAGTTTGTCTAAACCTAATCCCCTGCGAACAACGCAACATGCTGAGCGAAACACTCATGTTTGTCTGACTTGGCACAAAGAGACAACAGGCTTTTTGAATATTGACTTGAAGAAACGGTTTTACAGGTTACGCACGTGAAAATGTCAAATCAGTGTTCGGGAATCAGTTCAGTACGATATTGAATTAGTGGAGCATGATATTATTCAAATGTTTTAGCATAATAGTTACAATTAATTCCTCGAAGCTCATGTGCTTTCCAGTTGTGGTCGGGTGATGTAGTTACTAAACCCTGCGATGTTAGTCTGCACCTTTATTCATGTGAAGTTTATTCATACGATAAGTAAAGAAAACATTCTGAAAGTACCAAGTGTTAATGACAGCTTGTTTGTAAAATTTAGGTATCAGATCACGGATGAACTGTTTTCTGGGATCACAAACCTTAATTATGGGCCTTGTTGAAATATACTTTTACTGATTGAACAATAACCTCGTTCAACGAGGAGGAAGTTCAGTGTACTCTTACATATTTTGTGGATGTTCTTGAATTAGAATTTGCTGAAGATGCTTATTCTTTTTATTTCTAAGTGAAATTTCAGTGTAGTAAATTGGCATTTGTCTCGTCAGGTCTAATACGACTAGAAGGACGGACGCTGGAGTCGCTGGTGCCATGGTTGCAACAGATCAAAGGTTCAGGAAGAGGGGCTGGATCGTCTACACTGAAGGATGTGACGCTGAAGCTCGGTCAGCTGGACACCTACTGTCCTTCCTGGCTGGTGATAGCCCCGGCCTTGGTTAACAAAAGAAGACCACAGCCTCTGCAGCCCGTGCCTGTTACTGCCTTTTCTGCCGCTGTCACGTCTGCTGCAGGTTAGATATGCTGCGCCTGCAGCCTTACACCTAAAGTTTATGACTATTTTGTTGTCATTCTAATCAAGTGGAGCTAACGCTGACATTGTATACGCATGGTTCGCTTGGAGTTTATTTTGCTAAATTTCAGTAGTGCACGTTCTTGATATTCTGGGTTTCGGAGTTTACTGAATACAAAATTAAGAATTTTTAGCGAAATATCGAGGCAGAGTTCGTTTATATTCATCGTTTCCTTGCCGAATAGCTCAGTTCAGTTGGTACCTTTTTAGTGGCTTCGTTTTTAGAAGAATATGTCTGGTAACATTCAGTGCGATATTTTAATCGCTAAGTAATCTACTTATAAAATATGCTCCTAAGAAATCAATTTTTATTTGGTTATGCCCCTCCCAACTTTGTCATGTTTCAAACAACCATACCCTCGTAGCAGATCTTATGGATGTCGGCTAAATTCCTGTCTTGTATATAGATCAAAATTTAAAATGCAAAGAACTTCATCAAATTGGTCAATTAAAGTTGAATAAATACATCGGCTCGAATACAGCTTATGCAAGAGCACAATTTGTGTGTCCAATTCGTAGCCGCCTCCTCTTGACCTGATAAAATTAGTACATCAATATTAGATCAAATGTGAATTTTGCTAGAGTTGCATATTGATTCTCCCTTGTTATAAGCTCCCTTCGTATTTAAAACTTGTCATAAACTGTTGAGTTTTATCGAATGTCTCCAAAGAATTTACTTCTGTTAGCTTCTCTTCTAATAAATTAAGGCAACAGAAACGAGCCGTTTGGGCTATTCTTGGGTTGCTATCCAAGTCCCATGCCGTAGCTACCGAAGTCCCGTGCCGTAACTTATGGAGAATAGAAAGGTACTTCATAAACTGTCAGCGTTCTTGGAAGATTTGAGGCTCCTCACTTGTACACTGTATAGTGTGTTCAGTTCTATGCACTCGCTGCCATATCGGTTGTTGTAAACGGTGTCATTTATGTCACCGGGCCATCAGCTAATTTACGCCAGATTATCAGGCTTCCCAGCCAACAACCTCTTCATTTCAGGTTTTGCATTAAATAACACTCTGTTTTAAAGAGTTTTTATCATTTTTATTCATCGCACAATAGTTGTGTAAAACGTTAAAAAGGTTACAGCATAGTTTCTAAAGTTTAACTAAAAAGGGAGCACTAACAACAGGCAGCAGAAAACGTTTGCAAGCAAAAAAATGCCAGCAGGAGTGCACAGGTGCTAACTCAGACTGCAGAGACTCAACAGCCTGAATTCCCTTGCCAGTCGTCCCTCTACACACTGGAATCAAGCATGTCAGATCTTGGTGCACACCCGTTATGCTGGGCCACTGTAAGACATCCTTCACATACGTAAATGTTTTTTATATTATTCATTATGGATTAAATTGCATTGCCCGACCGAAAAACAGTCGTGCAGTAATTTATGATACATTGTATGTTTCATCTCTGATTTTGTTTCAGAAATGTTTAGTTTAGAAGAAACGTCTATGGTAGCATTTAGCAGTCTGACGTAGCTAACCGCTAGTCTAAATGTGATACGTGCCGTGATATTTTTACAAGCTGCAAGAATAAATACGCGTAAAGTAAACCTTACACGGTATGATGGACACATGAAAGATTCTTGCATCCATAAAAATGGCAAGTCAACGCGTGATTTCTTTACAACAACAAGACGGGGCGTGATAAATATATTGAGCAGAGAACGATTGTACTCAGGAAAGTAGAGAGCAAAGTTGGTTGATCTCATAGCAATTGTGGTCAGCATCAAATTCTTGACGAGATGAACAGGTGCTCTTTGAAGAGTTTGTTGAACAAAGATAGATTCCGGTCGACGCACCAGTTAGCCAGTAATTTCTTTGTAGGTCTCAAAACGGTTTCTCAGAGGACTATGTGTTGGAGTTCAAAAAATGCCTGTGCACAGTTAAACCTCAATGAAGAAGTCACTTGTGTCTGCATTAGATCGTCGGGGGAAAACGGCCTCAGTTTGCCGAGAGAAATAGAATTTTAGAAACTATACTTTTATGGTCCAATGAATAGAGGTTTACTCCCCTTCAGAAAGATACGTGCGTTATAGTTAAGCTAAAACTTCACGAAGCAATGGATCCATCATGTATCGTCTCCTCTGTACAAGTATCTGAAGGCAATGTGATAGTCTGAAATTGTTTCAATTTGTTTGGACATGAATCAACGAACCTATGCTGCAACAAGATGACGTCCCAGGATGATTAGCAAATCCTGGATGGCCAAGTTCACCTCTCAATGAGAGAATAATTTCCTGATGGCGATGGGACGTATCAGGAAAACATTCATACACCTGACTAACATCGTCCAGCGTATTCCAAACTGTTGCTACGTTATTGTTGTTTCTGAGCCTAAGGCACATTTCATCAACTTCAGTTGCCTCCACGGCCTGTATGTTTAAACTTCATAGAGCATTTATGGGGTGAGCTTGAAATGAACCTACGTGCCTCATCGCTTCTTTCATCATCATTTAACGATTTGGATTTACGCTTGGTGCAATTATGACCGAAATTAAAGCTACTGAAAATGTAAAATCTTGGAAGTATCAATGCTAGTTCGGGTGAAAGCTGTAGTTCGATCAAAATATCCGAGACTTTAATTAAAGCATTATACTGAACGACTTTTGTTTTGGCCCGGTAGTTTATACTTCCGTATTGATAACTGATTGTTTAAAATTGTTAATCCCCAAAACATATTTTAGTGTAAACCAATTCGCATTCGCATCGTAGTTGTAATATAACATTGATGTGCTCTCCTACTTGCAGATATTGTACCCTACACGAAGGATGCTCATGCTGCTGCTCCCCATCAGCAGTTACTAAAGCGGAAACCCTACCAAGAAACCAACGGGATTGATGGTAAGCTTTCTTATTAAGAAAACTTTTTTCATTCCTAACGTTTTTTGATGTCATGGAAAGCAACATGTGGATTCAAAATGATTTTCGTCGTATTGATGACGTAGTGAGTTTTGTACATCAGGCGTTGCGGTATTCCTTGTTTGATATTGAGTATGATTTGATGTAGGTGCCCCACCTGCAAAACGTGCGAAAGAGTCGTCTGATCCTCCCCTGGATCCGTACCGGCTCAGCCAGCTGGGTCTGAACCCTCCTCCTGGCCTCACAGTGACACCGATTGGCATGAATGGCGGTACTCCACCTCCTCCACCCCTCGTATCTTCTTCCTCTTTACCCTCACCCTCTCCGCGGTTAACAACTACAACTACCGCTACCACCACTACATCTACGCCCCCGCCTCCATATCACTCGTCTCATATCACTACCACTTCTCCCGTTCCTGTCCCTCCTCCACCTGTCGCTACTTCCAGCACCCGCGTAGTTTCGCAACTGCAACACGCCGGTGCAGGTCGCACTAAAATGGCCACGATGACGCGAATGAGCGGCCGCCCCAGGATTATCTCGTGGATGGATGCTCCTGATGACGTCTATTTTTACTCCACTGCTGCTATCAAGTAAATTTAACAATTTTGGTTGTATTTATGCTAACTATTAACTTGTATCAACATTAGAGCGCAGCATGTTCCTGCTCTTATGGTGACAATTAGGTGACGTTTGATTCTTCCACATTTCATGTTTTGACCTGTAAGGTTTGTAATATCTCTAACAATGCTAGAATTCAATATAGTGTTTACCATCGGAAGAATGGATAAATATGTTTGAACGCTAATTTTAAATTCATTGGATGAAAGGAGAAGTAGGACATTGTGAATACATGGAAACATCGCTACACAAGGAAAAATGTGTGTAGGTGGGATGATGGAGTATATTAGTGTTTGAGAAAAAAATCAGAAGTAAAGGTAAGTGTCGTAAGGTCAAACTAGGTTCAAATCATGATAGATTTAGCGAGTGAGACCCTGGGTAGTGTGCCAATATTGAAAAAATATATGTCCGCCAGAAAGTAAATTTTGACAGCGGTTGTTGAGGGTAAAGTATAGCTTTGCTGAGGAGACCTCTTATTTCGTATTCTCGACGAGTCCAAAGCACGAGAAAAAGATTAATGTAGCATCTAATATCGGTGGAAGTGCGTCAGGAATAACTCCTAAGCTGTACTGTTGTGAGCCCAGGACCAGCAATGAATTTCAGTATAAAGTGCTAATTATCAAACTCCGTGGTTTGAAGCGTTTAGAACTTCCGAGGTGTTAATGTTTCATTTGTGTTGCAGAACCCAACGCCGAACTTTGACGATCACCGAACTGAGGAGAGCGGCTCGTCGACCCTGGCGCCGCCTGCTGCAGTTACCTCTGTCTCTGCAGCAACAGCAACTGCAGCAGATGGTGCATGCTGCGCAGGTTGTAGCTCCAGCCAGCGCTAAAAGCTCTACAGCTGTACCTGGTCCTTTGCCTTCTTCAGATTGATCGTACGAGCCTCGTCTCAAGGGAGGCCTAGTTTGTGTTCTTTTCTTTCTTTTACCCCTCTTTCATTAAAAGTTAAACGACGTGCGAACTTTGCTCAGTGTTGGTAGCCGTTTAGTTGTCTCTTGTTGGTTCTAAAATTAATGTTTATCAACCCCTCTTTTTCTCTCAACAGCATTCCTCAACACGAGCTCATCTCTCAAGTGCTACCATGTAACTGATGAGAAAAAATTCATTTGGTTGTATTGCGGAAGTGATTATTTAAAAAATTTGATTTTCAATCCTTATTTGAAATTCACCGATAAATGTGGCAGCTTGCGTCATTCTTTTACTATGAACGTCTCCCCGTGGGAACTGACTGGGTTTGACGGAGTGGCTGGCTCAGTGAAGCATACACTCCGTGCTATTGCTGTAAATTATTATTTATTTCATTCCTTAGGCTTTCTTTTGGAATGTTAGAGTGCGTAAACTAGATAGAGCCATTCGGTGTTTTAATTTAATTAAAAAAATTTGTTACTAATGTAGAGAGAAATCAAAGGTAAGGATGATGCAGATATTTTTGTGCGTGCTTCCTTTCAACTTGTATTTATTGTGCAAACTTTTCTCCTTGTTTGATCTATGTAAATCATCTAATAGCAATGCATTGGTTATTCCGTGATAAATTGCACTTAGGTTTATCATACCCAATATTAATTCTGCATCAGCATGCATATTCTTAGATTTCAGGTTTAGCCGGGGCTTTCCATTAAATTAGGAATAGTTTAACGACTGACCGATAGGTTCTGTATTGTATTCTTCATGTGAAGTAACAGTTCTTGAAACGAAGACTTCGTGGCATCATTACCACGAAGTCTGACTGTGCTCGAAGCCAGTTCTCGTGTGTTTATAAATGATTTCGGTTACTCCAATGACGATGGTATGACCTGACGTTGAAAGTATCTCGATGCGGTAAGATATGGGTACTAATGGTACTGTATTGGTTTAATGAAAACCCGTTTTAATTCCTTAATCTACAGAGTGCCCCCAATTTATTTTAATTTATATTATGTATTTTACACATGTGTTTTAACATATATTTTACCGTACTTTACTTTGAAATGACGCAAAAAATTAATTAATCTTAAATACTTTTTCTTTAATTTTATGATTTCAATTTTTCAATTGAAATAATTGTGGGTTTCCCTGTAGTTTGAAACGCAGAGCGTTCCCTAGCCATACTGATAATTCAACACTACAACAAATGAATAAATAGGCCCTCAACTTCAGTGCGTCAGTTACAATTTGTTGCGACTCAGTGATGTCTCGCTAATCGTTCGCGCAAACCCACATACAAGCCTGTGCAGGACTTGCGCTTGCTTGTTGATGAAGTTCACTGGAGGCCGTTCACGCAATTCATTTACTCGTAAGTGATGTTTTAAGTTCTAGGTAACGGCTTCGTAATAAAAGGAAACTTATCGAGTGAAGGCGTTAAGCCTCCCGTTTATGACAGTTTGCACTTGTTACTTGTGAAGCATCAAGGAAGCTAGGAGGTTTTGAACCATTCCGTTTGCTACTGTAAAAAAATAAGAAACGCTGAATTTTTATACCATGTCTTTGAGAGTTTACACGCCTCGTTGTAAACAAAAATGGTTCTGTGGTGCTAAAGTAATGGAGACCGTTTTTCGTAGAATCAATGTTAGCAATAAGGTAAAATGGAAATTAATTCAATTTTTGACCAACTTCAGTATTAGCTTATGATGCTATTTTATACAGAAATTAGACATTTCAAATTATCGTTTTGATCTGTTCTTACTTTGGACCCCATTTCAAAATGATTAAGTATGCTCTTTTTAGCTTTTAACTAGGTAATTAAAAAAATGTTTTCTACGATCGATGTTTTAAATAGGTTGTCTTCAACTTTTCTGAATTGAAGGTCATCTTTTTTTATGTGTGTGTAATTTATGTTTCGTTTTTCTGTGTAATTATCACCATCAAATAACTGGTCTTGTTAATTGCTTGACATTACAGAGTGGAGTTGTGTGTTTTGCATGCTTGAGTTATATGTTCCTGCTAATGGAGAAAAATTTGGTGGTAGACTAGGGAGGTTCATCGTGTACAAAGATATGGAAAGGTAATTCTGCGATTGTGGGGCTTCATGTGCAGAAGATATGTAAATAAAATAACTATCGGTTGTAAATAGCTGCGATTAGTTGTGCTTGTACAGCTTTGCTTATCGTGCGGAGGTGTGTTGGATTGTTCTTTCTAGGTCGCCAACCCTTTATTTATGCTGACGTTGAATCATTAGTGTTAGGACTTGTGACGTGTTTTTTGTTTTTATGGTGAGCCGTATATAAAACACGTCATTGATGTTACAAGGTGACTTGGTTATAACTAAAGATTGATCTGCATTTATGTAGCTCGAGAAAGAATGTTCCGATTCAAAATTTATGTAAAATCATAGGTCGTAATGTGAACGTAAACTCGAGTTGTGCTTCCAAAATGTTGACGATATGGCATGTATTCTAAATTGCGAGTGGCGTTCTTGTTCATGACTATGTTGGGATTCCAGTCAAGGAAGGTGCGCATTTAACGAGTCACTAAAAGTGTCCTATTTGAAAGGTAATTCAACACGTATGCTGTGTCTTCTATGGGAGTTTCGAAAATATATTTCAGTTTAGACATTGGTACTGTTTTTGATGCTTTGGGCGTTTTGTGTCCACGTTAGGCGAAGTGGCTTTCCTCTCTTAATACTGTAAAAGAATTAGTCTGGAAGCATAGTATTATTTACCTTGTATTGTTAACGTGCTTAATAATTTCAGATTTATTTTAGCTAGTCAAGCTCTGTAAGAATGTACGATTATTTTTTTATCAATTTACTTATAGAGATATATCCTAATCATTTATAATGTAGTCGTTAAATGAGCGCTACCAGTAACTGATATGTGAAGCTTCATAACTGATCGATGTAAGGGACATTTAATGTTGTACTTGTGGACGTGTCAGCGAAGTTCACAAGAGTGATATTCTTCACACTTGTTCTGTTAACTGGCCGAATATCCACTATCGAGTGGTCAATACACGACTACTAGAAATGTACATCTTCCGATGTCTGGGCTTCTACGCGCTGGAAGTACCCCGCCTCGGCGGTCCAAATACGGGCAAAGCCCTCCTGGCGGGCTCCGGGGTTCAGGTGCCCCTCTCTCCACTGCTGCCGTTTCTTCGGTTAGGCGGCGTCACCCACATGAGTGGCGACACAACCTCCTCTTCTCCCACCCTGATCCATCCACCGTAGAGTCTCATGCTGAGAGGCGGGATCCACCCTAACCCTGACCTCCAGAGCTCACGTCCCCCAGCCTTTCCCTGCTCTGTGTGCTCCTGCCGGGTCACCGAGAAGGGAGTCTCATTCCTATGTACCTCCTGCCATCTCGAGTCCACCGGCGCTGCTCTCGCATTGGTGGGGTTGGTGACAAAACCCCTTCCTGGTGTTGCCCGTCCTACTCTGATCAACCCCAGGCCTCTGCCACGCGGGGAGCCAAAGACACCCCAACCAGCCCAATCCCTAGTCCACCTCTCACTCCTCCACCAAACCCCTCGCCTCGCCGGTCACCCAACTCCAGTACAACTGCAACAGTCTGCAGCATTGCTCTTCGGAACTCACCAATTTCATGTCCGCTCATTCCGTTCTCATAGCTCCTATCCAGGAAACGAAACTTCTCTCTTCAAAACCTCGCCCTTTTCCCTCCTATTCCTTGTCGCGACAGACCACCGGGCAGGCGGGCTGGCTTTCCTCATACACCACTCCATCTCTTGCTCCTTTCTTTCCTCCGATTATCTTTTCCCAGATGAAAATACAATATAACACCAAGCAATCACTATCATATTAGATAATAGCCCCTACAGACTACAACATTTACACAGCTCCAACCTCCTGCCCTCCTGCTTACTCCCCCGACATTTCCCACTTCCTCGATCATCAAACGGACCTCAATATCATCATAGTGGGCGATTTCAACGCTCACAATCCCGCTTGGGTCTCTTTAACAAACGACGATAGGGCTGCAGCGAGGGACAGCAGCATAATCAATGCCATTAATTCCAGCAGCCTTATCTTTCTAAATCAAGATTCCTCCCTTCCAACGGCAATCCTTCTTCCGCTGGTCTCACCATCGTCAATCTCACCTAGCCCTGGAGACCACCTGGACACCCCTCACACTCGCCTAAACTCTAACCACCTAGCGCAGAACCTTCACCGACTTCAACAAAGCAAACTGGGAAGCCATCACTTCACACTGAAGAGATCTTCAGTAATGCCCCACTGCCCTCCTCCTGCTCACAATGAGAGGCTTTCATCCGTCTCACCCTCCAAACTGCTGCCTATAGTTTCATCCCCAGAGGCTACAGGAAAAATTTCATCTCCCTCATCAACCAACGAGATTTACTTCGCTCCTCCAATCCGTGACCTCTCTCTCTCCCCGACCTCAACAACATCACCTCTGCCATTTCAACTCATTCCCGCCAGACCTGGATCGACTAAGTCCAGTCCCATAACCTACAACAAAACCCCTCCAAATCCTGGTCCTTCCTCTAATCCCTCTCTGGTAAATCCAGCAGTCAACCCATCACTTTCGGCAACCGAGTCACCACCCCGAACCTCATCATAGCTCAATCCTTCTGCCGCCAATTCATAATTGTTCCTCATTTTCGACGTAATAGATCATCCCTCAAGATCTTTAGATCAATTTGCAAACTTCATCCCCTAGACCGATTCTTCCCTCCTTTCACCGACGACCAAATAAGGGAGGTCATCAAAAAGTCCGGCACTTACAACGCAGCCGGTCCGTACCTCACCATACTCCACATCCGCTACCTCAGCCCCTCAGGTATGACTTATCTCAACACCTTCAACCTCTCCCACGCCACTATCCCTCCTATTTGGAAAACAGCCATTATCACCATCCCCAAACCTGGCAAGCCACCTTCACTCAGCTCTTCTTACCACCCCATCTCGCTTCTCTGTCCTGCCGTCAAAGTGCTGAAACGTTGGTTGCTACCGCACCTGACGGCAGCCATACCTCTCTCTCTGACTCCCGACACGGTTTCAGCTCCCTTCACTCCACCACCTCCGCCCTACTTCCCCAAGTCACACAATAGCTCCAGGTTTCAACCAGCCCCTTCCTCTCCTCCGCACAACTATCATGGCCATAGACTTCAAAGTTTTTGACACCGTCCCTCACCCTCAACTCATTTCCCATATCTCCTCTCAACTACCACATAGTCCGCTGGCTGGTGTACTACCTCAATGGCAGATCAGTCAAATGTTCCTACAATCAATACCTCTCCTCCAGACCCGTCCTATCGGGCGTCCCCCAGGGTTTCGTCATATCCTCAGCAGTCCAACCTATTTGTCTCCGACTGCCCTTCCACTGCACCTGTCACGCTGACGACTTCACAGCAACATCCACAAGTCAAAATCCCTGACGTCTCCGCCATCCTCTCCGCCCCCTCCTTTGACGTCACCACATGGGCTCAACAAAAGGCCTCACAGTATCAATAGCTAAATCCCAATCCTCCCTCTTCACTCCTGACACCCACAACTCCCGCACCAACCATCATATCACCTGGGAAAGGACCGACCTGACACTCTGTCCAGCAAGATCCTGGGAATTATCTTCGACCCCCACTTCGTCACCACCTCACAAACAGTCTGTGAGAGGACCCGCAGTATATTGAACATCCTAAAAGCCCTTGCTGGTTGCTCCAGGGGCCACCAAAATGAAACCATTACTGTCACATACAAGGCCCTTAATAACTCAATAGTCACGCAGCTCCCATCAGGTTCCCAACGCTGCCTCATCTATAGCAAAACTCCAAGCAATCCAGAACGCCACCCTCCGAAGCCACCGGATCCCACAAAATGGCTTCCGTCTCGTACCTTCACAGGGAGACGGTCGTCCCTGTAGCCGACCACCTCTCCCTCCTTTGCTCCAAGTACCTCCTCAGCTTCCTCCGCCTTCACTACCTCACAGTCACCCAACCCTCCGGCCTACGCAGCATGAAACCACTCACTGCCTCACTCCACTCTTCAGCAGGCCATCTCTGCAGCTGGCCCCAACAGGGTCCTCCAGTTGATCACCCGCACCCATATCTCAAAAACGCTTCCTTCCCAGATCCACCCGCACTCTCCTCTCCCAACTCCGATCGGGTCACAGCATAGCCCTGAATTCTTACCGTACCCGAATAGGAGCAGCGCAGGACCCTACGTCTCCTGCCTGCGGCGCCGCGGACCAGACCAAACAGCCACCTTTTCAGCTGTCCCGACACCCTATCCACCTTACCCCTCTGGACCTCTGGCTGGACCCGGTGTTGACAGCAACCACTCCAGTGTCCCTTCACTCCCCACCTATTTCCCTCCTATCCGCCCCTCACCCGGATCACTCGCTGGGCAAACAACAACTAGAAACGTATCAATTTTGTTCGACTCCACTAAAAATCTTGTAAGGTATTGACTACGATAAGATAGTTTCACAGTCAAGAGTTTGTTTGTTACACAGGCTCACCTTTGCCTCCTGAATAGAGGCAACACTCCGGATTATTAACCTAGATTTGAATTTCGATGAAAAGGACATACAGATATCAATAGGAAAATATTACCAATCCAATGTGCCTCTAAGTTCGATTTATATTCATTGAGAAATTGTCTGAATAGCGTTGTTCTTTTAAGCACTAATATGAACAATTAAAACAACGTTTCAAAATACCAGCTTTGGTCATACGCGCATGATTGACAGTACGTTCATTAGCTAAGTTTATAATAAATAGAAAAGTTGCTACAGAATTAACTAATTGTCAGTATCCTTGAAAAACTCAAAACATAAAATAGTAAAAAACAACTAAACTTTAAAAGAAACCTCAAGGATGAGTACAAACTTCGAATGACGCAAGTTGAACATAAACAATAGTGAATGTGTTCACTAGCGAATTCAGAAACTCAAACTGCATTCTCCGGAAATACAAACCTTTTAGAAAAGTCTGAAGCAACATTTAATTAATTACAGAGCTACAAGAGGCTTAAGCTTAACAGAATTAATTCAATCCAATTTTCCTTGAAAATAATGCATGGGTCTATCCTGTATTTAGCTCCAAAATCTTATTAGTCAATTTGAAAAGGAAATTAATGGCTAGCATCGATTTAATCAGCCAAACAAAGTCGGCTCCTGCTCACCCCCCAAAATACTGTTTTTCAAACGAACGACTGTTGACATGAGTTATCCTTACATGAATAGTTGAACTTAAGCCACCGTAACAGTTTACTTTCAAGTAACGCTAATTCAGTATCTGCCACAGCTCTATTCTTACGACAGCATTTACAGCCTCACCTCTTCGTACAAAATAATGTCCTATAAAACAATACGAATCGAAATAAGAGTATTCGTTAACGTGTTTGAACAATATTGCAAAAAAAACTTATAACGATCATCCATCAACAGAGCATGCAACGAAGCAGTGGTCAACACATTAATAGAATCTTTCCGACATTCTCAACACAAAACGAAACAGCTACGATTAGAACCCGAACAAAATTCGAGAGAGGCAGCAAAATCAAAACATCCCAAGCCAAGATTCCCTCCAGGAAGGACGAGAGACTTAGAGCAACAGTTCTAAGACTGCTTTCCTCCTTTCTGGTATCCTCTGACAAAAATAAGACAACTTCAAATGCCCTCTCTTAATATAGTTGAGGTGGATTTCATATAACTCCCGCTTACTTTGTAGATCTGCGATAACTCTTTAATTAAAATGCTCCTACCGTGGACCGTGCTCCTCTACTCAACTATTGTTGACGTAGAGGAACAAACGATGACTGAATGCTCACTTGGCCCAAAAAGAACAATCAATGCCTACCGTATGAAATTACAGTGTCTAAAACGATGATAGCACAGAAGATATTGCAAGGTATACTCCAAATTAGTAAATATGATATGAAAGGAAACGAGGTAATAGACAGCCACATAGCTAAATATTTGCCAACATACTAGACAAACTTTCATTACAATCACATACGCGGTCAGCACATGCGAAGATATGGAGGAAATGCTCGAGTCAACCACTCATCTCTAGAGAAATACGGTTTCAAGTTACTTCAAGTCATGCTTCTTTTTCAGGTTCTATTCAACAGTTAACTTAAATTCGGGTAACACTGAATCTCAGTCTCAACTTTCATCGAAATGTAAATCCTTTCACATTGAATTTTTTTTATCAAGGCGTGATACTTAAATGGATGTCAGTTTGAGCAAGAATTTTCCCCAGAAAATCAAAGCAACTACTCATTGAGAACCGCTCTTTCACAGTTGACCAGTCGGCAATCTTTTCAAGTGACGAAGGACAATCCTGCATGAAGTTATACTAGTTAGCAAATGTAGTTATAGCTTGCAGCCTGTCGGATCTTCACCACTGAAGAGACATCGTTAGCTCCTGAAAATGACTAAATTCTCTCTCGGTCTATCATCCTCATATCTAGGCGAGAAATTGGATTACAGCTAACCGCCATCACCACTTAAATTGACGAGAGTGCTTTACCAATACATACGGTTCAGTTGGTGAATCTTGTTCACGAAGACCGTCGATATCAGTCGTTGTTGAAATAAATCTTCAGCCCCTTTTCTCTCGCTGGCTTAGAGGGAGCAGCAGTGGCTGTGAAGGACAAGTCTTTGTTGAGCCGCTTGTTCTCCGCAGCCTCTACTTCGTTCCTCTCGCTGTCTGTGAGCACTCCCAGTGGTTCTTCCTTATCCCTGAGATAAAAATTAAAAAATAGAGGAAATACTTGCAAATAAAACAATAAAAACTACAATCAAATAAAGCAAATTAAGCTCATACAATCCATTCAAGTAAATTTCCGCGCCCAAAAATCCGACCTCAACTTGGAAGTCATAACTCATTAGAAGCATAAAATTCAAGCGTTGTCAGAGAAAAAGGATTAACATGGCCGAAAACGGTTATAACTCTTGCAAAAACATCTGTAACAGACGATATGAAGATGTAACCCTACTAGATCCTAATGAGTTTTTTCGCAGTCACAATCGGGAAGTGAAACACGAGAGGAGGATAGAGACAAGTGACCGATCTTCAAAAGCAATGAATCGCATCCTCACCACTAAATTTTACTTTTAATTTTTCTCGAAAGGAAACCTGTACACCTAGCAGCTACATAGAAACTCATTTCAAATATATTTAGCACAGTATATCCGCATTAGAGACTTCACCATCTCTAAGGGTTTGAGGCAGTACGAGTTACAGAACTGAAGTATAATGCCAAAACGTGTGAAATTATTCTGCTCCGCATCACTTTTTACTCATTGAAGTTGCAGCTCCAAATAGTGAATGTTAAAAAAATTAAGAGCTCATTTTTTTTGGAACTATGCAACTCTCCTGAAACTCAACTTTTAGCGAACTAGTACGCTTGTTCTTTCTTAATATAAAGTAGGCAATAATTTTTAATTTTCCTACGTCTTAGTGTTGCCAGTAGCCTGACCTGTAGTAGAATAGGACACCGTCGTACAAAACATTGTAGGGCTTGTCATCGAGGGGCCCATCGCCGGAGTGCCATGTAAGGGTGGTCGTAATATCGAGCACCGACACGTCGTGAGGAAATGGGCCTGTGCCACGAGCGAACTCTATGTTCTCAGCACTCACTCCGCTCAGATCACCAAGCTGCGGCAGTCACGTGAATACAGTATTCAAGGATGGGTTATGCAGTAGATAGATTTTAAAATGAAACAACATATCACAGATGTGTCGCCCCGCACTTAATATAGAAATATTACTGAATGTAAAACGTACATTGCTAAACTACACACTAATAGGTCTCCTTATAAAGAGTATGGTTCCCAGATGTTTATTATTAATACATCAACCTATATAGACAATGTTTCCCACAAGGGTAACACTCCAGATATGGTATCTATAGCTTCACAGCATCGTCTGAATGTGTACTGAACTATTTTACCGGGTTCTCACAGGAGAGTTTCATACACCAACACACGAAAATTTTATACCCTAGCAAATCCTGACCCTGAACTCAAGCACAGGACCTCACCTTCTCTCTGAAGGCTTCAGCGGTCTGAACAGTGAGGACGATTTCCTCCAGAGGCCCAAGCTGATACAGCGAAGGCCGCCATCGCCTCACGAACAGAACAAGGTCGTCCTCGCACACCTTCGGCTCTGGTCCTTTACGCTCCTGGTCAGAAAAATAAAATAAGCGCTGGTCATGCCAACACTAACGTCTATACTAGAGTTAGCATAACCTGCAAAATATCACTTTTAACGAATCGACCAAGTTGTTATTGAATTTTAATGATTAAGGATAATTCCCTTCGAGGAACTTGTTGAGAAATATTGACAAACTAAAATCAAAGTCGCTCTAAATCGGGTTGCTCTTCCCTCCTGTGGGAATGTAACTGGTCCAGCTAGTGTGAATCACACTTTCTGCATCCCTTCTCTAATAATATCATGGAAATATGAACCTCACTGGTGGCAATCCAATAAAAGTCTTGACCATACATACTTCACTCAAAATTTGCGCATTTACAGCAGGTCGATCATGTGAACACATTATTATTACTTTTTTATAAAATTGTTGAACACAACTATCACTACCAAATGCAATTGCTTCAAAATATAATTTTTTTTCGTCACGCATTTTAGTGATAAGTTCCTTAATTCACAAGTTGAGAACAATCACATCTGTATTCGATAAATTATATTTTTTCATCCTACTTTCACACATAAATGTAAATTTAAATGTCAATCTCAATGATTGCCAATATGCTAAATTGTAAATTTCCAACATTTCAAAATTCATGGGCTAATCACCTCCCACTACAGAGAGCACGATTTTATTGACCAGAAAAATGATAACAGCTTGAAAATTAACTAGCAACGAAAGCTCCATATTTTGTGACAGAAAGGCTCTCAGCATCAAAAGCATTCTTTAATAGTTCTTCCTGGGCCATGAAAGTTATTAAAAACGTGCCTGCAGGTAAAGCTCCCAGCTGTTGTGAAGAGCGATGTCTCTCTCACAGAAGCTCTGGTGGTCGAGGTAGACACTTTGAGGATTCTTCCAGCTCTTGCGACGTAGCCTCACGTCTTCCACGCGTAAAGTAAGTCCCAATTTAGCATCGACCTCAGCCACAATGGCCGCTTTCGCTTGGCCAACACTATCGTTCTCCCGCAACACGAACTCAATCAAAAACTTGGCAGGCTGCAAATGAGAGGTTTGTACAGAAACAATGCGGCTCTAGTAGATGTTGAAGGATTAGGAAGACTAAAAATTAACTCGCATGTCATAATTTTTAAGCTTAGCAAGAAATTGAAGGATCATTCAGGACAGATACATGAAGATTACAAACACCCCTAAAACGGCGTTCAACAGTACAGTGGCGAAGAACAGTCCCAACTTGAGATTTTGTTTACGTGCAAGCATATCTTACACCACTTCTACAAAGCAAGACCAAGCAAGAACCCTGACCAAGATCCCACGTAATTCATGATTTCTAAGTAGGGTAAATACATCCAGAGAAGTTCATGTCTGCTGACGCCAAATTCAAGAACTTTTGACAGCGTGGTCAACACATGGTGATCAGTGCACTGCCGTAAAATAGAGCATCAGCAAGTTACTGACCTCCTCGTTGTTGGTGAGGTCCAACATGTACACTTTGCCGCGGTACTCGCCGACCTGCAGTGCCCGGTCCAGCTTTGCCACAAGCTTGCAGCTGTCGCCGAAATTCAGTTGCTCGCCTCCTCTGCTGCACTCAAACTCCTGACTGGAAAAAAAAATCAAAGATAATGACTTTAAAACAATTGAAGACAGCCATATGTGAACAACAGAAAGAATTCAAATATGAACGATAAAAGACAAACACATGAAAAATGAGAAACAACCAAATCTGAACAATGAGACCGTTAAATTCAGAATAATGAAAGAAATAATGGAATTTACACAGTATTATCCCTGCACGTACCACCAGCAGTCATAACAACAATGAATCAAAAACGGGAAATTTGAAGCAACCAGGGGAAAATAACTACACTGCCTATTACCAATAAAAAAATTTCATGTGTTTTCTCATGTCTGAGGCTATATGCTGTTAGTTGCTTTCCCTATGCAGTTTTTTCAAAAAATCGACAAACTACAACTCAATAATTAGTATCATAGTTTGCACGCTGAGCATATATTGAGTATGAATATAACGCAAATTCAAACAAATGTTGCAGCATTGGCGAATAATTGGCCAAAAATAGAGTGCATCATACTACACAGGCATCTATGACCTACGGATATAATTTTTTCTTGCTTACAATCCTTGCCTGACTGTTAAACGGAGTGTCACAAAATTCTAAGACATTGACCAGAAAATTCGAAAAATGTCATAAGGGTATTCCCTTTGCATTCTTATCAAAAAATCTATAAACTACAAATCATCAATTGGCATCATAGTTAGCATGCCGAGTATATATTTAGTAAGAACAGATAGCAAATGCAAACAAATGATGCAGCATAGGCGAATAATTGACCAAAAAACCATAAAAAATTTCGTAAGGGTCATAAATTAAGTTATGACCTTTGAGTCATGAATTGGGGGAAGTTTGAAGCTACCAGGAGAAAAATAATTTCACTGCCTACTGACAATAAGAAAATTTCAGATGTATTTTCTGATGTCTGAGGCTATGCAGTTAGTTGTTACTAACCGCTCTTTATCCACTTTACAATATAAAGTATTTTTTATTAATGTATTTTTTTAACCAGTACATGTGTACATTTCAAAAATAAATTAGTAAAAAGTCTGTGTTTTGACTATTTTTCCTCTCGGACACATGAAAGGGAAGATCTAGATCAGTGCTCTTCAAAGTGTGGGTCGCGGTCCACAGGTGGGTCGCGCGACCATTCAAAGGGGGTCGCGAAATGTAGGATCATACTTTTCTTATTCATGTAATAATGTAATTTCAGGATAAAATGTATCATTTTTTACGATAAATAATTAACAGCAGAGCAGATTTCTTCATAAACATTAAATTCTCCTGCTATACTCATATTTTATTCTTTATTTTGCTGAAGTTAAAGGAGCCGTACAAAAATAAAATCTTTTAAAGGAGGTCGCGGCGGATAAAAGTTTGAAGACCACTGATCTAGATGGCTGAACTAGTTGCAGAGGGAAATGACAGAAAAAAGATTGGCAACCACTGCATTATAGGCTCAAGTTAATACTGCTCTGAGTGGAAAAAAAGTTGTATTCGACATTTGCATAAAAAAATGCATTGACTGAATGAGTGAAGTTCAGAGATGATAGCCGATTTAAATGCGTGTTTTCTTCTAATAACAAACAATTGAATGAAAATTTGTTATACTTATGCTACCCGAAGCTTTCGAAAATTCTTTTACAGAAATTTGATCTGTTTCTTGTCCCACAATGCCTACTACACTGCACCTCGAATCGAATGTACACACACAGCTTTATTCCAGAGCCATAAATGAGGAGCGAAGAAAATTTTTAGTTGAGGTCCCTCATGAAACAGCTATCCTGGAGATCACTGAAAATCTAAAATACCATAGGGGTTCAGAGATTTCGTCTTGTCTAAATACAGCAACTAATATTACTCACATGTACTTTTTGTAAAGTTTGAAATGCTGCACCGCAACACCGACGTAAGGCTGTAGCTCTAGCTTCAGTTGGTTTACAGTCATTCTTTTATCCACTCTGATCTGCAGGACTGAACATAAAAACCCTCGAATAGTATTCCAGTACAATGAAAGAGTTATTAAAAAATATAATTGTGTTTTACGGAAATGACTAACCAATGATATTTTAAACGACCATCTAGGCATATTCTAATTTATTTCAAAATATAAGTAAAATCACCATAGCCTGTTTTTGTCATTTTTCCAGAGAATCTTGAACTACTTTGCAAGACCTGTAACACACGGTAGCTTCACTTTTCAACACTACTTCATGAATCAATTAAGAGAGAAAGAAGATAGAGTGAGCATGACCGACAATCAAGTATGTGTTCCAGCGATTAACTAAACCTTGAACTAACCAGTGTGTTTCTAACGCCCCTCGTTCTACTCGAATAGAGTTAACAGTTAACGTTAACATAGTTAGTTTTGAGCAAACAGTGCGAACAAGGTAGAACACTAAGATCATCATATATAGTGAATGAACCCATTTACAATAGAAATTATAAAAAAGAATTTCAAAAACGCGTTGATTTCATTAGCAAACAAAACCTTTAGAAACCCATTGCTTATGTGAGCCACTATAATTAATGCAGCATTCGATCCATGAGAAGACACAACTAACCGCTACTTATATCCATTGTAAGTATTGAAAATACAATTGAATATAACATTTCAACTTTGATATTTCAGTACAAACACAGCGGCAATAATTGAAAAATAATAACCACAAGTACTGTAAGCTAACAACTAATAATCGGCGCACTTTTAACTGAACGAGCCCATTCATCCAATTCCACTTGCTCTACAGAGTAAAAACAGGAACTCGCATCACGAGACTCAAAACCACACAAGCTAGCGAAACAGACCCACACACCTGTGTCCTCCCTCTCCTCAGGCGTTACTTAGGCTTAGAATTAGCGCCCCACCAAAGCTACACCACACCCACACAAAACACTTGGCTAGCGAGGCTGACCCACACACCTGTGTCCACCCTCTCCTCAGGCGTTACTTAGGCNCACTACAGAAACTATCACAGTATTTAGTTCGACTCAACCAATCCTTACTAGTGAATCACTAACCAATACCGCTCCGTTGAGCGCTATGGATATCAACTTCGCGGCAACTTCCTCAGTTTGCAACGCCACTAGTATCACAACTGCTACAGTAATTAGTACTTCCCAGCCACCACACGTATCAGCCTCTGGTAAGGCTAGTCAAGTGGCCACTACGTCGTCTCGGCTCTCTGGATCAACGAATAAGGGCAGCAGCCCAAGTTCAGGCACCCCTCTGAATGGCACTTTCGGTGGCAGTGCTCAGAAACCTGTAGGCTACGCCACGAGGATTCCTGTATCCAATGTAATCCTTTCCTCAGTTTATTTACCATCATTTACGTTCACTAACTTGTTGCAATGCAAGTTTTGTGGTTTTTGATTTATAATTTTTCTGGTGTTACGTCCATATTTTTGTCCACCTGGCTGCTATTTACTACTCAATTTGCGTTTATTCTATTTTTTCTAAGAATTTTCAATATTTTTGCTCAATTTTCAAGTTGAATACGATAACGTTGTTATATGCCTTTGAGCTTTAGAATGTTTTTTAAATATAGTGTTAATGCATGAAAAGTGTATTTTGTGACGAGCTTTTTCGTAAAATCGTGATTTCTACTGAATTTCAGGTTGCTTTTGTGACTTTATGCCTCTAACTCGCGCCTAAAGTGTTGTTTTGATTATAAAATATGCGAAGCAAAGGGGTAATTTTTTAGATCTCTGAATGACTTTTCTAACACATCTGACAGGCTTAAAAGGTGAATGGGCGTCTAAATCTGCAGTGCTTATTTTGGTGTAATGTACGTTCACTTTTATAGTGGGCTAAATCTACAAGTTTCACTTGAAGCATACTCATACGGCTGAGTCTTCATCGTCTCAATTATTCATCTCTCAAAAGCAGTTGCCATAACGTCATTTGAGTCTGTTAATTTTAAATATTTACTAAATTCTGTTTCATGAGTATCAATTCACTTGCGTGTTATACAAACTTAAATGCTCTGCGTGACCAAATTTAGTGCGATTTCTCTTTCAAAATCTACACGGATTAAAAGGTACAAATATTATGTCTCTCTATGGGGGAATAGTATTTCTAGTTGTTAATGTCCCCTCGAACGGTCTAAAGGCAATATCCGAAATCTTTACCTTTTTGTAGTGCCAACTTGTATGTTTTTGCAAATATTTTGAAAAATAAGTGGTTGCGGTTCACTAGCGGGACTGACATTCTGACTAACACCCTAACCCAGCACCTTACGCCATATTATAGAGCAAAGCAGTACCGTTTAAATGACATTAGGCTTACGTTCAGGCGGCGTGTGCCCCGTACGGCGATGCTCCCTCTGCCCCACCCGCCGCTGACATGTGCTCCACCGCCAACTTAAGCGACGACGAAGACGGTGGTGACGTGTCGGGAGGTCCCTACTCGGCCTTGAGCAGCGATCAGAGCACCAGCGAGGACTCCTCGCTTACGAGTGACTCCGATCGGTGAGTTTTTTATTTACCACATCTCCGAGGAAGGTGAGATGCCTCTTAATCAGAGTTCAGCTTATTGTGCATGCGTCTTTATGAGCGTTCCTAGAAAATGTTCATTTGAGATGTCCTGAGCTACCTAAAGCAGGTACAGTAGCTGTTTTTGTTAGAATCTATTAGTTTCTGTTTATTGAAATCTAGGCCATATTTTTCATTTTCCCCATGGTTAGCTTTAGAGCATTGCTCAATAGTGTATTTTGGCTGAGTAAAATTCTTTTTACATGTCACTTCGTGCTTGTGTGTTTTCCATTCTAGTTAATCTTTACTGTGAAAATTCTACTTTCCAGCTGAGTGCGTCCTAGTCAATATCGTTCAAGGTTCCTTGCCAAAAGAACGTTCATTTATTGTACAGATTATACTTCTACATTTCAGGTTATTATTTTCATTTTCGATCTAGTTATTAGGTATTGCATTGACACGTTTTTGGTAAGGTTTTGTTCCTTCGTATAGATATTTTTTAATGCTCTCTGAATCGATTGTTTTTGATATGAACAATGTAAATTCTGCACAAAATCAATACGGGTAACTTCATTGCTTCACGCAAACCGAGATCATGTCACAGTGCAAACCCTCAGAACGCTGGTGGGAGATCCTCCTGATGACGACCGCCTGTCGGCAGGAGGCAACTCGCCTGACTACCACAACGTGTCTTCACCTGAGGAGAACAATGGCACTACTAAGGTGGTGAGGCTTGCATTCGCACCACAATTACGCCACTTTGCTATTCATGATGCTAGTGCGATTTTCTTGTGCCCATGTTTGTTCTTGGAGGGGGAATTGCTTATTGAATCATAATTATCTCTAGGGACTTTTAAGACCATTGTAAAGGTAAAATGTGAATGAAGACGAGTTTTTGAATGCTGGAATGGCATTTACGGGCGTATGGTCATAAAGTTAAATACGCATGTTCTATTAATGAAATGTCAAGAAGTGTAGTAATAATTTTAAACATTGGGTTTATATATTTGAAAGTGTTGACATACTCCTAATTGGAGGTCGTACGAGTTTTCATCACTAATTTCTTGTTAAAAGTTTATGATTAGAGCCGTAACTGACTATTAGTGGAAATTATTAGTTTTTCGAGTGGTATAAAACTCATTAAATAATAAAACATTATATGCTTCGCGTTTTAAATTCTATTATATAAGATAATCATTCGTGAAGATATTTATAAGGTTTGCATATTAAATCAGAAGAGATGATTATTTTCGCATTTATCATAAAGAACCTGCGATATTGAATGGCCGACTCTTACTGCAGGAAGCGGGTGCTTGTGGGTGGTCAGCCAGTGGAGGGAGCTGCTGGTCATCTGAGGAAGCAGGGACTCGAGGCTGGTGGCACGAGGAAGACTCGACAGTGCGGCGCTACTTTAAGGCCCAGATGATGCCTGAGGAAGGGGAGAACAGAGGTGTGTGGGTCAGCCTCGCTAGCCAAGTGTTTTGTGTGGGTGTGGTGTAGCTTTGGTGGGGCGCTAATTCTAAGCCTAAGTAACGCCTGAGGAGGGAGGACACAGGTGT
>VCRD01000304.1:16832-52130 GCA_006783055.1 Trinorchestia longiramus
CATCCTTACTCTAAGAATGTTAACCTTAAGAATTTGAAAAACCAATGTACTAAATGTCTATGTACTGTGTACTTGATTGGAAATAAAGATTGTTTAAGATTGTTTTGTACTCGATTAGAAATAAAGATTGTTTGTTTATGTACACCACAATCACCTAAGCCAATTTAGTTACGTTCACGAACTTCACTCACGCACAGGCATTTCAGTAACGTACGTGTATCGCAATCATACACTAGCCCCAGAAGATAGAGACATAGAATTAGTACTTTACAATACCAGGAGGTTCCTAATCCAATATTTGCCGAGCATTTCAGGTGTTGAAAATGACCTCAACTGTCGGAACGTTCATCTGGTAAAAGTTTTTTTACCGTTCTTTGTGAATGTTAGCAAATAAAGTTTAAGGTTACGAGTTTCTCTCTTTGCTCCTCTTTTTACTAAAATTATGCAAAAACCAAACATTAATACAACCTAGCTACTCTATTATGCATTGTAGAAGTAGATGAATGAACGCTGAAAGATAAACGCTCTAATTTTTATGCAATTATTTTGATAACAATAATTATAGTTTATTCAGAAATAGAAAAATTGCATAATTTTTGTAACGTCCAGTTAAAGAAAATTCCCACAGTTTTGCCTTTTCATAGTACATTCCGGCGAGAACTTCAGAGGTGAAACCATGGCAGCGGTTGGTGCATTGCAGTCTGTCTGTAGAATTACTTTAATAAGAAGTCCTGCAAGATGGATTAACTGCTGCATGAGTTATAGAGTGAAACAGTTCAGTTCTTCAACATGCTGGGCTAGTAAGTACATCACTAATATTAGTGATCTAGTGTTTGGAAATTGTGACCTTGAATCTGGCACTCTTTAAGGTATTCTGCCTCGGAAGATACACTGTAACTAGGCTGTGTTATGTAATCGATTTTGTTATAGTAGTATATTTTTGGATTTTCGACTTTTTCTAACTGCAGTATATTTCAAGTTGTTTTCCTACTGACCATTCTGTACAGACTAGTATGTGATTACTAAGGTTATAAGAAGGACTAGTGCTAAGAGGCTTGGCAACAAGAGATACTAAACTTGGGTAACTTCTCACTTGACATTCATTATATTTTAGATTCATAATTACAGCAAATGCTCAAAAAATTGGCCTAATTTTTTTGTATTCCACAATTCAGTATTTATTTTACTTCTACCAACCTATTTCTGCTCTGTTAACAAGCATGATTGATAGAAAAAATGTACTATAGTGAATGATGTGCTTTCTGTACTATTTTATAAAAAGTCTTAATTTGTGTCAATGTGATCACAGCCAGCCCAGACCTGACCACCCTATAGAATACTTGAGTATTTCACTTTACAGTTTGTCACAAGTCTTAAAATTTTTAGTTAATCAAGCAGTTGACATCTGTTCAAAACAAGTGCAGTTCAGTGATAACCTGGTCACATGATATTCTAAAGAAAATGGGTCATTTATTTGCTGCATCCTGTGAAATAAAGAATAGTAAACCCCATCATAAGTATGTTGCTAACCTTGATAAGATCTATTATTTTTGATTTTTATTTCTTTAATTCACTTTTGAAGTTTGTCAACTTGTGGAAAAAATATATATTTGTTAAAATTTGTATAATAGCCTTCAGATTCAGCATTGTCAAAATTACTAAAGGTCAATTTTTATTCAAGTTGTTAAATCTTGTCATTGTAAAGCACAATATGCTGAGAGGGAGGTGTGAGTTCCAGTCTTGTAGTCTAACTCTACACAGGCAGAGAGATAATTCTAATATCTTGAACAACAATTACTAGTTTAAAATGAATTAACAATATTTTTTAGTGTTGTATTTGTTCCCATTTTTTATTAACATGATAAAAATATTATGAGACTTTTCTAAGAATTCAGAATTTATACTGAGTGCAAGTTCTGCTGTGCTGATTAACTTGTGTAAATTTGACCTCCTTGAAAATGCACCTAAGAATTAATGTCAAATGATCTTGTAGACTGTTATTTCCCTATTTATATTTATTTACCAATACATAGAAACTTCATTAAAGAGAACAATGACATATTTTACAAGTTTGAGGTACATTTTTTTTTACAATTTATGCTAAAGTTTCCATTGCAATGTGAAGAAACTTTGATTCTGAAAAATGTGTGGGACATCCAAATTTGTGACTAGGGCTTTTAGACCTGGATTGATAGCAGGAGTGAATGACTTGAAAATAATCAGCATGTAAAATCTGTTTTTCTGGCTTTTTCATAATGATGATCATTTTAGAAGAAAAGATTTTTTCAATTAATGAAATTCCATCTTGAAAGCTGCAATAAACTTTCAATACATACAAACAAAAATTTTCCATTCTAGTGACACATGCTGTGGGAGTGAAGGAAATTTATGAAAGCATAGAAAAAATACTCACTGCTGTAAAATATGACCAGTTTAAGTGGAGGTATTGTGATGACTGGAAAGTCACACAGAAAATATGTTGCTTGGGCTTCCAGGAGGCTACTGAGAATTGAGCTGTTGTCTGTGTTTGTAGGACATGAAGAATAGAAAGAAATACTACAACACAAAAGATGGGCACAAAAAAAAGATGTTTTTATTCCTAAAAGAGTAATTTGAGCTATAAGTATCTAATTGACCCTTCTGATTTTCTGCTTCCACCACTATGTACACAGCAAAATGGGCTTTATGAAAACTTTGTGAGGGGGATGGACAGAACTGGTGAAAGATTTTTGTATTTCAGTGAAAATTTACCAAAACTATGTGATGGCAAGCTAAAAGAAGGAATCTTTGTTGATCCACAGACCAGGAAGCTACTGAATGATACTGCCTTGGAAGAAAAATTGAATATGAAGGAGCTCTATACATGGAAATCAGGATTTGTGAATTTTGCTCTGGAGCACTGATGCTCCCTCTGGAATCATGAATACTAAACATGATTTTTGTCATTTTTAAAAGTAGAAATGAGTATTCATACTTTGTGCAACTGGTTTTCTTACAGATATTTACAGTTATGTCAGGATATGATTGTTTAACTTCTTGAATGTGCCATGCATGCTGTTGTGCAAAATGAAAACCTGGCAGTGCTTCATGAGACTAAACTTTGGCTCCAGACCCATCAAATACATGAACCATCAGGCTGACTTATGAGTATGTGTGGGAATTGAGAACTGTGAATATGTTCATTTTTAAACATTTGTAAACTACTGGTTGGGAGAGTAGGTTTCAAGATCTGAAGCATATCTGAGGTGTAAAAGTAATATATTGACGTTTTCGAAGAATTTTGTTATTGAAGAGTGTGTTGAATATCATATGATCTGCCACTATCTATGTCTTTTTACATTGTATGTACCACTATTCTTTCTGGCACTTGCCTGTATCACAGAATTGATTTATATTTCTTGAAGATTCATTATTTGCAGTCATTAGTAGTTCCATGACTCCTTTGCTCAAGAATTATCAAGTTCACTTATAAAGCTGTATCATACCTTTTCTGTAGAAATTTAGCCCTTATTTTTTCCCAAACATCTCCAGCTTGAGTATTTTTTTAGTTTCCAGTGTACAAACATTCACCAAGTTGCTTGTAACATGAGTTACTTTTTTGTTTCTGTGCAGGTAGAAAGTTCAGCAAGAAACACGAGTGGGTTGAAGTGTCTGGCACGAGTGGAAAAATAGGTATCACAAATTATGCTCAAGACTCTTTGGGTGACATAGTCTATGCCCAGCTCCCTGAAGTAAACTCAGAATATGCACAAGGAGGTGAGTTTCGATGAACTTGTCAAAGTGTTACAAATTTATAGTTTAATGTAATGCTTTAAACTTGCACAAATATGAATGATGGATAATTTTAATGGGGATTGGAAATTTGTCTTACGTACAAACTTCTTCATATATGTCCTCGTCAAACTTGGGCCCTGCAATCTTGTTTCTGAAATGCATGGTTTGCACAAGTCAGTGTGATTTAGTTTTGTAAATTATCAGGTATTTATATTCAAAAGTTTAACTTCCCCCTCCAGAGCCTGGTGAATGGTTTCAGCCAGAAATTCATTGGATTATTTTATTGTTTCAATTTAGATCAAATCGGCATTGAAACCATTTAGTCGTCTCAGTGACAGGTTTTAAATTATCAAGATTTAATCAATAGAAGGAAATTGATGAAAAAATAATTGATCAATTACAGTATAAAATTCCCTAAGGACTCTTTAGATGCTATATGAACGGCTTCAATGAAATCCGGGAAAATGCTGTAGAAATATAGTTTGTCTTACGAGCCTAATTATAGCGATTAAAAACGTTGAATTCTGCAAGTAAAATAGATTGAAGGGTAAAGTAAAATGTATACGTTGTATAGCGAAGTAATTATTATACTATTGTAAGTAATCAGCCGGTTAGACTTGTGGGGCGCGTCGCGCTGCAAGTTGTGATTGTGTTGAACAATCTATCGTCGTGAGGAGAATTCACAAGAGGCTAATTCAGTGGACAAACTTGGGTGTATTTTAGACTTGCAAAGCCTGGTGATGCTGACGCACCAGTGCAAGTGTACTCAAGCTGGGGAGCTCATTGCTTTAATTTATACAGCTCATCAAGAACTGGGTTGTTATTTCAATCTTATACTTCGATTGCAAGATGTTATAACTTATGTATTTGTTTTTTCTTGGCACACGAGAAATTCATTTAACTTTTTTAACTTGATGATTCATTGAACTTGATGAATACCCCATCAATGGCGAATACCCCATCAATAGTTGGGCGTGTGGACAGCTTCCTTAACTTGCTTGAGAGGGTAGTAGACGTCCACCTGGAATTCAGTCTCTAGTGAGCTCTTTGAATGAAAATTGATACCTTACTACTAGTGATGGGACGATATCAACATTTCTAACAATGCTGATTTTATCCAAACGTCACGATTCCTGATACTGATTCCTCCTTTGTATTTTTTTATTATCTGGCGAGATATCCAGGTACCTACATAGTCAAGTACTATTTTTATTTTTTTAGTAAGTAGGTGAACTTTTATTTAATAAAGACTAAATGGAACACCATGGTTTAGTTTTTCTTTCTCGACTTGCAGGAATGTTCTACGGTTGTTCACAAACTGAACTCGTTTAATTCGCGGGAAAAAAAATCACGTTCGTTTATTGTTGAGCTTTCTATTAATTTAATGATATAAATCATAATGTAATAATTGAATATTTAACTGAAAATCAGAGAAAATATCGAGTTTGCCAGTGGTACCAAAATCTACCGTACTATGTCTGCGTCGTACCATAAGTACCAAAAGCTTCTTTTGATGGGAAGACGTACCAATTTTTTACTTTTGTACCAATTCTAGCAACCCTGGACTGTTGTAACTCCTTCTCAGTGTCACAGTTGAATTGACAGATTGATACAGTATTATGCAGGAAGGTAAGAATTAGAAATGACCTTACAATTTAGTAATCCGGTGAAAAAAAATCTTTTCGATACTGATCCTGATTAATCGTCCCACCACTACTCCGTACACTCAAAAATTAGTACGTTAATGGCTATTCAGCCTGAAGCAAAGTTGATGCATATGAAGACAGAACCCATCGGTAGATGCAACTCCAGATTTAGATTTGCTAGAAATTTAGTCTTGAGAAACAGTAGACCTCAAATTATGAAATAGTTCGGGCAGTAATATTTTTCATAGTGACTTACCTTAACACATTTGTCACAGTGGTTGTGACCGAACCATACTTCTACTTATTATTAATTTCCAGACGAATGTGGTGCCCTGGAGTCTGTGAAGGCAGCAAGTGAGCTTTATTCTCCGGTGTCTGGCAAGATTATAGCAGTCAACACGGCAGCTGAAGAACAGCCATCTCTTATCAACCAGAGCTGCTACGATGAAGGTATGTTACTCGAGTATTTTTGTCAGGTACTCATATTGGTGAAGCATGTTTTCCATCTACATGAAATTTAATGTGAAATTAGAATTTCTGGGTCTTAACTCGAGACACGTGACTTGTGAACTCTCAACGACTTGCTGGGTCGAGAATTGTATTTGGAAATTGCTTGTGGTACGGGGAAGTTGATCTTAAAACCACGTGCCAACTTCAGAAGTAGGAATAAAACTCATTGTGGAATTGAATAATGTATAAATAAATATTTCTATCCTGTAGGGTTGAAAATCTTGATTAATCATTCTCAATATAAGCTTCTTTGTACATTGTTTCACAAAGGTTTACGTAAAGATTTGGAAGTTAGGACACCGGTGAGTATATTGTATTCGTTAGTTTCGTTTCAGGATAATCTTGAAACAAATTGAGATATCACGTTAGGCAACAGCTTATTCAAAAAATTGACGTGGGTCGCATAAATGTTAATATCAAAATTTTAACGAGACTAACTATCACTCACATAGGCAGACTCTCTGAGTTTGGAATGTGTAGTTATTTCCGATGCTCGCTTATTTATATGAAGTGTAATGAAAAATTTATTTCTTGATGAATTTAGCATTTACAAGAATAGTATGATACAATTTTTAGTTTTGAAGTAACTACCATTCAGAAACTGTGTAATGCTTCTGAATTCAAATTCTAATTCTTGAATTTACATTTCAGGTTGGCTATTCGAAGTAGAGCTTACAAAGCCTGAAGAGATCGAGGCTCTGATGGAGGAGGCGGACTACGATAATTTCGTCAGAACTTTGGCGGACAGTTAGCTTGTCTCGTGGCTTATACTTATTTTGCATTGAAGGGTCTTCTTGCGTTCAGATAAATAATTGTAATTCTATTTTCACATTTTGTAAAGAGAAATCAACTGTAGATTTAGACAGGATTTTTTACATGCAATGTATTGTAAAGTTATCTCACCACGTGAGCAAGTGGAGAAAATTTAACTTTACATACGTTCTCTAGTATGTAACTCGTGAAGAATAAGAGGAGACCGTGGAGGAGCTGTTTTCTTTGCATTAGTTTCAAGTCTCTAAACGCGGCCTAGTCTATGATATGATTCTCTACTTGATGTTGCACAACACGATGGTTCGCTGAAATGGAAACCCGTGATGGTGTTGGGTAGTCACAATTTTTTGTGTGTTTGTAGGAGTTAATGGTGCTGATCTGTATCTCTTATATGAATTATTTTACAGTATATTGTTATTTCACGATATGTCAAATCGTGAATAGAGTTATGGGTCTAGATTGTTGGTAGTTATTTGGAGCAGTTAAACGACTAGTTTCAACGTTATGTCGTCTCAATATCCTGATATCTAACAGAAGACTACTCTGTTTTTCTGATGGTGGACGCAGGTAGATAGATGTAAGTCTCTTATATTGAATGTAAGAATGGAAAACAGATACTAAACGAGCATCGTTCTTCTATATTGGAACAAGATCAACTTTTTTTTGGAGCGCTTTCACAAAAAGGCGGTTCGTCTGAGGTACCATATCACTTCCTTTCTTCCTTTGAAGTTACCGAAATATCGATATTAATTTAAAAATAAAAAATGAAAATGAAGGTTCGCTCACCAATGTCTCAAGTCGTCGAACCACACAAGCCTGTATCTCACACCTCATTATAGTTAAATGAAAGCTGAAGCTTAAATACGCGACGAGTGCTGTCCACTGAAATTTTAGATTTTATGAATCCTTCAGTCTTCCTACACGTAGTAACTATTTTCCGCGTTAATAACTAAGCAGAATCGCTTGAGTTCTTTTGGAATGGTACCGAGGATTTCTGGAGGACACACACAAGGCCGCTGGATGTGCCCAGCGCTAGATGATGGGTGCTCATCAACTGCAAACATGAGCCTGCAAAGGAAAAAACATTGAACAATTGCTACTATGACGGAAATATCTCTGGGTACTTAGCACACTTACAACCACGTCAAGTTCCGACATGCTGTCAACCTGACTATAAGGAAGAATCGGACGCGAGCCTATCAAGCCGCATGAATGTCGGGAGTAGGGGGTTATACAATACATAGACGCTGTGGAATAGAATAGAATGAGGCTATAGGAACGAACCTTCTGGCCCATTCTTGGGTCGGATAATTACTTCGATAATTATTCGGTTGTTTACCCAAGTCCCATGCCGTATTTCTAGCCGCGTCAACCATGTCGGCAGCGGGATAGTGCAACGAAGTCAATTTTTTACGGTACCATGTTCATGAACGTTTGAAACGATCCCGTACTTGCGTAATTTCTCAATCTATATCTTTCAGGGCTACATATTTGCCTGTAAATAATCCTTTTATTTGAGTCGTATTTCAAAATTCCCCACTGTTATAGCTACAAATATGCAAAAATTCTTACTTCTAAAGAAATATTTAGATCTTCCAGCGTAATATACGATCTAAACATTCAATTTCATTCAAAGTTTAGAGTCACGCTCTTGAAGTTCATTTGCTCTATAATTTATTCGTCCCTTATCTTCGTTTCCACTGCTCAATCAGACAAAGTATATGGAATTAGAATGGGGACAGGTAATGTGACGAGTAGGTTCGGTAAAAAATTCCACACTGCGTAAAAAGGTAACTTTTTCTTATTAAATTTGTCATTATCTTGTTAGGTCTGGGCACTTTCTAAAGATGTGTAACTGTTCGATGAAGACCATGTAAATGTACGAGGACCGTTTTTTACACCTCCATGGTTTAAACACGATGATGAAACCTCCAATTGAAATACAAAAATTTAAATATCACAATTTTACGATAAAAAAAGTACTGCAGGGTCTTACTTATTTCTCGACGTAATTACCATTACGAATACAGCCCGATTGCTCGAGGTACGGTTAATTGAACATGGCCGCTGCGATCGATACTCGCCAAATATCAGTTCCGAAGGATAATTCGTTTTCCACAAGCAGGATGTATTACGGTTGATATATATCGCTGAATGAGCAAAGTGTGCGGTGAAACTTTATGCGTGAAGGTAGTGTACAGGAACTGCGTATAGAAATAAAAGAAATGGAACCGACGTCCATGAACAAGGGCGCAAGTCTCGCTACTGTTGACGTCAGTCAGCGTGATCAGGTGGTCAACACCAAACGAACATTTCAATCGGCGAACTTTCTGAAGAATTTCCAGATATTTCAAGGTCTGCTTGGTACATAATCGTACAAGACTTCGAATACCGGAAGCTGTGTGTCCGTTGGGTCTGGGTCTGTTGTATCCGTTAAGACTCATCCCTCCTCATTGGCGGTCAACTTATTTGTAGAACGCATGGATGAGTTTGTGTCACGATATGACAAATGCCTCGACCGGTTTAGCCATTATGTAGAGTAATAAAACCCTGCAGTAGTTTTGATAATAAAAGTATGTTATGTAAATTTGCCTTATTTTATAACCCGTCGGAGGTTGAAAAAAAATAGGTCTCGTACATTAGAGAATGTAGAGGTAGTTTGAATAAATTGAAAAACGTGAAACTTAAGTAGCTGAATGAAGACGTCAGAAAATGCGTCTCATACACGGGAATTTGGATGAACATGAGAGGGCACGAACGCAGAGGTTAAAGCGTAAAAACCGAATAGAAATTACACCAAAGCTCGAATTAGAAGCCTGCGTGTACACCAGTTTATTCGACGTCACGCAGACAACATGGGGGAATTCTTAGAAACGTCTTGGCGCAATAGAGAAGCGCTGTCGCACAAATTCACCAGCAAGCTGTTGGCTCAGCTTGACAGTGGAAGTATTATGCCCATGCACTAAGACGGATGACTTTGGACATGTGTGGTTAAATTAGGAATATAATGATAATAACGTAGGACATGCGTTACACGTTTGTGTGATTCATTTGACTCATCTTCGGCTATCCACCCAATATACGTTGGGAAGAGTGCTGACTTATAGTTCTAGTATTTTGTAAACTTTATAGATTATTTCTACAGCAAAACTGGTACCCGGGAAAATGCCTACTAATAAAAGCTGTATCTTATGGAGTAAACAAGAGTAAAATTTTTCGTTCCTTCAATCTAGAATAAAATTGCAATTATTCTATTTAACAAAACACGCATGAATAGTTCACATCGCGTAGTTTTTATCCATCCTGCTACCTTACTCCGTCGCAGAGTTTCTGGTTAATTATAGAAGTATCGCAAATGTAATTTTCTTCCATGAATCTAAAAATGAATTCCAGTGACGAAGCTATTAAAAAATCTGCACTGAACGTCTCTAATAAACTCACCGTCTGCTGCTCGTGTTCGCTCGGAGCACATGTGCTGAAATTGTGTCTCTTTTGACGCAGGCAGTAGCAGCACCACAGACCCGCCCGCCACCACAACTCTGCAATCACGTCAACAAAGATTAATGAGCGTTCAGATGATGTTCTTTACGTAATGCTACAGGCTTGCGCAATAAGTCATACTGTTGAATTCACATGCATCTTTGCTTGGTTCGGTTTAATAAATTTCCAAGATGCAGGATATATTTTCTTCGCCTAAATTAATATTTAACATAAAGGTAGGCCGTTTTTCTTTTTATGAAAGTAATTGGCGTATTTATTATGGACAGTTACCACCCACTATCTCCTCAAATTACTGCGAACGGATGTGCGAGAAAAGTGTCCAAGCTATATGAAGTTTAAGAGAAAAACAATCGTACGAAACCTGTAAATCACACCAAGTTTAAGTGAATACGTCATCTATCAAACTAACTGATGCAATGAAGAAGTTTGAATGTGCAAAAATTTGAACGATATCTATAACAAGTTGGGCACAGGCAGCACTTGGAAAACTCATAGGTCTGGAGAAAAGACGCATACGAGTGCAGCCAACTAGTCTCTTGCTCCTACCTCCCTCTGCCCTCCATTAATTCAGCTAAGTAACAAGTCTGGGCCTCAACAGCCTAACTGCATGTAAAACTAGGACTTATCCAAGTGAAGACTAGACTTTATTGACGACGAGAAGATTAGACCTTATTGAAGACAAATAAAATAAACAAAACGATATTGTATGCGAAAATAAAGAGATCCATATGCATAAAAATTTGTTAATCAATTACAGCCTTCTAACTGCACGTAATTACAAAGTCAAGTGTATCAATATAGCTGGAACCAACTTTAACTGAGCTACGGTGCCTTCAACTAATAATCTATTGAATGACCACAGCACACGTGCTACTCCTCTTCAATGCTTTTCAATTTCCGTTTGCGCGAGTGCTTTTTACATGATTTTTTGGATGGAAAACTTCCCGTTAGATCAAATTCAATTTTTAACACGTTGACTCCGAAGTGGTACGTATGTGTACCACTTAGGTTAGGTTCTGTAATTTTTTCAGATCCTTCTAGTGACTATGCGTACAAAGTGAAGTTTTACACCAATCAGGCAATCGGAGGCAACGTGTTAAGATAAATTTCAGTATTTCTCATCATTATATACTAATCAAACAATTTAAAACTTCTATATCTATGCTAAAAAACAACACGCTTCGGTGAAATCTTAAAAACTAAGGAGTTTTAAAATATTTGGTATTCGTGCAACCGTGGTTATTTTGTGTGTCCCTGCCTACTGTAAATGTTTGTAACTCTAGTTTTTTAACACCATGTATAGAGTCGAGCTCCAAGTCCAGGACCCCAACGCTAGGACTCAACTCATAAATATTCTAAACTACACAGGAACAAATTTTGCAACATTACCTGGTACACTCTACCAAGACCAGCTCCAGCAGTTCCATGGACTTGTCACGCGACACATCAACAGCAGAGGTGTCGTCTCTAATCTTGCCAGTACGCGCTAAGTAGGGCTGGTGTTGCTGACCGAAGGGAAAATCGCACACGACAGCATCCACACTCATGCTCTGCAGTGGCAGCGCTGATGACAAGAATTACAACTTGGGTATGGTTCAAGCCTTCGCAGGAGCCAAGGTCGAAAGTAACATACAAGGTGTTCCTAAAAAACATACTAACTATTTAAGGGTCTATTATGAAGGTGAGAATAATAAACTTTCTTTCATGACATTTATTTTTCTTGAGTTTAATGCTATTTTCTTCAATTTAAGTCATTAGACTTGTATCCATGTTTATAAACACCGGAATCAAAACAAAATATATGAATAATGGGCAGTCAAAGAGTAAGTAATTTTCTTGGGAAACCCTGCTGAATTGAATTACCGGAGAAAAATTGAGCTGAAAACATGTACAGGTTTCATCCATAAAAATGAGAGCATTTAATTGATATTAGTAGCTCTTAATCATATTATATTATACCGCTGAAAACACGGCATAAAGAAGTTCATTAGAACTTCAAAATGATTGTTTTATGTGACAACTTTTATCCACTGTCGAAAAAATACATCAAGAAGCAAACTACATAAGAATATGATAACACCTACTTCCATTAACGATAGATTTCTGGATTTACACCAAACAGTAAACTTGAGATATTAGTTACTACTAAACCCATGCTGGTTTCCCTTCACGTTCTACGGTACAAATCATGAGGAAAAAAATCGCAAGAAATAGATTCCAAAGACAGAATGCAAAGATAATAAAAATTATAAGACCAAATAATTGCGCTTGTCCTTCTCTAAGTGATATATTAAACTTCAACAACAAATTATTCGTATCTCCTTCGTTCTTGATTTATGTTTTCAACATACAATGCCTGAAAGCTCTTTTTTTATGTACAACACAGTATACTGGTTGTCCGTTCATCGGCCTATGGTGGATAAGCACTTATCGAGCTTTGTTGAGTGGTCTGCGTGCTTTGTTAGTGGTCCACCGTAGTCGAGTGGTCTGCGGCCTGTGTTCTGTATCGGGTCTCTGCTTGTGCAGAAAGACTGCGGGTTCGAAACCCGGCAATGAATACGAGCTGTTTCTCGTTTCACGCCGTGAGCTCGCACTTATCGGTAAGCCCTCAACTCCCCGCCCATGGACACATCCCAGGATCGTCGTCGCATGGAGCTCACCATTACCCTTACTCTAAGAATGTTAACCTTAAGAATTTGAAAAACCAATGTACTAAATGTCTATGTACTGTGTACTTGATTGGAAATAAAGATTGTTTGTTTGTTTTGTTTGTTTGTTTGTTTGAGTATAAAATTACCCTCACAATTACTACAGAAATACCAGGGTACATCATACCAAAACTGCACACAATACTCACCATGAGTGAATAAAACTGAGCGTAACAGTGAAATTCTACAAGCCAAAGTGTCACAAGCGGCACTTGGTACAACCTCCAATAAAATTCTAAAATTCCTACTATAACTACATCTCCTAGTATGACTACCAGCTCCACCATAGCACTAGGATCCCCAGTATAACGCTAGAACCCAAAGTGTAACTCTTAAGTCCCTCGCATGACTTCACAACCCCTAGCACAACGCTACAATCCCCCTCATAATAGTACGTACAACCCCACGCACAAGGCAACAAGCCCTAGCACAGTGGTACTCAATTGGCGAATCGCGGTCCAAATCCAGACCGCCAAGTGTTATTGTTTCGATTCCAGTACCTCCTCTTGAAAGAAAATAGCCATCATAAGTATATTAGAAAGTGAGTACTATCATAATATACTACAGTACTTACTTTCTATAACATTATAGAAGTACTCAAATATTAAGCAGAGACTATCGTCCTGATCTTTAGCACGTAGTAATCGAATACCTCTGCCCTAGCACAACGCTCCAAGCCTACGCTTGGTAACTAGGAACCTGACACAGTAGACCGTACCAGCGGCGTCAGCACACAGAAGCGAGGCAGCTGGACTGAAGTACAGGTTGCAGGCAGCTAGCTGCAGCTGAGCACTGGACACGTCGCAACCAATCACGTGACTCACCTGTTGAGGCAGCAATCCCATTACAGACCCAATCAAAGCTACATTTTTTGTGATTGTACTTGAAGGCTGATTGTATAAACTCCAATTGCTATTCTCTCTACCGCGCGTATTTAGCCATTTTTAGGGTTTTTTAAAGTACTGTATGTTGTTGTTTGAATCCCTAAGTCTTATTATGCTTATACCGATATCATAAAAACAAAAAACTATAGTATTTATCTTTCAATCGCAATTTACTAGAATTGTGCATCTTTTATAGTGTTTCTGTAACTATTGGGCCACCCTATATATATCCGTAGAATTCATTCAAAAAATTATTCTGATTTGCATGCATTGAATCCTTGTTATATAATCTTAAATAAATTGAAGTTATATTATCTTAAATAAATTTTTTCACTAATGAATTAACAAGGAAGCGTGGATGTTTATAGAGATCCATAGAGTACTCACCTGACACACTTACATCAAAACTATGAACAGCTTCAGCCAATAACGTTCCAGTCCCACACATGGGATCCAAAAGAGTGAAGTGTTTTCTCTTGTCAAGAAATGAAGCAGGTATCGAGCCACCGCTATCATCATCGCTAATACCTAAACCTTGGCTTTGAATATGCTTTTCTTCACGTATGTTAGTTAGTTGAGGTTGTATACGTTGTTTCAGCTGGCGCGGTGCTGAAGCATTAAGTGCCAAATGAACCATCAAAGATGACAGCGTCGAACGGAGACCAATGTGAGGGATGTAGGGACGTAGAGACATGGGACAGCGACGCAGCGATACACCTGCACAGGCAAACCGGTCACACGCACAAACAAGGTCAAACCTACTCTTAAAATATTTTTCAAGCCTAAATAACACTGAACAAAAGTTACGGTATTTGTACAGATTTTTTTAAAATTCATTTCAGTGTCGTTTTCTGTGCACTTAGCAAAGAAGTTAATACAAAAAGAAATTAATACAAAAAGAAGTTAATATGCTGAAAACTTTGAGTAAATCAGCTTATGCTCGAAGGCATCTGTTATTTGCTTTACTTCACTATCAACATTTTACTATTAAGTCAATACATACTTAATAGCCTTTACGAATTATAAGTGTAAGGTAATACAGTGGTACCTAGATACGAGTGTCCTAAATTACGAATGGCCATTTAATTGATTTCTGCCTAACAGACGAATGTTTTTTGGTTCAGTCTATGGGCGGAAATCTGAACGAAATGACTATGTTAACTAATTCGTAAGTTAGGACACCTGTATGTCGAGGTATCACTGTATTCAAAAGATAAGGCAAACATAATAGATAAAGAATTTGTTACTATACAATTGTACTGTACCAGATCATGCAGCACATTTTGAGGGCAACAACTTCTTTTACCAATGAACAACACTCATCAATGAAACAAGTTAATTGTTGTTTAAAAAGGTATTGCAAACAAAAATTGGTATACAAACAGATTATTAATAGCATCAAAAGGAACTTAAGAGAACACATTGGATGCCTGGTGTTGTGAATGCATACCTAGGAGCACATGAAGGTCTGTAATGTTGAGGTAAACATCAACCTGCGGCTGATTCCAGTCCAAACACCAATTCTGTGTGCCTTGCAGCACTGCTTCCACTAATCTTGATAGAAGCATAGTTTTTACATTTGTAATTGTTCCATTTGACGCATGTTGAACAACACTTGTAGAAGGCACAGCATGAGTCTTTCCAGAGTCATGTCCCAATCCAGTGTCACCATCAACAGAGGAGGTCAAAGCTTGGGTTTTTTCCTTCTTCACAGATTCACAGTCCAAAACTCCTGTTTGTTTAGAAGTAGTCATACTAACACATAACTCATGTTTTTTTGAAGCCATTTCTGAGTCAGTACTGTCCCCTTTTTTTAGCCGCTTTACTTTTACATCAACATGATCAAGTTCATTTTGGACCATTGCTATATCACCAAAATTCAAATGAGATATAGGTGAATTTTTTTCTCTATCCTTATCAATCAACAATCTTGAATTTGAATTTTTGGGTGCAGAACACTCATGATTGAATGAATTAAACTTTTCCTTAGATGTTATCCTATTCAACAGCTTTTTCAATTTACCAGTAACTCGGCAAGATGCTCGGAAATGAATGTGTGAATCATCCGAATGATGGCAGTCACGAGTAGAAGGGATTTTTACACAAGTGAAAGGGTGATTAGATGTTAATGTTTGTGCAGAATTATCATCTGAAATTGTTCCAGAATCTATGTTGGAGAGTAAATTGATGTTTTTATTACAGCATGATTGTTTACCCATCTTAAAATGTTCTGTAGTATTCAGATGGTCATCACATGATTGTTTGCTCTTCTTATATTCTGGTCCAAAACATCTCAGATCAGAGTCCAAAATTGCAGTCTGATCTTCAGTATCCTCCCCAGGAAGGCAAATGCAGCCATTATTTGAAGCAGAAGGGAACAAAGAAATTAGCATCTGTACTTGCTCAGTCACTTCTTTCCAGTTGACAGATGAGCAAATTTTGTCCACTGCACTTCCATCTGTGAAAATAGAGATTTATTAGTACAATATATGCTGAAGGATAACAACCTCTAGAACATCTTTTCTCCAGTATAATAATTTCTGCTATGAATACACAAATAATTCTTAAACTGTACTGATCCAATAATTTTCATATTTTAATAGTCAGTCTATGAACTATTGAAGTGAAGAATATTACATGAAGGTGAAACTTGAATTGAGAATAATTAGTATATATCAAAGAACATTTGTTTGTTGTTTGAGGCAACAGGATGGACAAAAAGGAAAATTGCTTCATACCTATAATGAAGTGTAAACATTTAACTTGAAAATTTGAATTCTTGAAAAACTGTTACTATGATTCTACAAGGTACACACCAGACTTATAAGATTTCAATAATCATTTGGACAGAAACACCCCATCTCACCTTCAAGACTATAATTGAATTGAAATTCTTCTCTTGTTTCACGAAAAAGTAATAAAAAAATTCTTTCAACCAGCTTAAGTTTAAAAATTCCACCCAATTCTTGTTTGATTAACGTGACACAATGACGAGGTGGTAATTGAAAACTAGGTGACACAATGAAACTGATTTTTCCTTCATTAATCAGTAATATATTTGAGGCTAAGACGACTTTTTCTTGTATCTCCTGAATTACGAAATTTTCTAAGCCGCGTCCACAAGTTACCATAAAATGAAACATTTCTATTCTAGTTGGGAATAATGCGAAGACAGCTCACGCGATCTCTTCTATGTCATGTTTATTTGGGTGTAAGCGATTGGGATCGTTGAACATGCGGGTCTACTGTACGCACTCGCGGAATTTTTTTTCGAGAAATGGTACCTTCCTGTTTCATTATAGGGCTTTAACCCTTTACTACGCAATGAATGTATCATACATGATAGTTTCCTACATAAAAATTGCCTCCATGAATAGTAAAAAAAAATTGTGCATTTAATGGTTAAAAATAATTTTTACTGCATCCAGTACCTGTGTAGTGACGCAATACTGTGTAATTCATAGTTAAGACCCTTCTCTCATTTCTGTAATATACTTCGTTTAGTTTTAAGTACCACTTAATCGGTTAACGATAGGGATGGTCAGTTGACGGTGCATTGAAGTTATGTTGCACTGAAGATATGGTAGACCATTTTCTGGTCGGAGAACAAACAAACAAACAATCTTTATTTCCAATCAAGTACACAATACATAGACATTTAGTACATTAGTTTTTCAAATTCTTAGGGTTAACATTCTTAGAGTAGGGGTGATGATGAAGCTCTATGATCCCGGGAGGTTTGATGGGCGTGTCCATGGGCCATGACTGCTTACCCAGTAAGCCATACCGATATGTGCGAGCTCACGGCACGAAGAAGCAACGAGAAACATCTCGTCTTCACGGCTGGGTTCGAACCCGCAGTCTTTTCGCACGAAGCAGAGACCTGATACTCGACACAAGCCGTGGCTTGTGTCGGTCACTGTGGCACTCGACCACGGTGGCTACAGAATGGTTGATGGATGGAGAACATAATGGTTGGTTGATGGGAAATTAGGCTATTGTATACTGTTGGCTGTAAGAAAAAGACAATGGTTGGTGGACGGAGAAAGCGATGGTTAAATGATGGTGCACTGAGGCCATGGTTTACCATTCGTTGGATGAAAGGAAACTATCATGGTTGATTGACGGAGAAGCCAACGGTTGGGGGACAAAAGTGATTGTTGGTTGAAGGTACACCGAGGCTAGGTTAACTGAGGCTATGGTACAACGAAGCCAAGGTGCAACGAGCCTATGGCGCAAAATTGGCTGGATGAAGCAGGTGCAAAGCTTCATTTGCTGGTGCTATTTTTCATTAATGAACTCCACTAGTTTTAATAAGGAGTTCTTTGATAACTGCTGCTGTGACCTAGAATTGAGGTTAAATAAAGGGTGATGGGTTTAGACTCGGTTTTTATTCTTGCAGACCAGATATGAGTAATAAGGGAGTTCTTCATTCTTCAACATGTATGGGATCTTGCCAACAGGAGGGTCCTCAAAGCTGAGGTGAAAGCTCTGATCGATCACTGAGAAGTAGTTCCAGCCCAGTACTTTGTGTTGACGGTGAATGACTTTAGTGTTAATGTGATTCGTTCAACTCAATTTCTTGTATTGAGATGTACGAACCTTTGTTCGTTTGGGGCCTCTGATTATGACTGAGTACGTGCCGTACCTTAATCAAAGGCAGTACCAGATGTTAGTTACTGCAGTTGACTTTGTTGATTCTAATGTGTATTACTAGCAGTAGGTTAAGAATGGATTGGCGGCTCCACAATACACAACACACACGAATTTGAGCGGCAACAAAAGCCGTCGACACCGGGTCTGGTATATGTAGGAAAACAGACATGAAACGAGGATATAACGCTATCAGATGTTGCCAAAAATATGAGGGTTCTTTGTTTTTGGAACGCTCAGAACTAATTATTTATTACAAATAAAATACATAACTAGGTTGTCACTAAATATTATCTATGAAAAAGTAAAAATACGGTTAAAATTTTAAAATGATAATTGCGCCAATTTCTAGTGAGATGAATAAGATTAATGCTAACTTATATTGTAAGTGTCTGTGCTATTAAGGGAAGAATTTTAAAAATATAGAGATGAACGATACATAGAGTGATACCATTCTTGCTACAAAGGCAATTGTTGTTGGACGGAGAAGGTAATGGTTGGTGGACGGAGGAGGTGATGGTTTGTTGACGGTGCAACAAGGCAATGGTACTGAAACTATGGTGCATCGATTGGTGCATTATTGTTGTTTATTAGCCACCATAGCCACCGTGGTCGAGTGGTCTGCAGCCCGTGTTCTGTATCGGGTCTCTGCTTGTGCAGAAAGACTGCGGGTTCGAAACCCGGCCATGAATACGAGCTGTTTCTCGTTTCACGCCGTGAGCTCGCACTTATCGGTAAGCCCTCAACTCCCCGCCCATGGACACATCCCAGGATCGTCGCATGGAGCTCACCATCCCCCTTACTCTAAAAATGTTAACCTTAAGAATTTGAAAAACCAATATACTAAATGTCTATGTACTGTGTACTTGATTGGAAATAAAGAAAAAGAAAAAGAAGATTGGTCTACGGCTTGTGTTGTGTATCAGGTCTCTGCTTCATGCGGAAGGACTACGGGTTCGAACCCAGCCGTGAAGACGAGTTGTTTCTCGTTGCTTTTTCGTGCCGTGAGCTCGAACATATCGGTAAGGCATACTGGGTAAGCAGTCATGGCCCATGGACACGCCCATCAAACCTCCCGGGATCATGGAGCTTCATCATCACCCCTACTCTAAGAATATTAACCTTAAGAATTTGAAAAACCAATGTACTAAATGTCTATGTACTGTGTACTCGATTGGAAATAAAGATTGTTTATTGTTTTTTATTTTTATTGTTCGAGGCCATCGTGAGCTGAGGTTATGGTACACCATGGGCTGGACAGAAAAGGCAATGGCGGATAGACGGAGAAGGCAATAATTGTTGATAGCCGGGAGAGGTGTTGGTTGGTTGACGGTGCACCAAGGTTATGGTGCACCGAAGCTATGGTGCACCATTGATTGCACGGAGAAGGCAATGGTTGATGGACGAAGGTCATGGCTGGTTGACGATGCACTGAAGGCTAAAGTGCTGCTAAGCTATGGTACACCATTAGGCAGTGGTGGATGGATGAAAAAGACAATGGTGGGTGGCTGGGGAAGGTGTTGGTTAGTTGGCAGTGCACCGAGCGTATGGTGCAAGGATGCTAGCCTGATTGCTAGGTACCATTAGGGTATGGTGCACCGTTGGCTAGGCGGAGAAGGCAATGGTTGTTGGACGGACTCGATGGTTGGTTGACAGTGCACCGAGGCTATTGTGCCTCGTTATGATGTAAATAACAGACTTAGTAATTAATTAATCACAAAGACTCTTTCAAATTTCATGGTCGATCGATAACTCCAGCGACAATATCCTGAACAATATTACATGATCCAATATCATGTTTTCTTCTTGTATCTACCTCATTTTTTTGTCTAACATCATTCATATGTGGTTCTTCACTTAACTTTTTAACATGAGTAAAACTTCATAAATTTTTCGTTTAAATATATATTTTTTATTATTGAAACAAAGCAACAGGTTTAAATAAATTTAAATGGAAATTATGAGCTTGGTTTGCAGGTATAGCGCTAACGACTTTAGTGTCAGATCGATTATAATACATGTTTTCTAAGCTTTCACTCCATGACGTTCTAAGAGGCTGAAGTTATTTTACACGAGATTTTCTGGTCTCTCACAAATTCCACAACCACGACATCATTAGGGCACAGATGAGAGCAGAATCACTTATGTCTCCGTGAGAAGTTCAGCAGAGCAAATATAATTGTCATCCTCTCCCTTTTCCTGGTAAACAGGTTTAATTATTTCGTTACTTTGTGCTGAAAGTACCCTTCTTATCGTGCTGTAAGAATTTCTGCTATTGAACTTGAAAATCTATTCCTCTCCTGGTTAACAGGGTGCAGTATGTTGCAAACTTACAAACGATCATGCTTCCTCAGCCATGTCAGAAGGGAATTCGATTACATTTTATGAAGAAAACCTTCAATATAAGTGAAACTTCACTTTGCGAGCAATATTGCGACTTACCTTTTAAATGTGCTCTGAAGTCATATAAAGACATGCATGAGTGCAATAGATAGATTGTGTTTAATTTTATATTTAAGATTCATGTAGGAGGAACAAGTGGAAAAAAGATTACGAATGTCATGAAGAATCAGTTGAGAAGAGCGAGTTTTTACGGTTGTTTATTGGGATAGGCTACAATTTTCTCAGTGTTTAGAGTTTTTGAGCTAACTTCTTCATTTGATCGGAAAGTATTTGTCATTTAAATTTGTATGAAATTAAACGGTATGAAGTCTTCTAATTTAAAGTTTTATTTAGATGGGAAACAATTTTGAAATGAAAAAAGTCATTCAACCATAGCGTAGAGAATGCAGCAGTTTCATTCTTCATCTTCGTGCAATAATCATATGAATCGCAAAATTCGATTCAATGAAAACTTTTACCCCGACGAACAAAAAACTTTCAAATTAAGAACAATGATTCGAAAATGAAAGAGGGTGAGTACACACTGTCATAATAGATAAAGATTGAAATATCTAATGATTTACCTGCTACCTGAGTAAAATATTTATAAATACTCCGTCCGTCAGCCCACGAATGTCTCGTCTCTAAAGTAGACCTAGCTCGATTGAAATTCAGTTCTACTTCAGGCGAACGAACCAAAATTATCAACTTTTTATTTTTAAGTTTTGATTTTCCATATAGTCTGTCATAGTCAAAGAGTAAAATCTACAAGAAAAGCAAACCGCACTCGCTTTGTTCATGCTCGTAACGTTAAGAAAGCGAACAAACAGACTGTCCGCTTGTCGGAATCAGGGCACCTGTTACAGGCAGAGTTGCTATGGCAGGAATACTTAGTAAGAACATTAGTGAATCACTGTTGCATGAACTGAAATTTCAAAGAAAACGAAATTAAAGAAATAATTAAGATTATGCATCGTGCCAGGTACTCTAGCCATTATCTCTGAAACAGCGGGAACAGAATTTGCTTTATGAGTGATTGAAGATTTATTTGCTTGAAAGCCAACAATTCTGTAAGTCTGTGCTGGTAGATTGAGGCTGCTAGAAACGCAGTAGGAAATATAACATTCTTTTAGATACATATTTCTTTTCACTTGTGAGGTATTCCCATTATTTTTCCAACACCTGTACGTCAGCAGCAGACCCGGTAAATTGAAGCTTGAGCGAGTGATTGTTCGTACACTTTATCTTTCCTACGTGTTCATCTTCTTTTAAGAATTAATTTGATTGCATCTTTAGATTTAACTCATAAGACTATAGATGATGTTTATTTCGTTTTAGATAGTAAGAACTCAATAAATTTAAATCCTAGTCATGTGAATGATGATATTCTTTCTAACAGAACTGTCAAAGCCTCCATGCAATTATGAAATAATATCTGCTTACTATAATTTCCACTTTATGAAACTCAATTAATTTTGTACAGTAGATGATCAACATTCCGAGCACTGAGTAATAACATATTTCAGAAATTTCGTTCCTAGTATTATTTATTGCGAAAACCGGTAGTCTGTCTCAAAGTTATCATTGTCAAGTGTTCCGTTGGTGTGAACTAAAAAAAATAGGTCAGTGTGTCTGTGCGTAATTTCTTCCCTGGAGCAGAACTGATATATAAGTATTATTGCTGGGTTGGATCGATACAGGGCGTTCTGAGCAAGTCATGCTTCGCTTCAAGATAACGGCAGGTGTACATGGCTACTGATCAATTGTAGAGCCAACGGGAATAGATTCTAAATAAACGGAAATAATAGCGAAGATAAATCGAGTTCCATCACGTGGCTCACACCTGTATGACGCCTGCCATGTGTTGCTGTGGAGCACGAACGGTTGCGGTCATGCGCCCGCGTGAGCAACCAACTGTGCGTATGCATGAGACTTCGTTGACAGGCTACTGCAATACGCACTCATAAATTCTGTTGAGAGATTAGTTTATTTCTGTTTATATCGAGAGAAAAGTGCAAAAACACCCACAACTCAGTGGAAAGGATATTGAGATAACTAATATTCATTATTTCCTCAAACTACTGGAAAGCTGGTGACCAAGCTTGGTGTTCACCAGCTTGGTGGACTGGTGAGCGAATCTGCTTGCGAGCGGGAAGACCCGGGCTCGAATCCCGCTGCCGACACGGTTGACGCGGCTAGAAATACGGCATGGGACTTGGGTAAACAGCCGAATAATTATCGAAGTAATTATCCGACCCAAGAATGGGCCAGATTGTTCGTTCCTATAGCCTCATTCTATTCTACTCGTATGTACAATTCACTCAGAGATCATCGTGTAGAAGTTCATGGATAACTAAGCAATTCGAAGGATTTGTACCTTGAAATAAGTAACTTTGAGGGCTGGAAATAATTTAATGCTTTACTCTACTGTAATTGAACATCAGTGCACTTATGCAGCTTTTCAATTTCAAAAGTCGATTAACTATCACTATACTCAGTGAAATACATCAAGCAATGAATCTCAGCGACGATCAACGTGAATAAAAAAAGATTACGCCTAACTTTCGTGGTGTGCCAAAGCTACGTTGTCTCATATAGTGTGCTACGATTTCAGCAATCATACGAGTACGTGGAAGCTTGATCTAACAACGTGAATCATGTGTATCATTAATAACTTTTGAAGTTTTACCATTTGTTATAGAACACTTGATTCTGCTTTCCGCTGCAGACTTGGTGCGTGAATTATTATATACGTGAATAAATAAAAGCACATTGTACGTCACCTCTTTCACCACCTGCTTCTGCACAACGTTCAAGAATTATTTTAATTGGTTTTAGTCACACAGTGCTCTGAAACTGACTCATGATTCGTCAGCTCCACGTTTATTCTATGAAGTTTAATGTGGTTTCACAGGGTTGTAATTTTGTTTTGAGACTCATAAATCCCATAGGATATGTAGGATATAAACCAAACTTGATCTATGGAAGATATATGGCAGACATAGTAAAATGTGTGAGGAGAAAGGGAAAAAGTACTAATACAGGAACGTGTTGAAGTTGAGAATCGCTTGCCCCCTTAAATGGTGCTGAGGTTACAGCGAAAGAAACTGGTTAGAAAACCACTAATGAAGACCATTCCAAAAAAACCTTCATTTCGAATGAAGAGTAGAATAAAATAAGGCAATAGAAAAGAGTCGTTTTGCCCATTCGCCGTGATACCCAAGCCCCATGGCTTGGGTACGAATTTGGGTACGAGTGTGGGTACGAATTTTGGGATGGGAAATTACTGATTAAATCACTGTGAACGTTGCACTTCTCAATTTAGATACATTCTAATGGAAAAACTCTGGGTCGAGAAAATAATTAAAAATCAGGGAAGAATTACGGGCAATGGGGAGGAACTAATGAGGTGTCAGGGTGGAGATATGAGATAGGTAAGCTATGAGGTGCTGATGAAAGTAGGCGATGAAGGAAGACTAAAAAGGGGTTGATGGCGAGGCGAGGGGGTGAGCCGGTGAGGTGATCAGAGAAGTATGGCAGACGATCAGAGGCTTCAGCGGCAACAGGAGCAGCGACGGTCGCGGCGTCTGAGAGTGAAGATCAGTACTCTGGAATGTCGATGTTAGAATGTGATTAAGGAAGCTTGGATCATTGATTTACGATGATATAGCATTTCAATAATTCAACTCAAACGTTAATTCAAAGGAAAGAACCAGTACATAAAGTTTCTCATAACAATTTGTTGAATAATCATTTTCTATATTGATTTCGTTCATAGTCAGGACATTGATCTCAGGACATTATTTTTGTTTGATCAAACTGAAATATCTACGATGACTTTAAGAATTTTTTTCCGTGGCCCGCTTACAGAAGAAAGAATTATATACGATTGCTCCAATGGTATAATAAATTTTAATTTCTCCAGATGCCAGCACGAGTTTTGATGTTAACGAAAAGCATTGACCTATTTTTCTCTCATTGTTTTCAAGTTAATTGTTGATGACTAATATTTCTGTGGAAGTACATTCGTGTATTTTGGATTTTTCTTCGATGGATTTTTTTATTTAATTTACATCTTTTTAGTTTAATGAAAGGGAAAAAATCCTCCCCGAGTAAATGTAGCTGAATGATCGCACTTCATATGTTCGCTTTTTACTTAGGAATCGATAGTAAAGACTGATTTTTTTTTCGCTGTTGCACTTTTATCATAGAACCTCTTCTTGCTTAATTAGAATGCTTCCCCCATGGTGCAAAGAATTCGTTTAGGCGGTCAGTGGTACCAGGTATTACAATACTGTGAGGTCGTACAGATGTACTGTTGGCCATAGCAATTTGTCTATTTATTTCAAGTTTGCTCAAAACTTAAAGAAAAACACTACAGTATAAAATAAGTTATACAAGTTGAACACACTGGTGAATATCATTTGACATTCACTGTCGTGGCTTCTGAAAAAATTTAAATTTGGTGAACAGAAGAAGAAATTAAAGTTTGAAATTTATTTGTTGCCAGACAAATCCGTGATTTCGAAGAATAAACGTTAAAGCAAAATGAAGCAAACTTCTAAGCAAGCCGGAACTATTTTTGTTGTGGTAAGTTATGTGTGAGGTAAACCAATTCAATAAACTACTGCAGTGGAAATTATTGTTTTGCTGCATAAAATAAGGATTTAAATTCGTCTGGGGAAAATTTCCTGCTTCTCTAAATTTTACAATTATATACATTTTCCGCTTCTCGTTTTCAGTATATTTTAATGATAATAATCGAAGATGAATTACTGTGATACATTCATCCTGACATTGTAATCGCACAGAACGTGTTAGTGTATACATGAATAATATAAATATTTGACAGCTCCTATCCATGATGGAGTAACAACCGTAGACTTGTAGGGTTGTTGTCAAGTCCAAAAGCAATCGTAACACTAGTTCACAGTTTACATACAACTCAGCTCGTTAGACTCACAGTTCTGACCTGAGATTTGATCGGCAGGGACTAGTACTTTTATGTGAAGCTGGTGTAGTTCAGCTGCTTCGCATTTACGCTTCTTATCTTGCATACCGCGAAAAAAAACACATCCACAAGACTGAACGCCCTCAAAGTTGCATGAAAGATATGCCAGCCCTTACTAATTTTCCATTGATTCTTCTTTCTAACTAGCATTCTATTAACGACGCCTCGGCGGCATTTTTTGCTACCCCTTCCTCTGTGTATTTATGGAAAACTATAAACGCTGATACGTATTATTTTCGTTTCTCAATTCATCAGTATCTAACGAAAATATATGCATTCATACATTCTGTAAGTCTAACACATCATCTAGCTCTGCATTCTACTCCATCAGACAATAATTGTCTTACAAAAAACATCCAACGGCAAATCCAATATGCCTGATACACCCTACTCTTTGATGGTAACCGGCCGAGTATCTCGTCATTTATTCTTCAGTACTCATTCAAAGGCTTCCTTAGTTTCATTCTTTAGGCTCGGTTTAATTCTAGTTTCCTCTTCATTTCCTTTATTTGATTTGTTGCATCCTATTAGACATTTATATATTTAGTAGATTGTTCTTCTTGAATCTTCCCTTGATCGGTAAGTGCTTGAACCCAAACATTCATTGAGTTCATGCACAGTTAAAAAATACCAGCAGGGTCTGAATGTCTTCTTTCCTCCCTTTCAAGTAGTAAAAAACCAGTCTTGTTGCAGTTTTAATTTAATTGTAAATTTTTCACATATTGTGGCGACTCCTTTGTTTTACGAAGCTCGCTAAAGCAACAACAACACATTTTCAATAAGAAATTCTAAACATTCATGTGGGATCCATTTTTTTGTATTTTAATCTTTTATCGATTAGTTATTATATCATTTGTTTCTCAATATGTTCGTAATTAAATGATCTTCAGCAGCATCCTTCTCTCATGGAGGCATGAATGCAAAGATAAAGCTGTTTGCTGTTAGAGTGTCAACTTACCTAGCGCCATGCACCTTCGTCATAGCTTCTAAAAATAATTATGAAATACATCCGCTCTCCTGCAGGCAGCTGCTGTGTTTTTCACAGTTGCTGGTCAGGCGGTAGCGGAAGAGCTGGAATCGTTGTCTTCTGTAGAGATGCTTCCCCAGCCGGAGGCTCTTAGGTCTTCACCGTTCAGTAGAGAGTCATACAGCCCTAAGGACGTCTATGACAACCTCAGGCTCTCTCGCAGAACTTCAGGTCAGTCTGGTCAAATGTATCTCTCAATTTTTTGTATTGTTGTCGCTAGTCTACCGATCTATTAGTGCACAAGTTATACATGAGCTGTCTCCAAATAAATGATAAACGACAAAAAAAGGGTCCGTGCATTGAATGCGAATAAAATTAAATTCAGTACTTTCTTCCTCTGAATAATGTTCCTTAAGATTTGAAAATTTCAGTTATGAGCTGCCATGCGAGTGACATCGATCTTTGGCTTCAATTTAGGTTCAGGAGATCATATTTTTGATCGGATTGCTTATACAAATTAAAAAACAATCAGCCAAAATTTAACTTATACTCAGAGAAATAAAGGGAGTCACAAGGTTTACAGAAGAAAAATATTTGTCAACTGGCAAGTATGAGCTTCTTAGCATTGCCTAGATTACAAGAATACTAGCATCAGCTACACAGAGTAAGTTACTTCTTATAATACAAGCAGCTTAAGACAAACATGATACCAGAGAGCTAACAACTGGATAGGGTCCTAGCTACAGTATTTAAGATAGCAGGAGATAAACTGTTGCATAGAAAAGTAAAGAATTTAATAACATAATCAAAATAAGTGAAAAATTGAGGAGGTCTGAAATAATTGATTAAACGGAGGGAAAATGTGAAATAAAAAATTAAAGGCTATCGGAACAGTCTCACAGGAAAAGACACAGAACAGTCGCGCAGGAGAAACGATGTGCACGAAGTTATTCAAAAGTCAAATAAACGTCACAGCATCATTACTGTGTCAAAATCTCCGTGCTGCCAATAACTTCACTTCCATGGTTTTTATAGCACCGTCTCTCGTACATGAAAAAGACGAATACATCAAAACAACATTGTGTGAAAGTTATTCCCTCACTTCCTTATAGCGAGAATATCACTGAACAAAGTAAATCGTACCAAAATAACACTTCATAGAAAAGTCTGTGCTAGAGTAATTCCTATTTTTGAAACAATGCGCATAAAAAATATGATTGTGTTATTTTTAACTATCGCTCGTTGATAGGTTGCTGAACATGAGTTGAATTATCAAAGTACTTCACTAACGCCATCCAATCTTTCAGCGATGATGAATTTAATTTTGCTCATTATAGGTAAACATAATACAGAGTCTCGATCTTCCCTTCAATAGGTCCCATCAGCACAAGGAACGCAAGACTGGAGGACAGATTGCGTCGCGTCCTGTACGAACGACAGGGCGATGCTGTTCTCGGACCTCACAGGGATTCTTCTTTGGAGGGTATGTACATATTTATGTTGTTTCGTATTCATGATGGCAAGCCATGCGTGTTAAATGTTTCCTGCTGGAAATTAGCCTCAAAAATACAAAAATACAGAAATACAGTACACGTCTATCAACCGTTATCACTTAGTGAACGAAGTTTGAAAATCCCATGGCAGTAACAGGATAAATGGAACGGTAGATGTTGAATGCTTCGAAGTCGAGAAATACATTAGGTTTTTGCATATAAAAACACTATTTAAATAGCTCCCGAGGTCAAGTTATCAGCATTGATAAGTTTTCAAATTCATACACTTTTTCAACTAACATCGACATTCACAATGAAAGATCGCTTACAATTCATAAGTTGAAGCCCTCTTTTTAACAAACCACTGAGAATATGCCCTCTGTAGATGTTGTTGATACTCCATAATTTTGCCCTTTATTGTTTACCGTTTCAATATTTTTTCTTGTCATCAATGATGTTTTGATAGATATTGATATTATGTTGAATTTTTTGTTGTAGATGCTCCATTGAGAATGAGCCTAGGCTCGAAACGTTGAAATTAAATGTTTTCGAAGGTTTTTTCCATTGCGTGTATCATCGTAACAATCATTTTGAAAATGATAAAGTTAAATTAGGATGATAAGGAACTTGAAAATACAGATTTGAGGTATAAAATAATTTCGGAAAACAATAGTGAACTATTAGGTAATGAATTATGGATTCATAAGTATATATACATACATATACAGTAAGCACTCTTAAATTTAGACAAAAGTTCGATCCATTTTCAGGTGAATAGGAATTTTCATTCAGCAGTTATGATTTCTTGATTTATTTACCATCATCACGCTCAAAAGAAATCTTTTAACATCAGAAGGAATAAGCTCAACGTATGAAGAGACATGTTGACTAGAACGTACATTCGGGTTTACTTAGCCTCGGTCGAGATTTACTGCAGCATGTAGGGGAAGTAGTTCTACTTGGACGGCAGATCTACTTGGATAGGCTTGTAAACTTGACTGTTTGGGATAAAATACTGAAAAAATGAGAAGGTAGGGAATTGGCAAACTGCTCGTACCTGGTGAGTTTTGCATCCCCAATGGTAGACTCGAAAACTACCAATGTGGAGGTAATATATCTAATTTTTTTTATAAAGCGATGATGTATTTTACTGATTCATACTTATTTGGAATTAGCAAATTAGCAAAGTACATAAATGAATTTTGGCTCTTTGTATTGTGTGATTAGGGACACTTAAAATTTAAAACCAAGAACCTGTGCCATTGCTGAATTTGTAAGTTTCAAATTGTTATTATATTTCTCCGCAGAAGACCTCTTGGGAGCTGCGTCGTCGACAGGCTATGGAGGCTACGGCAGTGAGAGTGGCTACGGGTGAGAAGCATTACGTTAGACAATATTCTAACACTTGGAATAGTTTTCTGTAAGAATTTATTTGAAAATTATGACTTCTTCTATCAATAGTTTCAATGATGTAGACGGGAAAACATTGATTGCTGCCTGAAACTTGAAGAGCTCACTCCCCTGGTAGTCTCTATCAAGTATTTTTCACAAAATTTCTTAGCTGTGTCTGTCACTCTTGTTATCATGCTTAATTTCACGATACGATCAGAACTCAGAACCCAGTGACAAGTAAAATAGAACAAAATAGGAGCTGATGAATATCAGACTTCAAGCTAAGCTAATCAGACGGGGAGAATGAAGACTCTACTATTCGCTTTCCAAAAGAAAACTAACAATGATTACAACCATAATTTTTCCACAAAATTTCCATAGTTTTCCATACAACCATCAAATTTCTTTGTGAAGAAAATTTAAAAATTGCTTTCACTCTATCCATGTTGAGGCTCAAAGATGGTATATTTTAACAAAGGAGAACATGAGACTGAGATATTAAGCGAGAAATGAATTTATAAATCAATACACCACCACGAAAATTAAAGAATTAAATTATACAGGGAATACAGTGATTGATTGCTCGTTACTTTCGTTGTTCAGATAAAGTAGAAATGTGGAGCTAGACTAGCATTATAAAACTCAAAGAATTAGTGCACGGCACAAATCTAAAATTTTCCATGAGAGAAAGTTGGCGTGTAGCTGTAGGTGTTCATAAAATACTACCTGAGATTAGAATATGCTTAAAAATTTCCTCACATGCTTAGAAATTTTCATGAATATCAAATGAAAGGAGATGTCTTTTTACTGCTGTATGCACACTGTACATTTTTAATATCAGTACAATTTGGTACCCATACATATCTTATTCTTTAAATGAAGTATGACCCTATGGCACCACGTAGAAGAATCGAAATACTATATTAAATTTTCAATCTTTCAAACATTTCAATCGAAGCAAGACATCATTTCTTACAGACTCACATGTACTTCCGGTTACGTGAACGCTTCTGCAGTTGCTCTTCTCGCCTTCTTGTTCCTGCTCAACATAGTCCAGGTCAGAGTTAATGTCTTGTGTTCCCATTCCTGATTTTCTTACTAAACTTTGTCCAATTGATCATTTGAACTTTATGATTCCATCTTTTTAATCCGTTCTAAAATACTCCGCCTTTTTCTTTCACCAGTGCTATTTCTGTTGAACATACGTAGTGCAGGTGTGCTTCTGTGCTTTAGGTGTCCATCTATGCTAGTGCTTACATCAACCTAATCCAGGTAGTTGAGTGTTTAGCGTTTTGTTCGTCCAGTTGCCCTGAACGTACGGGGTTAATATAGATCAAGTGAGTTGTCTCAAGTGGAAGAGATGAATTTTTCAGAGCCACTGCGACATTCAGAGTGATGCGATTTCATAGCAGTGATTGGTGGGAAAACGAGTTTCATATTTTGAGCATTTGAGCATTTTTTGGATGTACGTGAGATTACGAAAATTTATGATTTGCTGAGTATGAATCAAATTCTGAATGCGCCCAACTTATTGTGCATTCACGAGATTGCGCATCATATTTTCAGTGAGTCAAGGTTCTTTATTCAACCCTGGATGGTACTCTCTTAAGTCCTATACTGTTCGCCATGATGCTTGCATGAAATCGCTGGAATGTAAATAAAAAATCATTCAATCTGCAGTTAGGATGTGGATAAATAATTTGAAATTTGAAAACAAAACTTTGATAAATAAGGGATGTTACTATTTGTGCAACTTGTACTCTGTAGCATGACATAAAAAGACTATAAACTATCATCGGAGTCCACAAGCACGACGAGAAATTACTCTGAAACCTGAATCTCCCTTTTTTCAGGACGTCATCACCCAAATTACCACGAATAGACGCAAGCGCAGCGCTGGAGATGAGATGTCGCCCTTGGATCAATTTTTGGTGGACGGAGGAGTAGCGGCGCTCTACGAAGACCTGCCTACAGTTCTGCTGCCGCTCATGGTAACGCAGTTGTCATTTTAAATCTTGATCAGTAAGAATTTTAAACATATTAAACCTTTTAATTAACCATAGTTAATTTGAAAGTGCTCTGCGTACAATCCTGCTTCAAGGAATTAAATGATGCGTTCTTCAACCAGCGGTTTAGTCAGAGCTTTTTGTTGAAGTTACGGAAAAATTAGATTGGTAAAATTTTTCCCGATGGCGCATAAAATTCAGCTCACTTTATCATCTAATGCTATGGACTTCACGAGAGTCATTGCATAATTATGGAGTACATATTCTTAGACATGTTTTCAGAAATTTGTTTCAAGAACTTATTCAAATTTTTCTGGGAGTTTTAAATCAAGCATCTTCTGTTCAGTGGACATATTTAAAAATGCTTTCTTGTTTTGTGCTCTGAAATAGTTATCAGATAAAATATAATAGTTTTCAGAATAATTCTCGATAAAAACCTTTCAGTTGAAGACTTTTGTGGGACAGGGTAGGCTGTGATAATTCACAATTAAATTCGTTATAAAGACTGAATACCTTCCAAACGCAAGACAAAGAGGATTTACACCTCACGCATCACTCTTTATCCCTGTCCCTTAAAAATTTCAAATTTTTTAAAGTCGTACTGAATAGTTTATAGGCTCTCGTCATCCAGAAAATCATTCAATTATCTCAACAAGATCGGGTAGGTTCTGCTCTCGTCGTGGCTGTGGGTGTAACTCCTGCTAAGTTAAAAGCAGTTTTCTGTTGACAGCTTACTACACGTACTGTATGTCACTTGATGGTATTAGCTTACAATGGACAATGAAAACTGGAAACCACCCTAATCAAATACTGAACTGAGCTGAAATAACTGAATAATTGAATGCTCTCATGTGAATACACTTCCGATGCCAAGTGAGTAACGACAATTTATCTTTAATATGCTCTCTAGCATTGTAGACTCAGTGTTAGTTTTATTAGTATATATGAGAGGTGGAATAGAGTTTTGTACAAATCTATTGGCCGTGTAAACTATTCTTTTTCTTTAAGAAGTACTCAGAAGTTGATTTGAACAGAATGAATATTCTGATACATTCAGACGTATTCGAGACTTCATTATATTAACTATTGTGTTATAACAACATTAACTATTTATTTTCCATGTACAAGTTCAGAAGATCTGACTAAAACCAAGTTTAACGATGCATGAATTAAAACAATAAATGTGCGAGTTTTATATATGCCGTCCCACAGGCAAAGTTTTTGGATTTTATGTAACGTTTTTTAATACGATGTCATTATTGTATTGTACTTCGAGGAACTGAAGAACTCTGGTAAACTTAGAGCGTCACCAAAATCTGATCAAACTTACTAATATTGCACGCATATTTGCTTGCCAGCTATACCTACTGAATATTGATTAATAGATTGCTTTCCTGATTTAACATATTGCAATTTTTTTAGAATAGTTTTCCAAAGCCGAAAAATTGTGCGTGTGATGTGGCATTACTATGCTAAATATTTCTTTTATTCCTTAAAAATATGAACTAGTTTAAACACAACTTAACAAATTTTCAAAATATTGTTTTCCGAAGCGCCAAAAAGGTTTTGCATAAAATTATATATTTACGAGATAAAATACGTTATAAGTTCATTATAAAGGTCTCTTACCGACTGTAAGCTCGTGGGGCAGTATATTTATTACAAAGGAGAAGTCATGGAATCTATCTCCGATATTTTAGTCAATCATTTTTAAAAAGATATACGTCTTGAATTCTCCAAGAAAAATTGTACCCAAGTGAAATCACCATCACACATTGATTGTTGAAAGTGTGGCTACACTTGCATTTTACCATTTAGTCAAGTAAATGATATTATCTTTCTTCTACAACGCAGTGGATTATCCTAGACTGCAATATTAAGGAAACTGCCTTCTGCAGAAAATTTCTCTAACAAACCATTTTTCAAACCCTTCTCCCCTGTACGAATTGCAAAAAAGAACCGTTTGAAACAAATAAAATCAATTCGAAGTGTACACTTTGTTCTCATTATTGGCAAAGTTGTGCTATCATTCTGTTAAATTAAATTCGTGAATTTCTTGAGCAGTTCTGATTACTGCGATCTTTTCCTCAGGTAAACTTGGCAGATGCAAATCACTCTGCTTGCGTGCAAAGACCTTTATGTGAAGCCAACCTCCATCTCTCCCTGACGTACGGGCCTGTCGGCCGCGTTGTGGGGTACCTCGTGAGTAACATGGCGGCCAAGACTTTCAGTGGAGCCAGGGCTCTTCATTTCGACAGGGCCATGAATGCTGCGGCCTCAGGCAGGAACGGGTCTTGTGAGAAGATCCCCGTATGCTCTTCAGAGGACACACTGATGGACAGAAAAGATCTTTTGTACCGTAATATGAATGGAATTGAAGAAAATACGATGAGTCGAACGACGAAAGGCCATGACAAAGATCTTGAAGTCTGAACTAATGGTAAATATTCGTTCGATACAGTGTGTCTAACAAAAGTCATAAAAAATTATATATTATACCTACGAGCAATCATATAAAATTATGAGCTACATTAATTGATGAGGTGAGTAAACTGAGTTATTGACTTTTAGGGCCACAATCCAAGGATGAAAAATTAGGAAAAACCATCTAAATTGTGTTATCAAATTTTGTGTACGTTTATCTATTAGTATATACATATTGTCGCAAACTTATCTGTGTAGTAAGCAGCCATGTGTTAGTCCAGGAGAATAACTTGCGATTACTATCAAACACACCTTTAAAAACGATAAACAGGAACAGGATTCCTTTGTAAGGACGTACTTTGGATTTTTACCCGCGTTAGGGTACAGGTTTGGTTTAGTCTGTTCAAGACAGTAGAATAGTAGGTTTCACATACGTTATTTAGTTTGTTTTCAGCCGCTAAAAAAGATCTAAGTTGGCCAATACGTTTCAGTAGATTAGGGTTCCAGTGAGTGAGTCGAGAAGTGCCGTCTACCTGCTAGACGGCAAGTGGTTAAGCTCGCTGTGAGTCAGCCAAGGTTTGTGCAGGTGTAGTGACAGACTGGTCCAAAGCTTTTACCATCATCTTGATCAATCTCAAGGCTCCCTGATTGCCGTGCACTTTAAATATTAAGGCACCGTTCGAGTCGGTCATGGCGTGTACAGGTATAATGCTAAACTTATGTATGGATTTTTGCAAGTTTCTCAACCATCACTAGAAAGTTGAAGATACGGCGGGAAATATATATTCAGAAATATTTTCAAAAAAATGATTGAGTCTAAGCGCATACGTCACTTTATTATGAGTCACTGGAACGATATAGCACGTATGTACTCATCGCTAAAATAAATCAAAGCTAAAGAATGTATTGAGAAAATTATAGATGAAAGCTATGTAGCCCAAACGCATTTAAGCGATAATTAAAGTATTAACAAGTTTCCATTGCTAGAGCACCAATGCAGATATAGTTTGAGGTGTAACTAACCTGAAGGTGGGAATAGTTCAGAATTCTTGTTGAGTTGTAACAATTGTAATTCGTTAACTACACCACATGTGCGTCGCTGTGGTGAATATTCATGGAGGAAAAATATTATACTTAATTTGCGAACCTACAGTCTGTTTTTAGAAATATTTGAAA